>VWZV01003817.1:142789-319447 GCA_013397155.1 Irena cyanogastra | reverse complement strand
TTTTTTTTTTTTCCCTTCCAGTTGCTGCCTCTACAGCCTCTGCCTCTCTCACAAAAATATTCCAGTATTCCAGTTCTGGGCATCAAGTGGCAAACATTGTGTGGTAGCCATTGGCTCCCTGACAAGCTAGATCAGAAAGAATGTTCTGTGATTCCAGCTTAATACAGTGAAGTAGCTGACATTTTGTATAGACTAAAGCAAAGCTGCCAGTATGATCAGGCATCATGGTTTTGCCTCTTCTTGTTTTGGAAAGCAGAATGGCCTCTTGTTGACCAGGAAAGAAAGCTCTGGTAGGTTGTGGAACAGGTTTAGGAAATTGCCACCGACTCTAGAAATTTGAAAGAACCATAGCCAGATTAGTTATTAGAGAAACAAGATCCTTGGAATTCACTGTGAGATCCTCTGACCTCCAAATATCTTAAATCACTGAGACAAATGAGTCTATTGAACAACTGCAGGAACTCAGTGTGATGTGTTGATCCTGACTGGATATCAGGTGCCTGTCAAAAACAGTCTGTCACTCCCTTCTGAGCTGGGCAGGGGAGAGAACATAAAACAAAAGGCTCGTGGGTGAAGACAAGGGCAGGGGGAGGTCACTCAGCAATAACTGGTACGAGCGAAACAGGCACGACCTGGGGAAATTACTTATTTCCAATCAAATCCAAGTTGGTTAATGAAAAATAAACCAGGTTCTGCCAGTAAACCTACTCCAGCCTGGACTCCTCTCTCCCCAGAGTCATAGGTCCTGCCAGGAGCCTCCTCTAGACTTTCTGTGGGGTCACAGCCTTGTTCAGGCGACCACCTGCTCTGGGGTCGTCTCCTCCAGGGGCTGTGGGTGGATCTCAGCTCCCCTGTAGGCCTCCAGGGGCTGCAGGGGAATCTCAGCTCCTATGCCTGGAGCACCTCTTCCCCCTCCTCCTTTGCTGACCGTAGTGCCTGTTGGGCTGTTCCCCTCACATAGTTTCACTCATTTTTCTGGCTGCCGCGGATGCTTTACAGGTGTTTTTTTCTCTCCCTTCTAAAATCTGTTACCCCAGAGGCACTTCTACCAGGGCTGTTGGGCTTGGGCTTGAGCAGCAATGGGTCTGTCTTGGAGCCAGCTGACATTGCCTTTGTTGGACATAGGGAAACTTCTTGCATCTTCCCACAGAAACTGCCCCTGCAGCAAAACCTTGCCACACAAACCCAACACAACACAGTTTCAGTGGGTACAGATACTTTACCATTAAATCCAATAGGACAAAATGCCAGGAGAAGAATCATACCCAGCTTAACACAATCAGAAAATTTTATCCACCAGCTCAACCAGTAACAGTTAAACAATAAAAGCACAGGCCTGAATGTGAAATCTAAACAGGTGCAACAGGTGAAACACATTACTTTATGATATTATTAAAATCCTAAACCTAAGTCCATGGAGCTAAGTCTCCCAGCTTTTCCTCCCTTAGTGATTTGCTGCTGAAGGAAAGGAAGAGTTCCACAGCACTGACCAAAGGTAAAGCTTCAAGTACACTGATCACATCAACTCCTACAAGCAGCAATCTAGAGCTGTCATGATAGCAGCATACTTCCTCCATTGCTTGTTTTAATTCAAACTGGTAGAGTCATAGAACTTGCTGAACTTTGCATGTATCACCAATAGTAATACTCTTTCAAAGGTAATCCCAACATTAATATCCCAACATTAATATCCCAGGCAGGCCAAGAAATAATTAAAATGTAGTAAATTCCATATAGAGGTTTCCAATATTAATGTGAAGCACCTTAGTCAATAAAAAAGAACAGTAGTTTTAGTTCATAAAAATGAATATTTAAAAACAATACTATAACACATTTTCTTTCAATTGTCTTTTTTCTCTTGCAATATTCATTCTTCTTGACAATAATGGCATTGTTTTCTCCAACTAATACCTTTCATTTTTCCCTTATAAGAGCTGAAATGATGACACATCTCACACATCCCTCCCCCATCACTGGACAGCAATATATAGCTCCATAGACACATCTCAAATGCCTAGATAGCTCTTTCCACAAAAATAATCCAACTTCAAACCTCTTTATTATGAGCCCAGATCATCTGCCCTTCTTCATGCTGAAGAGTTTGTATAAGAAAACTGAGACTCCCCACAGGACGTGGCAGTAGCTGGTACACTTCTGCAGCTGTCAAACAGAAGTGAGAGCAGCCCTTCAGAGAAATGCTTTCACATCCTCCAGGATTTTGTTTTCTAATTAGCTTTGATATATAGCCATCTCTGAGCCTGACCCTATTCATGCACAAGTTACTGTGACATCTCGTTACTGTTTACAGGCATCCACAGTACAAACACAAAAGCAGCCCAGGGTGAGCTCTCCAAATTCCTCACAGACTGAGGTATTTGGATTCAATAACAAGATTAGTGATTTTAGATTACTAAGGAAGAAGCCAATTACCTAGATAATGCTTGATCTGTCTCCTAGTATTAAAAAGAGGAATGGAGATACTTGGCCACTTGGAATTTTCTGTGGCTAAAAAATGGCTATTTTGTAAATAATTGAATTGAATGCAGAGAGCTAATGATGCAAACTCAATAGCTTTACTCTCTTAAAAGTAGGTAATGGACTGCCCATGCATAAGGCAATGGCACAGCCAAATGCCAGTGTTGGAGAGTTACAGTCAAAGCCAGGCTTTGACATCTGGCCCCCGAGCTTGCCAAGCTTATCCAGTCAGGGATTGCAATGGATGACTATGTTAAAAAAGAGAGAGCAAGCTGAGTAGAAATGCAAAGCAACCACCTTTCACTCCCATCTCTTCTCCTCCTCCACCCCCATATGTCACAGTGCTAGTGAAAAGAATGATATCCTGCCAAATTAACAGTTCAATCCCATGTCTGTGATGACATTTTTGGAATGCAAAAGCTGTTCTAAAACCTAAGCTTGTTTCAAAGTCTAATCTGTGACCTAGGAGACAGAAGGTGTTTGGAGTGGAGCTCAGAAAACTGGCCTTTCCAAGCCCTACAGGATCAGATCATCCGAATTCACTGTGATCATGCTGCTTTAAAAGTGATGTTTTCCAGCGCTCTGTTATCACTTGACAGAGCGCGGAGTCAGCAGGCTGCTGGTGAAGCTCAGGGTGCTTGATGATACTGGACCTCATTAATGGCTGATTGAGAGTTGCAAGACTTCATCTGGTGGCTCTCTGGTAACTCAAGTTGGCTCTTTTTTATTTCTTTAAGAATATTCGTAATCTTTTCTAAAGGGCTTATGAACTTTAACAACTAGCTGCCATTTAGAGCCTCCTACATTTTGATGCTGAGGGAAAATGATCCGAATTAAACATAGTGATTTTGAAATTGATTACTGAAGTTACATTAATCTCCCAAACCAGTGGAAACTATTATGTGAAATGAAACTTACTTTCAGCCACTATAATTTGCTTTCCTTTGGACTTTAGAAGTGATTTAAATTAAATTGAATTTAGTCTTATTTCTTTCTGAATAAGAGTGTCCATATAAAAGGTTTAATCTGGTTTTATGGTTATTTAGATTAGTTTTGCTGAAGAAGATGAGAGAAATTACATGGGAAAAGAAAAATAGAGACTATAGAAAAGCTCTTTAGAGTATGTAACATGCATCTTGTTACTCAACCCTTATTCCAGCCTTTCTACAGGAACTGCAGATTCAGTGGTCATTTTCTGTTATTAAACTGTCATGGAAATATTGAAATAATTTCAATGTAGGCCCTAATCACAGTAAAATGTGTACATATGCACATTTATCTTTGAAATCAGTGGATTACGCAAAAGTATGAGAGCCAGTCACTTGTGCTAATTTCACAAGGTACAGGCCTGGAAGTACAAAGCAGGGTATAGCAGAAGGAGAGGCCTTGTGACTCTGTTGTTTATCCATTTCTTGGCTCATGTAAATGTAAAGCGTAAATTATTTTTTCAACTTTCCCCAGGGATTCATGCCTCAATTTTCCTACTGTGGACATCAGTGACTAGCTGTGGACTTCTGCGGTTGGGACATATTTGTCTCTTTTCCACATTTTTTTACAACTTTTTACAGCTTGTCTTTTTTGCATTAGACAGCTGTAATAGTCTTGTTCCTTATTTGTGGAAGACTATGGAAATCACCAAGTGTAAGTGGCCTCTGCTGCCCAGTTATCACTGATGGCCCTGAAATTAGGTTTATTCTCCTGCAGAACGTGTGGTAATTCCCACCATGCTTCAACCTGCTTGTGGTTTTAAAGGAAGACAAAGGATAATGCCATGGTTTGAAGCACCCTCTTTTTTACTCTTCCCTTTTAAAAAGACTGGAACAAAATGTGAAATAAACAGGAATTTGATTAGCTACAAGCAGTGCCTGGAGCTGAAGCCAAAAGTGTGCTACCAGTTGAGGCCTTGACCCTTCCAATTATGAAGTTTTCCAAGCTGGTCAATCAGTAACAGAGTACTACAGAAACCCTAAATGATGCCGTTCCAGGTGATGCCTCTGCCAGATTCCAGTATAGCTCTGAGATCAATAGGGTGAAAAATTTGGGTAACTGTCCATGTGTTTGCTATCTGCACTTTACAAAGGTTCAAGATTTCACACATACTTTTATATGTGCTCGGTGCCACTGAACTCCTTTCCCCTGAGCAATTTATTACGCTTGTCATTGGGTTGCTCTGTGGTGTGTTATTAAGTGTAACTATTCATAAGCCATGTGGGGATTTCCCTCTCTGAAAATTCAGTGGTACAGCATTTTGAAGAGCATCCCATTCTCTCTGACAGAGAAAGGGTGAGACTAAGCTTTCCAAGGAGCATTACTGCCAGAAAGTCTGGCAGTCTAGCCTGACCTCCCGAGAGTAGTTCAACTGTGGCAGTGACAGACAGAAGAAGAACTGGACTCAGAGCCAAAAGTAGAGCCATTTGGAGAAAACAGAACGGTAGTGAAGGTAAGGCAGAAAGCAAATAATCACATATATAACATTAAAGAATCACCTGTATAACACTACACACGGTTTCAGATTTTGAGCATTTTATTGCATTGCCAGCCTCACACTTTTATTCGGTCCGAGTAACCAGTCAGCCAGATTTTATGCAGCAGCTGTTGTCCCCATATCCAGATGTGCTTATGTGTCACTAGATTGGAAACACCAGGACCCTGTTTGAGCTGCCTCAGTATTTTCCAGAAGACCATGGCTGATGATCAAAGCTTGGGATCATTTTTTTCTGGTCTTCCTGATGGGGGTTTGACTCATGAGAATTTAGGCTGGGTCTTGAACAGGACATCATTGTGCAAAATAAGATCAAGGCACAGTTGAGAAGTCCCTCATTGGTGTTTGTAAAAGTCTTACGATGTTTACTCCCTGCCCAGATTAATTTTCAAAGACTTTAAAGAGTATTTAAGAGCTTTGAATGCAGGCTACACATAATCTGGTACAAGAGAGTACTTCCCCTTTGCCTCCCCATGGTGCCTAGCTTGCTGAAGCAGCTGAAAGGCCTGAGTTTGAGTGATAAAATGTTCTCAAGTGCCCAAAGTTATGCTCCAGTGAAAGGCTAAATGTTAGTACTTACTCAGAACTGAGCATCCAGCTGTTTATTTTCCCCAGAAACCTCAACAGCTTACTTTCAAACATACAGCTGATGAAGGAGGTCCTCCTCTGTGCAGTGACAGCTGACACAGTCTCTGAGGAGACCTGGGCCACCAGTGCTTGCATTCAGCAAATTTGGCTCTACCTGAACTCCAGCAGAGCACTTTGTGGGTCTGCAAGTCATGGGACCTGTAGGGGCAAAAATGGAAGCTTCAAAAGCCAGGACAGGGAACAGGGATCAGTCTTCCTTCACAATGGTGGTGCCTTCTGAAAGGCATGACATGCCTGTTACCAGTCGTCCAGCTGTTTATTCACCTGGATAAAACCCCAGAAGGGACTCTGGATACTAATATTAGAGCCTGAATTTTCTGTTTTGCAGGTGAGTTCCCTGCCACATTTTCTGAAGTGTACATGCTCTCTGATTTTTTCCAGAGTCTTAAGAGTTTTCCTACGTAGTGTGATCATGTCAAGGAAAGGCATGGACACTGACCACATCCAGATTAACTTTCTTCCTTACAGGCATGGAAGAAGTAGCAAAAGGTGTTGTTCTGT
Source organism: Irena cyanogastra (assembly GCA_013397155.1). Classification (NCBI taxonomy): domain Eukaryota; kingdom Metazoa; phylum Chordata; class Aves; order Passeriformes; family Irenidae; genus Irena; species Irena cyanogastra. The sequence goes on along the minus strand of VWZV01003817.1, from coordinate 313,341 downwards.
AACCACACAAGCTGAAGAAGGAAGTTGCCTTAGTTTCCTACTTTCTTCATCACCATGTTAGCACTTCCAACCCTGCTTCTGCAAAGAAGGGACTGTCTGTATCTTTGCAAAACTGACTGTAGGCTTCTCTCTAGTGAGCAGGACACTGTGCTGTGGATCCACTCTATGCATACATAGATATATATGTACATGTGTGTGTGTGTGTAGGCATGTATGGATGTGAATATGGGGGTGTATATGCCTCCAGTCTTGCCTCAGTTAAACTGTTGAGAGATTGGGTTTGAGACATTTCATTGTGTCTCCTAAGGACAAATCTTAGGTGATTTCTACTGAAGGTAGCATGTCTGTATATAGTTGCGTTATTTTGAAGTACATATATCTTCTATTGGATCCAGACCACAGATATCAAAAAAGGCTTGTTGTCTGCTTCTCATGTAAACTAGTGCTATACATAATTCATGTATACTGTGACACAGGGAATTGGTTGTGTACCAACAGGAGCTAAAGAGCACAAGAGGTCAAAGGAAAGATATGTTAAAAATTTTGCGCTGTGTTGTTATGGGCACCTGCATTTTGGGAAGGGGAAGAGAGGATTAAAGGTTTCTCACAGTTGGGCCACATTCCTTTCATGATTATTTAAGTATTACACGAAGCAGATTCTAGCTCATGCAAATATCCGATTAGTGAAGATAAGACTGGCAAGGAGAAGGCATTCAGTGTGTGAGGTCAATTATGTTTTGCTGGAATGAAATGTGCTTATGAACACAGTTCTCGTTCACCAAGGAAAGGTTTAGGCACCTTGATTCCTTCCTGGATTTTTGTTCTTGGTTCAGAATGGTATAGAATTCACAGAGTTTATGAAATACGGAAATGTAAAGTTCTTGCTAAAGAAGTTACACTAGCTTGGAGTGTGGAAATGCAAACTTAGATGTAGTTTATCCTGGTAAAAGATGCCAATAAAGAGCATGGTGTTTAGAAATATGGTGTGGTGCTGCCTAGGAAATAGTTCCTTTTTTGGATATGAGTTGCCTGTTTGTTAGGTAGCTTTGACAATTTAATCTCAGTAGTACAGACTAAGCCACAGAGAGTCAGCTCTTATATCATGTAATTTTTGTTTGCCAGCAAGTTTGTGAAAACAATGCTTGGTGAATCTAGAGCAGTACTTTAGTGTGCAGACCAATTGTCCCTGTTACCTTGCTCTGTGTCATGGAACAGTCTCTGAAATAGGTGAGCTGCTCTTGTTTGAGGTAAACAGAATTATGTGGTTCAGGAGAGCCTTTAATGTGTTCCAGCCAGTTGTCCCATTCAGTCTGTAGGACAAAACTAGACCTACCTGAGGTACTGCTCCCTGAAACAGGAATAATGTGTCCTGCAGACCCTTAACACCTGCTGTCCCACTCTGTGGATTCACTGCTATTACCCACCACCTCTTACTAATGCAGAAACCAGGCTTTGCAACCTTGACTTTGGAACAGAAGGGAAAATGAGATGTATTAAAGCATCTCTGTTCCTCATCTGCATGTGGCTTCAGAGTTGGATTTTGTCACTGAGAAGGACAGACATTTTTGCCACTTAAGATCAAGATTTGCGGAGTGATTAGACTGGCGTTAGGTCTTTCATATGTGTTTATTATTTTATAAGAGATTTTAGTTTCCTCTGTATGAGTAACAGAACAGCATGACTCCTTGTCTTCCTTCAGGACTCATGGCATGAGATAGAGAAAAACTCTTGCAAATAAATCAACAGTATTTTGACTTTATTGAAGAAACCTCTTTGTGTGGGATCAGAGATCTGTGACTTATGTTTGCAATTTCAGTACTGGTCTTCTCTTCTGGCTAGCACAGCCTATGCCCTAAAAATAAATGCCGATTGTAGGTTTGCCCAGAGGAGACTGCAGAGCAAATTGGCCTAAAATGCTAGATAATAGATGTAGTTATGTTATGTTCAAGAACATTATTTTTTTCTGTGAAATTGGAAGTCATATCTTGATTAGCAAAATAGTTTTGATTTAAGGATGGAACAAAATGGCCAGTTGTGACACGGTTACTGCTTGATTTTTGGGAAATAAATTGCCTGGAGAACTGACCTAGGTTGCACAAGGAGACAGCCCAATGGGTAGGTACTCCCACAGTCACCTTGGAAGAGGCAGTATTAAAGGGAAGACTTCAGGCTTCAGCTGTCAAAGTGCTGTTTGTTCAGGGTGGCTCAGCTCCTGACAGGATCAGTGGGGACAGACATCCTTGGCAGGCAGTGTGCCCCAGCCATCTATCTTACTGCGTGATGTACTCTGCTTGGGAAACCTCTCTCTTGCTTTCTCAGAGCTTATTTTATACTGGTTATTTAATATTTGAAGTGCTGAGGTGACTTCCACCCTAAATTTTTGCTCCCTTTTCTGTCCTCTTCTCCTCAGTGTGTGAGAGTAAGAATTATGTTAGTTTGTCTGCAAGACAAACTCATGTTTATAAAACTGAAACAAAACACCTTCTCTACCTCCCAGGACCATTCTTCAGTTAACTTCAATATTTATTGTGATCAGGATCCTCAGTACTGGAGACAGAAGATACTAGAAGATCCTAAAAATTGCCATTATGAATTACAAAATAGAAAGTAGGTAGTTTTCCTATCTCATATGACCTTATGCTGAAAATATTATTTTAATCATTCAGTGACAATAATTTCTCAAGCATGTTCTTGCAAATGTCTTTAAGAGAGTGACAGAAATTACACCTAACAGTTTTTCTGTGAGGTACTGAAAAATCTTTATCTTTGGTCTGATTAAATGACTTTGTGAGAGAGAGGCCAGGCTACAATGTAACATGGGGTATTGTGATTACTAAAGCCATTACTGGTTATATTGCTTGTTGCAAGCAGTGTGGTGAGAGAATGTGTCAGTGCAAAGAGCAGTGGAGCATCCTCAGCGTCCTCATCCTCATCCTTTTCTATCCATCTTCTCTTTCTCCTGCAGAAAAAGAAGTTGCAGTGAATTGCTTTTGAAAAATTAAAGACCTACAGAATAAGCTGATGGCAAAAATTCATGCTGCAAATGGAAAGGGATCTGATAAATGTGGTGCATTTTTTATTTGAATAACACAGCAAGCTGAAAAACAGGGTTCTTGGGTGCTTTATATCTGTGCTTGATGGGACTGTCTCAGATCTTATGGGAGTTTATTATGACATCCAAAAATAAGTTTTCTCATGCCAATCACTTTTTGCTCCATAGCAAAACTAAAGCTAACTACTCACAGAAAGAAAATCCGAGGGATATATGAAATGTCTCTGTTCTGAGCTGCTAGGTGCTTGAGATCTCTTCCCTCTTTCCATGGAGTTGTTTCTATACAAAAGCTAATTCAAATATTTAAAACTATTCATTTGTACACAGACTATTGTAATATCAATCAGGACAGCACCTGAGGACCTTCACCTTACTTTAGGTGTGTTCACTTTTCATGCACACTGTGTGTTTACCACTCTAGATATGCGCTTTAGCAATGCACAAATGAAACAGACCCTTGCATAGTAAAATAAAGCAGTTTGATGGATTTCAGTGTTTGTTCTGAAAAAAAGTAAGGCACAGAGGATTATTGTCATCAAACACATGCTAGGCAAATGGCACAGCCAACATGCAGCACTGCACAACTATGGCAAGGCAAGGTTCAGAAAGATGATGGGCACTGACAACTCATTTCCCGGCCTGTCTCTAGCTGGTGTATTTGTCTGGGAGTCCTGTAGACATCCAGGGCAAATAATGCTAACTTATTCCAATCTGAGGTCACAAATGAAGGTTTGAGAAGGTAAATATACTCAAGTAAGATGTACTCATCTAAAAGAATCAGCCTGCAGTTCCTTATTCTCTGGGGAACATTGGGAGATGGCATCCAATAATTTGATTGTCCCAGGAATCTCAAAGCATCTAGATAATGCTTTCACTGCTGTCCTTGGTATCCTTTAGTTGATTTTATTATCTTTGTAGTGTTGTTTTGGACAACACCAATAAAAATAACGAGTGATGTCTGGAGAAAGGACAAAGACAAATCCTGAGCCTGACACTGATCTACCTCTTCAGCTGGGGCCTCCTGGAAGGGAACAGCCTTGTCATCAAGAGGGCACTGTCTGAGATAGAGTTCCTGGATGCAATTCGAAGCTTCCCCTGGTGGATGCTTATTTCAAGAGCCTTGGCTTCTCCTTGCTCTGGAGCTGGCATTCAGACATTAATAATGACAGCCAGGCATTTGCTTTTCAGGTGAGCATCCATATATCTCAGTCAGGGGACAAAAGAGCAGCTGAGGGAAATGTGGTATGTGAATATTTATAGGCACACAGAATCCATGATTTCCCCTTTAATGCTACACAGGCTTGAAAAAAAACCAGAAAAGGTTGGCAAAGGAAAAGCATTAGTCCAGGTTTGTTACTTGGCTGACAAACAAATAGGTGGTGTATTTCTGTTCTAATGTTTTCGCTGACATTTTTAGTATCATCTATTTGGTGTTACCCTATTTTGATCTATAAATACTTGCTGGCATATATTTGAGCTGTAAAATACACTCTCTGTGTATTTTTAGAACAAAGTGACCCCTACCCTATTTTTTACACAGAGGAACAGCAAAACGTGGAACAGTAGTTGAGCTTTGAGTTTTGTATTTGCAGGGAACTTTGCATATATTAATGTGTTTGAAATTAATGATCCTTTAATTAGCAAGACAAACCAGAAAAATAAAGTAAATATAGGATGTTCAACTCCTCCATTAAAATTTTCAGAATCTGTGAACACCACTGATATGAGAACTATCAGTGTTTAAAATGCATGTTTATAGAGATTAAATGGATATGACAAGAGAAAAAAATCTGCTCATTAAAATAAAAGTAACATTTTGAAAGCTATTAAGAACTATTTGCATATCAGAGAATGGAATCCAGTTTGGAAATACTCTTCTAGCACAGCTTACTAGCTGGTTTTCCTGAGATTAGACTAATCAGCTAGCACGGAAAGAGCTGGCATTTGGTCTTACTGATGCATTGCAAAAGTACACTGTAGGCTTTGATTAAGGTTTTATGCTGCTGTTAGAAAAATGCCTTGTTGAAGCAGCGAGGAAATTTACATTCTCCGGGTCCATGTGGTTGGATATTATGAATGAGAAAAAACTGTGTAAGGAGTGTGATCTGGATTAAACTGGGAGACTTCTGCTTGCTAGCTCAAACAGCAGAGCAGGCTGCAATTTACCTTGTGTTTGGTAAGTAGATAAGATAAAAACAAACAGGATCTAGCAAGAAGGAAGTCATGAGAAGAGAGAACAGACTGCCTAAAGAAACTGTGGAAGTTTTGCAGCTGACACCCACAAGTGTAGGTGCAGTCAACATGCTTGGGGGCAGGGCTGCTTTCAGAGGGACCTGGGCAGCCTGGAGGATCAGCCAAGAGCAACCTCTTGAAATTTGAAAAGGAAAATAAAGTTCTGCCCCTAGGCAGGGAGAACTATGGGAATGGATTGGCTCTGCTGTGGCACAGCTCTGGGTTTGGTAGATGGTGAGCTGGGTATGAGCCAGCAGTGGATCTGGCAGCAGCAATATCCTAGACTTTATGAATGGAAACAGCCAGCAGAGCAAAGGAAATGATTACTCCCTCAGCTCAGCATTTGTTGCACTACATTTAGGCTACTGGATCCATTTTTGTCTCCCCAGTTCAAGATAAACAAGGGAGTTCAGTTAAAGCCACTAGAGTGAGAGGCGGAAAAGAAGTTATGCTGTGAGGAGAAGCTGAGGAGGGAGCTGGGCTTGCTCAGCCGGGTGAGGACACAGCCTTGAGGGCACCCAACAGCAGCCCAGGGGCACCTAAGTGAGGATGGAGACAGACCCTTCAAAGTGGTCTGTGGTGGGAGGATGCTGAGCTGAAAGCTGACTCTGCATGGGGCAGTAGGTTGCATCAGAAATAAGAAATCCCTTGCAAACTGAGCTGTCCTGTAGTCCTACAAATAGCACGAAGGGTGAGTAAAACAGGCAAATAAATACTGGAACAATTTATCTGCCAGAGATTCATACGCAGAAAGGTCTTTCCCAACCCAGATCACAAGTGCTGTTTATGCATAGGTGTGGCTGCACAAAGAAGCAGTGTAGTAGAGTAGCAGATGGATTTCCTGGAGGATAAGCATTCAAAAAAAGGCATCCATTCCACTCAGTGAGCAAAGCAAGGCTTCTGAAGTCTCAAAAGGGAAGCAAACCTGGAGAGAAAAAGAGAAACTTTAAGGCAGATGGTGAGACTATGAGAGGTGCTCAGGTAGGCACAAGTACTCAGCCTGGGGCTGGACTCGGGTCTCTGAGTCCTCATGAATAATAATAATAAAAGAACTAAAGAGACCTTAGAAGCATGCTGTTTGGTTTTTCTTGGGACTAGCTGAGATCTTTTGGGGGTAAAAACTAAAACTGGAAGACAAAATCAAAGGCATAACTCGAAGTTATAAGAGAACATGAGTCACATGCTGAATGCCACAAAATCAAGTCTCAGGCTCAGAGATACTCTTAAAATACAGTAGTTAAAAATCAACATACTGTTTGTGAAGGAAGTTGCAGCCAATTTGCTGATTAATCCTCCTTCAGTTCTGTGGAACAAGTACTCTTTGGCCTACAGAAAAAGCATCAGAGGCTAAAAATCCAGAGCCCTTGAATACATTTTTTAATGAAGCTATTTTAATCAATGTTGAAGAATTATATATATTCAGGGAGTCTGCACGTTTTGGGTGATTGGTAATGGGCAGATGAGCTTTTTGTTTTGTGCCACAGACTTGAATACTGCCCAGCACTGGAGTGGTTGGATATCATGAGTACTATCTGCTGGCTTCAGTCCAGTTTCTAATGGGCAGGTGTCTATACTATGAAAAAACACCATCACTATTGACACTAATTTGTATCTTTATTAAGAATCACTGTAGAGAGGCCAATACTCAAATGTATATGACTCCTTTCAGCTTTTTCAGGGACTGAAATGGAGCTCTAGAATAAGATGGAAGCATCACAGGAAAATACTCATGGCTCGTATTTTTGCACACACACACATACACACACACACATATATATACTTTACCTAAAGACAACCAAAAAAAATACAGTTTCCAATGCTTTAAATTTTACTGTTTCCAAAAATTCACATTGAAAAAAGACCACATAAAGTTTACCTTGCAATAAAATTGCCTTTCTGATGTTTACTTCATCACAGTGGTTGTTTTATTTAATGTATTCTCAAACTATTTTCCTGCACAAGAGCTTTTCCAAATAAAAAACAGAATGGAAAACTGCATCCCCAACCCTTAATTCATCTACTGGCAGTCACAGAAGACAACACTTCCAGAGCCCCCCTATTGCTCACAGCTTGCCTCATCAGCTTGCTGCTGCTTTGCATAAAGGGGAGTGTTTCAGAAGAAGGTAATTGAGTATGGGCCTGGTTATTGGATCGATTTCAGGCTTTGGTAGTCTTTCTGTATCTGAAACTGCAAGGATATACATGCCTCCTGGATTAGCAATAGAAAGCGAATACATCTTTGCACAGCCCTGATGAAGTCCCAGCTGCCCCTTCAGCATCAGGCGGAGCAGCTGGAGGAGGGGCTTATGAATGGGACAAGAAAACCTCGTGGCAAAGAGAACTGTAAGGCTAGATTTCTTCTTTTTCTTCTAAATAAAAAACTAGAGCCATTGTTGGGGCATGAGAATGAAAGATGCAGCCAAACATTTCATGATACGGTCCATGCTAAAAATAGAAATATTTCCTTTGATCTTTTCACCTCTGTGAAAATGATGCACTCCCCTACACCATCCAGCTTTCATCCAACAGCCTTTGGCTGTGATCTTAAAAATGTTTATATGGTCTGGTGCTGATAAAGAGATAGTGGGCAAAGGAAGTAGCATAGAGAGACATGGAACATTATGTAATTTTTTTGAAAGTGCAAAGGTTCCATTAGAATTTCTGGAACTTTATGATTTTGCATTATTTACTCTAATAAAGGTATATTCAGTTAAGCCAGTAAATATAAACATCTCCAGTCTAAGGGAATTACTTGCCTTACCCTTTTATTTCTGGCAGAATCTCTTCTTGTGATTACTTTCTTAGTGTGGCACTTGAGGGTGCCTAAAACTTTTAGACCCCAGAGAAATCTACTGTAGAATTCAATTTCTGGCTGCTTCTGGATGTTGATGAATGAAAAAAAAAAAGATATTTAGCCTTGCAGGACCAGCCAAGTCTGTGGGAATTGAAGCTTGTACTCCTTCTGCTTTGTCACCCTCCATAAACACCTAACTCTCAACAATTCATGGAACACTGTCACCTGGTTTTGTCATTTGCAGTTTAAAATATGGCCTGGAAAACAAATGCATTGCTACATTTCCTCCATCATTATATTGGTTTATTCCCAGAAGAATGAAAAGTATATTCAAGATTGTTTTGAGATGGGTTAACAGCTGTCAAGAAATTTAATTGGACTTTTGTTGAGTAGTTTTGAAGACTGGCTCCCTTGTGTCTCAGTAAACAGTATCACAGTCCTTATACCAGTGTCAAAAATCCTGCATGAAATTATCATACTGCCAAGGGGACAGGGCTTGGAAAGAGTGAGGGAGCTGGAACATTTCTTTTTTGCTGATGTTTCTTATTGTCCCTTTTGACTGTTCTGAACTTGTGTATTGCAAAGTCATTGACTTGGGAGAATTCTAGAAAAGTACCCAGGACAGCTCACACAGCTCATAGCCCACTCAAATTGTTAAAAGTTAGACACCTCACAGAAACGCATGAATTCCAGGACAGCATAGAGTGAGGCACCTGCCCATTTCACTAGCAGGGCTGAGCCATTTTCAGTCACAAGTTGCAAGATTGGTTTAAAATTTATTACTGCATTTTAGCTCAGGGAATTCATAAACAGCAAAGTTACATAGTTAGCAAAAAACCAATTAAGGGTGTAATTTGTATGTCCTGGAAAGTGTTCCCAGTCATCAAGAGCTCTGTCTAGAAAGCTAGAAGAAACTTGCTTTATGTGGACAAGGAGGGAGATACGAGATATTTTTTCAGTTTGCTCAGTTTTATATTTTAATATCTGTAAACAGAGCAGCATTATTTTCATTGCTCCTGTAGTTCAAGCAATAGACGTACAAACGTCAGGTTGTAAAAATTCTGTCACCCCTAATAAATCACAGCCCGCTGGATAAGAATATAGTCCATCACCATTTAGATTTAGATGGATAGACACCCATGGTCTACTAGGCTTTACTTCAACCTGCTGGAAGACTTAGGAGATGCCTAACCCTAACCAGTGTCTCACATTCTCTGCCTCTTTGGTTCCTTGATTTCTGATCCACACTGAACAGCACTTCCCAATGCTTTCATCAAAGTGAAAGGGATTATGAATCACTCACTTTTATATTCTACAAGAACAGAAAATTGTTTTAATTGTGACATTGGGGTTAAACCTTTGGTGTTGTTTAAAGCTCCAAAATCTCAGAGCAGCGTCCCATTTTTAAGCAGGGGAAAAGAACTCCATTTACAAAATTGAGACCATTTTCCATATGCAGCTTTCTTATAGAGAATAATTTTCCTACTGTTAAAATAACAAACAGAAAGAAAGCAGCATAAAAAAGGACTTGGAAATCACTTGATTACAGCATCACTTGGTTGACATTTTAATAAAAGTGACATTTAAATAATATTGGATAGTAAAATATAAGATGAAAATAAAGGGAACTTTTGGAACCTGGGATTTCTTTTGATAACATTAAGTTACTTTGCAATGTTCATATCTTTATCTGCAGATAAGATTCAAAGGAAAATCACAGCTTAGCACTAGGAAAAATGTTGAATGGAGAAAGGAAAGCCATAGTGCATGCAAGAAGAAGGATTGCTCCCCAGCGCAAATACAGTTTTACCCAGACTTCTGTTTTACAGCAAAATACAACCTTGCCAGCACTAGGACAGCATTAATGGGCCCAGAGTTATCAATTAGACCATTTGTTTGCTACTTGCAAACTCTGGTGTTCCCAAAGAGGTTTTTCTTTTTGATATTTGTGGAAAGGACTGAAGTTTCTCAGCACTCTGGCACAGTACAAAGCAGCTTCAATTTTCTGGAAAAGAAAATCAGGAGAAGCATGAAGTGCTATGATAGTGCTCCATCCTACACCTGAGTGTCTTTCCCATGTTCTACTGATAAAAAATTATGACAGACATCAACCTTGTAGATCCAATTTAATTCTGGAAAGCTAGGCTCTGTTTTACTACTTTATCATAACTTATATCATTCAAATTATGACTTCGTTGAGAACATCATTGTCTGTAAATAAATCTTACCCTGAAATTTGTTCATGTACTTCCTTTGGTGACTTTGTGGATCTGAGATTGTAATTAGAAGTTTCAAATTAGAATTGGCAATTGGGTCCATGACTGAATGTTGATAAATTATTTTTGCACAGCTGTGAAGGAATTAAATCTACTCCAATGCTTCAGCTGTATTGGCTTCATAGAGTTATCACAGGCAAAATGTAGTAAAAGCTAACTTTTGCCATTAAAGTGAACAGATCTGCTTCTGAACACATTAAAGTGACAAATCTGATCAGTTAGTAGGTGACATTTTTGGATAGTTACTCTTCGGAATAGAGCTGCACTTCAAAACATGTTGTGCTGCACCAGAACACATTCCACCAAAGGAGAAGATGGGGCCACAATCACAGTGCAAAGAGATTGAGGGGGACCAACCAGTTTCACTGAGATGCTGGCATTTGAGAGTGCAAGGCCTTTGATCTCAACAGGTCCTCACTGTACTTTGTCCTGGCAGAAGAGCAAAACAAACCACAGACTTGAACAAGGTGGGATTCAGTGCTGCCTACTGTGGAAGACATGAGCCTGGGACACCCCAGCCTCTGCTAAAGCTGCAAGCTGAGCTGGAAACCACTGCTTGCCACTCATCTGGTCTCTCTTTTGGAGCTTCATGGCACTGGTTGTCTGCTAGGCGCACTTCTGGGACAATTTTTTTTATTTGGTTTGCCCAGCTCAGTCTTCATTGTTCTCGATTTAGTCAGTTCCCTGAATAAAAAAAATTCTTCCCTTTTTTGATGTGAGATCATCAGCAGATCTTGCTAAGAAATCCAAGGCACTGATATATTCTCCTCCTTTTTATCAGGGCAGAACCTGTAATACCCAGAAGTATCAAGGAATAATGATTTGCGTGTGTTTGATGGATGGCGTTTTTTCCCTGAGTCAACAGGGTGCAAGATTAGTTCTGTGAATTTACAGTGAATGTGTCTAATTTTGTAAAAAATGCCCACGTTTGAATGTTTAGGGTTGTACTATACCCCTCTCTCCACCCGTCATCTTGCTTTATCTTGAGTCTAAGGTATTTTCAAGGAAATGTTGAAGACAGATCCCCATTCCTATGCCACCCCTTGGGATGGCATACAGTACTCTGGACTCCTAGTTTTCAAAGTGTCATAGAGCCATAGACTATTTAGGGTTGGAATGGATCTCTGGAGATCATCTAACCCAACTTCCTACTACAGCAGGTTCACCTAGAGGACAGAATGGCATCTGGGCAGGTTTTGAATATCTCCTTAGAAGGATACTCCAACAACCCCTCTGAGCAATCTGTTCCAGTGCTCTGTCACCCTCGAGACTTCCTACCTCTTAACTTTTTTCCCCCCACAGGAGAATTTGCAAGTTGAATAGAATTAAGAATAAAATAGATTTTAACGTCTCACAAGCAAACTATGCAGAAAATGAGGAAAAGATGAGCACAGTTTACGTTTGGCTGTCATAAAGGTAGCTAAGGATGCTCAAGACAGAATTAGCAGCAGATACCCGTAGGGAAAAAATCCAGTTTGCTGTCTTAATGACAGTAATCCTATTGCTTGAGACTGTAAATCTTCATATGGCAAGCAATGTGTTTTTCTTAGAAACTGCTTATTACATATCTGATATATCTACAGGAGAAAGAGGCCTAACATTTTGTGCTCTTGGGTGCTGTGGACAGATCAGAAATATATTTCATAAACTTCATCTGAAACAAATCACTTCACCTTCATAGCCTCTCTTGGGAAAATTTCAATTTACACCAGCCAAGGATGTCACAAGCTGCCTGCAATCTTCAGAACTGTTGCCTGATGCTGGAGTGCCAGATTCTCATTCTCCCAAATGCCAAATTCGTATTTTGAAATAGAAACAATACTAACAAATTACAGAAACTGTATGAGAACTAGTAGGCCTGATTTCTCATTATGCTGCTTCAGTCTGCACTAACATGGAGGTGAATGAGACCATCAAAGCATGCTACAGTGCAGTGCAGGAGTGTTTATAAGCAGATATACCAGGCAGGCTTGTTTTTGTTTTTGTTTTTTTTTTTAACAAACTGAAAAATCTAAGTAGGGAAAACCAGAAGATTATGTGGATTTGAGTCATGCATGCTTCTTACTGCATATCATTAAACTTTATTCTTTAAAATGTATTCACACTCTAAAGACTCACAATCCATGTGATTGTGCTATCATGTAGGAAAAAAGCTAACTAAATACTACTTGAAAAAGGAACACTAAGTAGCACAGTATCTTGTGGGCTAATTATATGGTGAGGTAAGAGCTGGAAGGGAAAATAAACCGGACTAATGGAACTAGCAGATGATACTTTATAAGGATTTCAGCACACTTGTGTGAATAGAAAAATCATTTCTTGAAGAGTTCAGAACAAAAGCACAATATGGTAACATAGGATCCACTCCACAAAAATGAGGGAAAATACCCGAGACAGAGATTTCAATCTGAGAGAAAACTGAAAAATAATAGTGGCAAAATAGGGGAAAGTATGACTTATTGATTTATTATCTGGCCTCCAATAAAGTGTTTGCCATTGTACTAAACCAGTGTATTCATTCAGTCACTGATGGCCTTGAAGAAATGTACACTCACATGGCAGCATATTTGTGGACATAGACATGGAATTTGCTTATCTGTCCCAAGCCATGTTGTAGCTATTTAATTTTTGTCTTTTGTTTTTTTGTCACTCTATTTTCCTTCCATGATCTGAGCATAGAGACTGACCATCTCAGGGAACATTTCCTCTCATCCTTGAGTGGTTGTTGAAGTGCGATGGTCAGTGGCAAAGGATCTATTTGGAGGCCAGTAACAAGCAATGTACTCCACTGGTCAATACTGAGCCTGGTTCTTCTTAAAATCTTCATTAATGTCCTGGGTGATGAGGCAGAGTGTAGCCTCAGAAATGATGACAGCCTAATGACACAAAACCAGGAGCAGTGGCTGATACTCCAGACAGTCAGGCTCACATCCAGAGGAATCTTTAACAGGCTGAAGAAATAGGTGGACAGAAATGACATGAAATTCAACAAGGTGAAGTGCAAAGTTCTGCACCTGAGGAGAGAAAATCCCAAGTGCCATACACTGGGAGTCACCTGCTAGAAAGCAGCTTTTCAGAAAAGGACCTGAATGGTTTTGAACTAGATGACCTCCAGAGGTGCTTTTCAAACTCAGCCATTCTGTGGTTCAATGGTTCTGGGATTCTGAATCTCCCAGTGATTTCCATGTTACTCCATGGAAGCACTGGTAGCCAGCTGAGGAGAAGGATAGGACCTAGTTGCTTAGGGGTATTTGAGATATGTCAGAGAATCCCTCCTGGTTTCCAGAGTCTGTAGAGAAGGAACTCTGCATACAGGTGTTAGATTTTATCTTTAAGTGTTAGTGATAGATTCACTACAACACATCAAACAACAATTGTCACCTCCATTTTTTTTCTGTTAGAGGTGAATCAATTCCTAAAATGAAACAAGGTTAAGTGAATGCCACTCTTCCTCAGGATCTTTGAAAAGATAAGAGTAGTAGAATGTTCAGAAGGACAATTGCCAGGGATATGTACTTGCTGCCTTGCAACATGACTGAGCTCGTCCAAATACCCCCTCGACAGTGGTCTTATAGACACATGATACTGGACAGGCAAGTTACACTGCAATACTGAAAGAAACTCTTCATATCTATGTTCAAGTGACTGAATCCAATCCAAATTAGATCTTCCCCATCCTTTTTTCATACATATAGAAATGAGATATTCTTTTGCTGTGCAACATGGCAGCAATTGACCGTGCAGTTTTGTCTTTTGCATTTAGGGAGACACTGTACAAAGAATGGTGTTTAGCTCCAGATTCAATGTAATGTAGGTGTTTACTTCTAAGCCATGTGTCTAAGCTCTCACTATAGTGAATGGAAATCTAGCCACTACCTTTAATAGTCCTGGCATTATTGACTAGGAGCCTGCATTTGGGCACCTGAGTAACTCTCGAGGCTCCACTGACTCATGAAGGTAGGAAATTATTTGTACAAACATTGCCATGAGTTTGGGAACCACAGACATGCTCAAAGTGGTGCAGCGAAGGCTGCATACACAGTCAAGGAAGTATTGGAGGGTAATGAAACTCAGAGACGGAGAAAGATCCTGACTCTACTCAGTGTCTGAGATGAAGCATCTGTTTCAAAAGGGCACTTCAGTGAAACACACTCCAGTCAGGACTCCAAAGGTCTTTGTCCTGAAGGAGTCACAGCGAGAACCAAGTCATAAGTCACTCCAGAAGAAACTACCTGTCAGCAGCAGAGATAATGGCTGAAAGAGAAAGCAGGGAACAGTAATTAACTCTGTCTCTCCGCTCTGAGAAAGATGCGATACATAGTATATCTTCAAGCAGGGATGATAAACTATTAAAATCTCATGAATATTCAGGCTGATTTTTAGTTCTTCAGAAACATTTTGTGGGGATGAAGGACAGTATGATGGGAGCCTTCAGGCTTCTGGGCTTGAAAACAAATGGGAAAATAAAGTAACAAAGTATAGCTACAGGTCTACTTTAAAAATGGCAGTCTGGAAGAATGCCTCCTCTGCTAGAATCATAGAGTCATAGAATGGGTTAGGTTGGAAGGGACCTTAAAGATCACATAGTCTCAAACTCCTAGTAAGGGCAGGGACACCTGCTACTTGACCAATTTGCTCAAAGCTCTAACCACCCTGGCCTTTGATACTTCTAGGGATGGGGCATCCCTGACTTCTCTGGGCAACTTGTTCCAGTACCTCATTACCTCGACCATACAGAATTTCTTGTGAATATCTAATCTAAAACCCCCTTCTATACTTAAAGGAAGTCAGGAGGAAAAAAGAAAGAGCAGGCATTCTAAAGCTTGCACTGTACTCCTGGAGACATCTTGCTCTTTTGCCTCATGAACATTCTGAGAACAAAGCAGCGCATTATTGAAAAAGTGACAAACTCACTACCCACATCATAATCATGAAGTATAGTAATATTCCCCAAAGTCTTCCTCCTGATGTTAAAATCAATAGATGTAAAGTAACAAGAAAATATGTGGCAGCATTTGTCTGATCATTGAAATATATTGAGTGTGGGTGGTGCGGGGAGGTAGTTTTTAACATGAAAATTATTTCACTGCAATCTACTTTAGATTGAGGGTTGCACTAGTCAAACCCACTGTTTTATGCTTTCTACTTATTTAGCCCATTCACAATCACTTTCAAATACTCATTGGCAAAAACATTGTGGATGTGTTTCCTACTGATGCCTGGAGTGGCTGCCTAGAACAGAGGCTAGTCAGAGTTAAAAGAATAAAGTAGGTATTTATTAAAGGCCTTCAATAGATACACCTTGGGCACAGCTTGGTCTATTTGCATATCAGAGGTTAATTGTCCAGTTAACAGCTTCAGGTAAAGAAGTCAGATTCCCACAGTTTGCTTCCCCCAATTCACTTTTGTTTATACTTTTCACGGCCTGAGGCTGTGATGATGACCTTGGTTCTCAGGCCTGGAAGGATTGTTTTGTCTGACCAAAGAAGAAAGCTTGCTAACCCTTTATATGAAGTTCAGAGTTATACACTAATGCAGTACAGGATCTGAAAAATATGAAAGCTAAAAACTTAAGGCATCATTCCATATGCATCATCCCATATGCATCATCCCATTGCAGGGTAGTAGCATATCAGAAAGAAGAAAATTTTAGAATTTGGGACATTTTTAGCAAATTTTTTCAAACCTTCATAGACTATGCTCATAGATAATCACCAAGTACTTTTTACCTATACTCTCATTTGCTACCTAAGGATATTCTCTGAAGACTTTTTGCTTGTGATATTCTTGTATTGTCTGTTGTACTTTACATGTACACATACAATCCTTGCATTGTAGACTATTTACTTTCAAGGTGAGATACAGTGATAGAAATTTATCATCCTGATCTCTTGTGTGTTCATATTTCAATAACAGGTAGAATTTCTTGGAGTGGGTCTGCCTATCCACCTATCTTTTATTTTTGTTGTTATTATTGTTGTTTTGTTGTTTTTCCCCAAAGCTCCATGCTACAATGCAATAGGGCATTTAACCATTAGCAGGAAAAAAAAGAAGAAAAAAGTGTTTCTAGCTTGTTTTCGCATCCATTTAATTATTCATTTTCCCATTTTATATGGGATCTTAATGACACAATCATGAGGTATGAAATACTAGTAGATAGATTTCTATCACCCCAAGGGGAAAACATCAATGCCCTTATTAGAAGTTTATTGATACATTCCTTCATATTCAGAATTATCCCACATAAACTTTCAGAATGTTTTTCTTTGCAAAACTATGTAAATAAATATTTCTTGAGGTCATTTATTAGTCAAGAGATAGAATGTCTAGGGACAAACTGCCGGTAGTTAGGATAATGAAATATGAAATTCCATGTAGTTTTTAATTTTCTGCAATGCCTCTAGGTTAATTTGAATGCTCCAGGGTTATGGACCTTGAATACTTGATCTTACACTATTTTATACCTTGGGTAGTATCTAGGCAGTGGACAGAATGGGCTGATATGTCATATTGACTGTTTGTCATAATGACACCTCTCCAAATCTCAAAGGTACATATTGAAGTTTTTTGGGCATGGGTTGTAAGATGAATAGCCTTCAGGACTAAGACTTTAAATTTGGCATTCATATTTAAATCTGTATGAAATTAGTATCACACACATCACCAGGACTAAGTACACTATGGATTTTCACTTGGACATATTTTTTGTGCAATTAATCTGCTTTTTATTTTCCCCCAGTGACAATCAGAAACATCCAATTAAGGATGAAACAAAGTCACAAAACATAGAAAACTTAAGTTTTATTATATGACTTATTCCATAAGTTCCAGAGCTTAAACCTTAATCATGCCCCACCTCCTTGCTCCTTTTTTAAATTATTCATTACTTTTCCTGATTTATTTATCTTTATTTTACTTAAGTGCCTGACCCATAACCTTAACACAAATTGAAGGACAAGCCAGACATTTTTCCTTATCTGTTACATATCAAAAGAGGAAAGAAGTTAGAAGAAAAAAGAAAAGTTTTAAGAGGTCCCCATTAATTTACCTCTACCCCAAGTCCGCATTCCTTTTTGCTTCCACACGACCTCACAAGACAGGCAGCTGTGCTCAGCCGAGAGAGAGAACTATTCAGAGAACTCAGCTCAGAGAACTATTCAGAGTGGGATGCAGTGAACTGATGTGATGCAAAGCACCTGTATTAGGGTAATTGCCAACCTTCCTCAGAGCCTCGGGGCTTGGTATGGTTGTCCTTACACAGATGTGGTTTCAAATGCCAGAGTCAGACAGGACAGCTGAAGATTACAAGGAGATCTGACACTGTGCTTATGTGGTGCTGCATCCAGCCCCACGTTGGGCTGCACTGTGATCTCAGAAATGCTCATTAGGCCTTGGCCTTGGCAAAAAGCACCTGGGTTAAAGCTCCTCTTGAGCTTATTAGAAACAGTGTCTTCTCCAAAAAACTTCAGCTGTCTAAGGAACACCAGGGTATTTTTTACAAACAGCCTCAGAAATTTGTTTCTTGACTGAACAACAGCTTCAGTAGAATAACACTGGTTTTGAACTATCACAGTAAGTTGCTGATCTGAGTTATGGCCAGGATGGAAAATTACTATGACTAAAGCCAATACTCTTGCAGCCCTATAAACAGTGGTCCTAAGTGAGGCCTTTTGAGCTTTTCTGGACCACAGCAGGCTGTAACCAGGAATCCTGCTCTGAGTGAGGCCTCAGAGCCAAGGAACTCTCAAGTTTTCTATACCTTGAAGAATTGCCAAATAACAATGATGGATGCTGGGCTGATACCCCACTCCTTGAGGCTCAGGTCTTTGCCTGTTGAGAAGATGTGAAGGTATCCAGCTTCACTGAATTCAAGGGGAATTTTTCACAGATATATACCTTGTACATACTCCTTAAGGTCTGTGTGTATATGTGTGAATTTTCTATAGCAAATGTACTATGAATTTTGCTCTCTCAGATTCTCAAGTGCGTTAGATTCCTAAGTAAGTTGGGCCCATAAGTGAGTTTGTAGAAGCACTATCATTCTTATAGTAAATTTTGTAGAATATTTTGTTAATTTTTCAAAATTAGGTTGTTAATTAAGTGCTGTTAAGTTAAAGTGCAGTTGAAACTTTTAGGCCTAAACCTTTGATTAAGTCTCTGGCTAAATTTGGCAATGGCGTCCGTGCAGAACTTTTTATCCTTACCTGTCCTATCCTTATCCTTTTTCCATCCCTAGCCTCCACGTAGATAATTTTAGGTGAATTTCCGTTCTAGGTTGATTGATTTTAGATTTTAGTCCAATTTCTCTCTGTGTGCTTCAAGCAACTAGTAAGTAGTAGAATAACCTTGCCAACAAGCTTTGTTGTACTTTCATATTAAAAATGCTTTAGCCGGTACCTTGGCTGGTCATTCAGTGAGCAACGTAAAGCACTTACTCATGACAAATTATAGGAAAAATATACTTTCAGGAGAAGCAGCAAGAGGCCAGATGAGTTCTCTGAAAGCATCTCAAATTGTTTCTCAGCTTCCAAATCTAGAAATAAGCCTATCATGAAGTCTTTTTTCCTCTACTGCACAAGAGGTGGGATTTGGCTGCCTAATGCCTCTGTTTTAATAATTTTGCCTGCTCCGAAGCAACCTGCATAGCCTTTAGTTCCTGTGAAGGAACATGGATGTCCCACAGAGCCTTTGTCAAGCCTGCAAGTCCCATTTTGGAAGATGTCTCGTTTTCCACAAGTTATCTGAAAAGCCATTGGAAACTTATGTTTAGGTATTCTAGTGGTGCCTTAGGGAGTCTAGTGAGACCATACTCTTACCACAGGAGTCTGTGCTCGGAGTCTAAAACTAGGTGTTAGAAGTCCCATGAACCCAGTTCTGTTGTCAAAAGATAACCTCTCGTCAATGTCATGCATAGGGTTCTTTTGAGATGCCTCTGAGCATCCCCACTGGCCTCTAGCAACTGTTCCAGGTGATCACCAGTCTCTCATGGGTCCTGTGTTGTGGTGGATGTCTTCCAGAAACCCTAGGACATCTAAAATACTTCCGTGTAAGCAACTGAATCAAATATCTTTCTCCAATAAGACTGTGAAAAGCCAAAATATGCCCAGCATCTCAAATATATGTGTCCTATATATGTCAAGCTAGTGCCATAACCCATGCTTAAAATGGCAGAATTGTCTTAGTTATGGCCATTAATAAAGGACCTGAATTATGGAGGGCAAAACTGAATGACAGCTGAAACATATATGCTTGTGAAATACTGGCAGCTTAACATCTTTTCTTGTTCTGAATTAGAACTTAAAAGACCTCATGAAATAGACTGTGTAAAATAGTGTAAAATAATACAGAATTTTAAAAATACTTTCATAAAAATTACCAGAAAGTTCTTTAAAATATTTTGAGTCTACTGAACTGTACACTGCTAGGGTTTTCTTGTGTCTTTTTCTTGGGGTTTCTGGTGTAGTTCAGAGTTCAGCTGCTTTCACTGTCACAGTTCCTCCTGGGAGATGTAGCTGTAATGCTTTTTATTTCCATCATGTTAACTTTTCCAGACTACCTGACAGGTATTGTGGTTTATTTTTCATAGCATCTGCAGAACCTAGTGTGCAAAGTTCTGCTTGAAAATGGTGACTTGCTCATGCATATTTTTTCTTCATTAAATCTGTAAGTTAATATGTAGAGTAATATTTAGGAAAAAATCTCCAGTTCATAAAAATCCTGACAGGTATGCCATAAAGAAGTGAATGGGGAAGGAAAATAACCTGGTTACATTTTAAAGTGACCTTCAGAAGCACAAAATTAAGTGTGCATTTATTTACTGTAAATAAAAGGGAAAGAAGAATGACTAGTTAAATACTCCACTAAAGAGTGTTCAACTAATTCTGCATTGGATAATATTCATCCCTACATTGTCTTCATAGAGAGAAGACACCAAACTGACTGCATCCTCACTTTTCTTAAATTCATGCAATGAATGACATTTGCCTTTTACACCAGCATAATCAGTTGGTAATCACAAGATTTGGCAATCTTCTGGACCACTAGTTAGATGCCATGCCCTGTGCAATGTTCCAGCTCAGGTGAAACTGTTTTCCATGGCCGATATCAGTCACGCAGATCTTGGAAGAAGTGGCTGAGTAACAAGGAAAAAGAGGAATGTGCATTTAAAGCACTGCATCTAAAAATTGCCAATATCAAGTCTCTGTTTCTTTTCCCAAAAGCAGTAACAAATCCCCATTCCATTTTTTCCCATTGCTCAGAAGACTTGTTAGTTAGAGTGAGGATGTCATTCCTTTTGCCCAGCTAAGAGCAGCTGGTTTAGGATTTTCTAAGGTTAATGTGCTTCTGTGACATCTTAAAGAAGAATAGAGACCATGTGTTCAAAAAACATGGAGAAACTTCAGGTAAGCATAGTTCCATAAAAGTCAGAATACAACAGCTGGCATGTCATCTTGAAGAATTCAAAATGAAATTTCCACTGTAACCAACTCTTTTGACTTCAGTGTGACCAAGTAGGTAAAGTCCCACTGCAGATAACATACAGTTTTTCCAGGCAAAGATTTCTGCCTCTCTGAACTTCAAGTCATGCTCTTTTACTGGTGAAAATCACAGTGCAAGGTCTGCGTTACTATGACAAGTGAAGAAAAAAAAAATTGATAAAGATTTGTAATAACCTAAAAAAAATTTCATACATCACTGAAGACACAGAAAACTGAAAATAAAAGAGATTGGGGTTATATTTCTTTTTAATAATGTCAATCAAAAATGTTCCAGTCAGTGGTCTGAACACCATGGATGAGGACAGATTTACCACTTCATTTCACTGAATAACAATTTCAAAGCCTAACAAAATCTTGGTAAGAGGAGATGGTGAAGCCTAAAATTTCTGTCAACAAATCACACTAGACAAATAATGCATTTTGATAAAATAGCTGCATGATCCTTGAACTGGAATATCTAAATGAGACAAAAGGTTTTAGAGGGAAGATGAAGGGAATTTGTAAAGAATCAGTGAACCAAATAGGCTCATGTGCAGTTTTGCTGTCACAAAAGAAAAGGGGCAAAGCTGGGTGATACTTACAGCCTTGTAAACTCTGGAATGGGCATAGTGGTAAACTCAGTTAGAAAAGATGTGGGTAGACTTTTGACTCAGGAAAAAAAAAAAGGACAAGAGTGTAATCAACACTGCAGCCTCACTGGATGCCCAAATGGTTGCTCAGAAATTAATCCGATTACTGCTCAGATTATAATATGGGCCTAACATTTTTTTTATTCAGGGCAAGGTTTTACAAGTAGCTTAGGCAAAAGTATGAAGCTTATATTACTACTGAAACAGGGCCCTGGTTTCCATCACCCCTGTACTTTAGTCACATCTGCCCCATACCATGCAGACAGGCGTCAATCAGTTCTGCTCAGGTCCTTGATCGTGTTCACAACCAGCCCTACAAAAATATGACCCTCTGTGTCGTGAGTCTGCCACTGGATCTCATACACTGAACAGCTTTGTGATTGCTGGTGGGAATAAAAGGGAGAATGTGGGAATGCGGAATCCTTACAGTGGTCTCAAACAGTGAAACTACACTTTGTCTCAGAATTCATTTATCATCAACAATTGCATGCAGCAGCAACACAGAGATATTCCACATTTGGATTCTTAACATTATGCTGGATTTGATTGCTTTTCTTTCACTGAATACTCTTTCTGTTTACAGACTGAACAAAGAAAACTTACAAAGAGGGAGATAACAAATATACAAATTGACAAAAGCATTTTATATTAGATTTCTGAACTTTTGAGATTTTATAAACATTTCCATAAAAAAAGGGAATGCCTAAGTATTTGTGAATTAACAACACTATGGCAGAGCAGAATGAATGCCATTTTATTTCTTTGTGTTCGTTTATTTCTCCATTCTTCTTATTTTTCACATTGTCTTTACTGTTTATATTACACAAACATGCTCTGCAGAAATGTGAATTGACTAACAAAAGTAGTTAGTGGCAATAGGGATGAAGTTTGACATCAGCTGCAGGCTACAAGAACAAATGAAAAAGAAGCATGGGAACACAATTCTGAAAAAAAAAGAATTTAAGAAAGAATATGCTATGGACATTGTTGTATCCTCAATCAACATATTGTACTGATCTGAAAGGTAGAATGTCAAAAGCATGCTTAGTGCTGGGTATCACTGGAATTTTACCTATAAACGCTACAAGAAGAAATAGATACCTATGGAATTAAAAATACAGTATATAAAAATAAATTACTTTTATTATTGACATTTGGAGTCATTCTCTCAAAACTGTTGCAGAGCTTGCACAGCATTTGTTGAGTGAGTCTAACCTTAAATGGAATTCAGCGAGCCATTTGTACAGAAAAACATATTGTGAGGTTTGAAATGCTATACCCTTCTTAAGTGTTAGTATAGTGTCAGATAGCACAATCAAGTCTTTCACTGTACCAATGAAAACCAGAGCTTCTCTTTGTGAACAACAAAGGAATTTTTAAGATATCTCCCAATGGCACATGATAGAATAAATTTTTATTAATATTTTAATTCTGTTTTTCATCAGCTTTGAATTCATAGAAATATAAATTTGAGAGTGTCTGAAGCCAGCAGAGCTATTTCATTGTGAGACCAGCTTGAGTTTTTTCACAACTCATTTTAACTTCTATTTCCTCATTTTATTCTTTACCTTCAGTAATTTTCCTTGGCTTGACAAGGCTTAAGTCAACTGTGTTGGCTTTGATACAATAGAGTAATTGACTTTCAGATGTTCAAGGACATCTTGCCCCATCAACACTTTCCCATCTATGGATGTGAATGCGCAGACGTATGTATATAGGCAAGAGAGATGTAGCTGTGAAATGAAGCTGAGAGATCAATGTGGTTCACTTTAAAATTTCATAGGCCTGATTATTCCCAACAGTCATGTAAGTACCTGGGGAGATTAAGTGTGAAGGTTCATCTCAAAGGTTAGCATCCTAAAAATAACCTTTGAAAGGCTGAATAGTTGTAACAACAGAGAAAACTGTCCCTGACGGTGCCAGAGCAGCAGAGTGGTCTTTTTGAAAGCTAAAGATAGCCCCACTGACCATGGCAGCCAGCTGCCTCAGGTCCTGGGCTTGGAGAGAGGGCAGCCCCAGAGGTGGCCACAGGCAGCAGCAGTACCACAGGTGCTAAAAAAAAAAATTAAAACCTTCTTTGTTAATGTTTGTGCTTAAAAGTCTCTTAAAAGGGTTCATTTAACATGAAAATAGTAAAAAGTGGTCGTGGTACACCTGGACAAAGATAGCAGACAGCAGAGTTTATTTTTTGAAATGAGAAGGAAATGCAGAGAACTGCATTAGACACTCTGTCAGAGAACTAGTCCTCAGGGTAGCCTCAGGCACTGGCAGTAGAACAAAAAGCAATGGGTGAGGAGTGTGGGGGTGTGTGCTTTGAGGGAGTCATGCCTAGTAATGGTAACCCCCAGAGAGGCTAATAAGACTAGGTGAAGAGAGGAAAAGGGGGAAAAAATTAAATCCAGAAATCCTTTCTATTGTTGTGAGAGAGCAAAGGAGTACAACGCTGCTGGAGGCACATCATGCATTATGCAAGTGACCACAGCTGCCCAGCACCAGTGCAACTAATGATGCCAAATGTATAACGAGTGGGTGAGGGACCAGGAGCAGGCTTAGGCACTGAGAGATCTACAGAAACAAAAGGGTAACCAGAGAAGGACCTCCATGCACACCAAAAGATACAAAGCTGCTCCTGGAACTCTCATCCAGGAGCTGCAGGGCACCGTTCCCTACTGGATCTGGGCCCTGATGTGAGCTGAGCAGTGCTGGGGCATCCACAGAAGGCCAGGCATGGGAGTGATGCCAGGGCAGTGGGGGGTGGCTGCCCAATGCATGGTGATATAAAGGAATGATATTTCTGAAGGGCAGTCATGGGGTATAGAGGAGGGCTCAGCTTGGTGCTGAAAATGCCTTTGAGGAGCTGCATTGATCTACATGTCCCACTGGACTACTCCAGTTCTCATTTCTTCTTCTGCCCAGGCTCATAAATCCTCACCTGCCATGGGTGGAAAGGCCCCAGCAGTAGCATGCTGATCCTTATCCTAATTCCCAAAAACGTGATGGATTTTCATGTGTTCCTGTGCTCCCCAAATCACTCTGGCGGTACAACAAGGCATCAGTGCTTAATTCCACAAGCACTTGAAAGGCCTAACTGGTACTAGAAAAAGTGATGCTTTTGACAGACAGAAGTCTGCTTTGATATCAGTAACAACAGAATTTTCCAAAGGTAAACAGTAATATGCTACCAGACATTCACCTTATCTGCAACTGGTGATATAACTCAAGAATGATGCCTTCTATGTTATCTTCTTTTTCCATATAAATGCTGAAAATGCATTATGACAAACATGTTCTCTCTGCAAAAAAATGCTTTAGATTGAGAATTTGCTTTTCCACAGCTTTAAAGGCACAACAGATCACCAGCCAGTATGTAACTGGGACAATCCGGGGAGAAAAGGTCACAGCAGCAGCAGCTCTGACACAGTCTAATTTCTCCACTACTCACAGCTTGCCACTCTAGAGTACTTCTCCGCTCCATTGTCTGTGTTAGCAGCCCCTCAAGCTTCCATGATGTAAAAAATATCTGCAGATGACAACTAGCCATTTCAGAGACTGAAGGAAAAAAAAGTATTTTTCCAACTCTTCAAACTAATCGCCTTTATAGATCTGATTTCTGTGGTGGTTGAAGTGGACTTAGTGCCTCAGAGAAAAATAAACACATGTTTGGGAAGGCTTTTAAACTACTTGACACCAAACCACCTTGAGCCACACAGAGGACATTTTTTTCAGCCTTACAGACTTTTGATGTATGTAAAGCACTGGCTTTCACGTGTCTCTTTGAGATGCAGTTGGTGGTGTGGTGGTACGTGTGACCTCAGACATCTGGACTAGCTGTCAGCCAGAACCATGAGAGTTTGCAGCACCATACTGAGGCACTTTCACATCAGATGGAGAGGAAAATATTCTCAGATATTGGCTCTCTCCCAAAACCAGTACTTCCCTTGGATCACACCTCATGCAAAGCTCTGTATGACTTGAAGAGAAAGATGGGTTATTGGCATATTTTGCACAGGCAGTCTGTTGGCTTTATTGTAAGTGACGACAGCTCCAGCCTGGAGGAGGCATGACTGCATGTTGCTTTGTGCATATATATACTACTTCGCCTGCTGTTTCAATTTGATTTTGTATTTTCTCATTGAAAAAGACAAGACAGATAAAAACCATCTGACTTCCACAGCAAAAAGCATATGCCAGTTGCAGGTATTCCTGCAAAAAAAAAAAAAAAAAAAAAAAAAAAAAAAAAAACATTTTTCCCCAAAAAAAAAAAAAAAAAGGTTTTTTATATTAAAAAAAAAAAAAAAAGTACACATTTCTCACACAGAGAAAAAGAAATACGGTTTTCATGTATAGTAGCAAATCAAATTACATTTGAAGGTAAAATCTATGTAATCCCTCTTTCATCCACAGTTGCTACAAAAATAAGCCACAAATTGGTGCTAACACTGAACAACATCACTGAGACTGTTTTACATAGTGTCCTCATTAGAAATTTGCATCCAGATCTTGTAGGCTTTTGGAGTAATTGCTGCAGTATCAAGACAGAGCTATCATTTGTCAAGTAATTCTCTAGGATAAAATTCTCAGATACCTGCTGACTTTAATCAAGCAAAGGCCAATAACCCAAGTTAGGAGGCAGCTCCAATGGTGCTGCTGAGCAGCAGTGAGGGATTCCCAATGAGAAGGAGTGGGAAAGTTGGTAAGTAAGGTGTCAGGCAGGACCCTCATAGGTGGAAGGAGCAGCCCATGGAGCTCTCAGTGTCTGGCTCATCACTGTGCCCCAGCAGGGAGAGAGCAGGCTTTTCCTGCAGTGGAGCTTGGCTGCAGCAGGTGAGGGCAGTGCCCTCGCTCCAGTGCAGGCCTGGTGGGAACCTGCAACACTGCAGCTGCCGAGGTCTCAAGTCACAAGTCATCTCTGATCTTAAACACTGCTGGAAGTTTTAAATCGGTTTTATGCACTCTGGTGAAATTTGTAAGAGTTTTCACTCTTTAAGATGACTGAAAGTCAGTATCCTGAGCAGCTAAGAGCAGTCCTGTAACTCAACAGATGCAAATTGCCATTGCCAGCAACACACCAGGAGCTGCACTCTAACTCCACGAGGCGCCCCAGACTTATCAGGGTTTGGCTGGCTTTGTCCTGGTCTCCCTACAGCTTTGCTCTAACTTGCTTCAGCTGTTACCAGCACCTTCCTAATGAACACGTGGCTACTGTCTAATTTGATTTACTTCTGCTTAGCTTTATATAATCATCTGGTATAACCATAATTTTCACACAGATACTCTTTAGCAAGCTGCTATTTTATGCAGAACAAAGTATTTTTGACCCTAGCAAAATGATGTGGTGTAAAGGAATGATACTGAAGCAGAAGCCTTTGGCTAGAGGGACAGAGATTGGAGGATTACAGGCATGGAAGTAACCTGCTGTAAAAAAATCATCAGTGGTTAGTTGGAGAAATGCAGTCCTGAGGACTGGGTAAACTGGTTCCAGGGTTAACAAAGAAAACAAGGAAGAAGTATCCATGAAATCTCATGTATATGAAATCTCATATTTTCAATGGTAAAAAAAGAGAATTTGCACATTGTGATAGAAGATACATAACAATAGCCCCATGGGGTGAGCAAGAAGAAACCCCCACTTCCACCTCCAGCAAACTCTGCTTGGCATAGGGCGGGGGTGCTGGTGACCTGTGGCACTGAAGCACTGAACATTTGTGTGCAGGGAGAGAGTACAGGGAGAACACAGAAGCAGGAAAAGGAGCAGCCATTAGGAAGGGAATAGAACCTTTGTCCTACACCAAAGGAGGTAGCTCTGAAGAACTATCTTGCGTCCCACAAGACTGAGAGTGACTTTAGTTAGTGCAGAACAACTTACTACTGGAAGGCAATGAAGATTAAATTAAGAAAAAGGAGAATATGGAGCATGAACACAATAAAATGCTCTTTAATTCCTGCTTAGGGACTATACAGTGATTTGGTCAGACAAATGCATTAGGGCCTACAGGAGCAGCCAACACAGCCAAGAGCCCTTAATCAACAGCATAACTGGCTCTGAAGTTGCTCTAAGAGATTGTAGTAGAGAAGGATCTTTCCCATCTCAGGTGAATGCTGTGACTCCAGAAAATCTGCGATTCTTGAAAGACTCTCTTTTACTTTTCCTATTTTTTGTGCACTTGTTTATGGCTTTTGTTGGCTCAGTTTCATTCAGCATCACAAAAACCCTCAGATTTCAAGGCTTCAAAAAGTTTTGTTTTCCATCCTTGCTGAAATCCAGTGCCAAGTCCAATTTTCTGCCACAGGTTGACTAACTCACAGGAGGAATAGAAGTAGAAATGTGACATTATATTAGGAGGAGTAAGATATGGTGGAAGAGTCTTAATTTCTTAGTTCAGGGGATCCAGGTTAGATGTACATTGAGGCCACTATTAGCAGCTTTTTTTTCCAACACAGTTTGCTCTGGATAGGGAACCCTCCCTCCAGAACCACAAGCATAGTTTGCTGCCATTTGGGCTGATGACATGGCACAATTAGCTGGCATGTGTGAAAAAGCTTTTGCTCAGGTGGTGAGTTGCTCTGTTAGCCAGAGAGAGACGGTACCAAAGGTTCCTTGCTATTGATATAAACACACTAGCATAATTTGGCTGTTGTCAGAAGAGATAATGCCAATGACAATGTCAAATCTATTTTGTCATGTATTATAGTATAGGCCTGATGACTGTTTTTTTTGCTGGCAATATCACTTAGCAGCAAGAAGAATACATGGGAGAATGACAACAACAGTCATCTCTGGCAAGAAAAGTAGCTTTAAAACACTCTTAAGGCAGCATACATTCAGAGGGATTATTCTATAAGGCAAACAATTTGCTTGCAAGCACCCTGCAATTGTGACTCTCACTGTGAAGAATAGCTTTGCTGCGTGCCCTTCTTTGGCAGTGTGAAAGGATGTATGAGGTCATGGATAATTACCACTAACCCCACTGGGTGTCCACTACCAGCAATTCCAGCTGCATCCGTGTGCACCCATGTGCACCAGTCTGTAACGTAACAAATAGCAGAAAAAAAAATCTCATTGGCTTTTTATAAGTCATTTACTTTGTGTGACAGATGTCCAAGGTTTTAAATAAGTGCACTGTGAAAACAGAAAATGAAAACAGCTTGGATGACTTCATAAGAGGTTACAGGATGAAGCACTTTATTTCCTTTGATGCCAATGTATGTGAGTATATTAAGTATATTTCATAAAGCTAAATGTTAGCATATTGTTGTCCAGTAGGGACATCAGTTGCCAGTAACAAATGCCTACAACCCAAGTATGAGGAGATAATTATGATCGACTGGGCAGCTCCTGCTGTAATGAAGCTAAAAAAAATTCAAGTTGTCTTGGAGACAAATAGCAGAAATGTACTAAAAAAGGGTGAAAATAAGGGGAAAGTATTGAAATATTGATTATCCATAGAGTGATACTAAAAAATCCACTAAGAATCCGTGGGGTGGATTTCCCATGCACAGAGGCCATTACCTCACTTTGCCAGTGTTTTGGAATTCCAGATTCAGCACCCACGGGCATATCTGCATGGGGGACCACACAGCCCCAGCACAGTTTGTACAGGATAATACTGACCTGAATGTTCAGAAAGCATGTGTGCACGGTCCCAGGTCCAGCCTGCAAAGCCATAATTTGCCTTTTCAGCAAGGTGTGTTAGCTCAGGCACAGCACAGCACAGCACTCCAGGACCAGCTCTGAGCACAGTCAAAGTTAGCTCAAATCTCTCTGCATGTACTCGTTTAGACATATCTTCATAGTTCTCAAACACATTTTTGCTGTGTTTGCCAAATTCCCAGTGGCAACAGTTTTGACAGTCACAGTCAAAATGCAACTGTGTAATAATAAGTTTTCTTGTGGCAGTTGCTCATAAAGTCCTTGGTGAAACACATAGATACCAAGAGATGTTGTGAAGTGCTGCTTTAGGAATGGTATGTCTTTGGTAAGATCTTTCTGGGTGTTAATCAATAAAATCATATTACAAGGTTCTGGAAGCCTACTACAGAGACAAGAATTATGTTTTCCAGTGTTCATTTTCTTTCTTGTAAAAGATTGGGAAATTAATTTCCGAGACCCTCCACACAGAGACCACATAAAAAAATTTAATGATTTTGTCTTAGAATAATTGAGACGCCTGGTCAAGACAGGCTGATGTTTCCCCACCATGAAGTTCTCAGTTGCAAGAAAAAAAGGTAAATTCAATGGAAGATAAGAAAAGCTTTAAGTGTAAGCCTCGTTTTTTGCTTGGTTGCTTTTGTTAAAGTGGATAGAAAAAATGGTCGTCACAGTAGAAATAAGATGTTGTTACATATGCACAGCTGTGGATTGCAGTGAATGCTTTACATGTCATAACTCTCACCCTGACTTGGACCTGAGACTCTTCCCTTACAAATACAACAAGCCATGATCTGTGCAATTAGCTGAAAACATTGTGTCAATCCGATCTTCTGCTTCCTCAGTTGCTGCCCATTCCTTTGTCTTTATCAGGCAGTACTTGTGTATCTCATCTACCTTTTGAAAAATAAGATGTCTTAGACTTATTTTTGACTATTTTAATCTCATCAGTTAGCTCCCATTCAAGAACTTTTTGGATGAAGAAAGTCATAGTGCTTTTTTTAATTTATGCTAAGTCCTGCAGAAGATTTCCCAATAAACCTATTAGACTCTTTCTGCCTTCCCCTGTGTCCGTGTCATCCTGAGATGGCACAGGTGTGCACTGCCTCTGGAGGTGCAGCCACTTTGTACAAAAAAGCCACCTGTTCCAGTGCTGGAAAGGAGCAAATTGTTTCACATTTTTACATCAAAAATTGGAAAATTCCTTTTCCATTAGAAAAGGAATACGACAAACCCTGATGCCTATCACTGCTTTGTTATACAATTTTGCTTCTTGGAGGGTGTAGATCAATGTAATGAGGCACTCCAGTAAAGTTTTACAAAGGGGTCATGCTGATACAGCTACTCTGATAAATAATTATGGGACCAGGCAAATTCTACACACCTGAAAACTGCTCTTTTACACCTGCTTTTGTTTTGGACCACCCCAAGCTGGTCTCTAGAAATCAGTGCTCAGGTACAGGTAGGCAAGTACTTCAGTGCAAGGACCAATTCCAAAAGCCAGTATTGACGAGCCTGTTCGAGATCTGACTCACTCCACTCTGCACAGTTCTAATGATCCCAGTCGGATCTTCATTCTCACAAACACCCACACTTGCCCAGTGCAGGCAACAAAAGCCTCAGGTTCTTATTCATGGGCTGCAACAGAACATTTACGTTATTTCTGAACCTAGAGCTGAGAAAAGAAATACATGCAGTAATACTTATATCCCAGACCCCAGAGCAGTTTCTGTGATACTCATGACAAGGTTCCATTCCAATTATTGTGGTATAACTCTTCTCTGGGGTTCTGTTGTTATGCTGCATCCACATGGGTGATCTGTGCTAGGTCAGGCAAGCCTGAAATGGTGTAGAGGGCCTCTCTACTCCACCACTAGATCACAGAGTGATGAACTGTTCACTGGAGTGAATGTGACCCTTGCAGGGTTTGCAAGCAGGGACTCAGGGCCATCTTTCGTTGTCCTCCTCTATTGCTATTGATTTAATAAAAGAGGTTGAGAGCAACTCTTTACCTAAAGCAAGCAGCCCTTACTCCTGTCTGGGGCTATAAATCTGCCTTACTGCTGACATGAATGATATGCCCATATCACCTCTAAACCCTGCACTCACAATTAATCTTTCCTGTCTTACAGTTGGCTCATCCAGTGAACCTCTCTTTTGGTTTTGGGGATGGCAAGATTGTTGTTTTGATCATAATGTACCAATGTGGAAGGAGGAAAATATGTTAGAAAAAAAGTACAGAAAGACAGGAAGACTGGTAGAGAAAAACGTGCATCAAACACTCAAGGATTTAGGACAGCAGATAGATAGCAGCATTTTTGGAGGCTGATGATGTTTTCTCTTTCATCAAAATTCTGACCCTATTCAGTGTCATTTCTTTTGTGTTTTCTCATCTAGTCTGTGTCAGGTTATTTTTAATTGTGTAATTCTCCAGCAACTTGCAAATATAAAACTTTCATTTTTTATTAAGAAGTTCTTTTTAGTTGATCTTCTATAATAGATAATGAAATTTCTATGTGAGCCAGTCACTAGAGAGTCAGAAGGAAGCAATATCTGGGTTAACAGACTGTTTTAAACCCATTCTCTCAGGACCTTTCTCTTTCCCTTCAGCATTTTCAGTCTGTCTGCCTCTTCTTGCATGCTTATTTCGTCAGTGTTCAGGCCAATTGTGATCTACTTGAAAAGGTAGGATGGATGCATGAAAGAATGGCTTTTCACATGAAGCGAACATTCAAAATATCACAATAACAGAAATGTGTTGGAGAACAGCACCCAGGGCAGGACTGAAGGAATGTGCTTGGATCAAGGCACATTTCACAGGACAAATAATGAGCACACTAGCAAACAACTAACTTTTATCTCATTAGTTGCCTTTGAGGTAGCAATATTGCTTTGATCTTAATTTGCAACAGCAATAGCAAAAATAAAGTGAAATATTTAATCTTTGAAGTGCAGTAGCCCCATATTTGCTCACATTTATCGGCCTCAAAGGTACACAACAAGCGTGTACATGATTTGGACTGTCTCTATGCAGTCTGTGTATGGCATAAAGGTCTAGGGACAATTTGCACAGCAGAAAAATAAAAAAAAAAGGTTTTTAGAAGAAGAGCTTTGTATGCATGTTGCATAAGAAAATTTTCATAGATGTTCTCTGTGCTGAAACCTCCAGACTTCCATTTGCAAGCTTGCAAGCTTATGTTATAAAACACTCAGGACCTGAGTCAGTGCTGTGAACTGCCTTTGATATCCATAACCTCTAATATTCCTCCCAGCAGGAATGCTAAAGTTCACTGCCAATAGCTTGGAGGTAGGCTGATGGTGTCCAAACTAAAGGAGTGCAGAAAGAACATTTTATGCCTGAAAAGTGCTAACATGTCCACTGAAAAAGAAATCTGCGTTACAACACCCTCAGGGCTTTGAAATAGCACTTGTGACAACATTGCATTGTATTCTGATGTACCGTGGTCTAACTCTTATCTGAAGAGCAGGCATTTTGGACTCCACAGAGACAGAACGTGGTGCTTTGTAATAAAATAATGATAGACTGAAGCCATACAAGACTGTGCAAAGATCATCAGTTTCACTCAGAACTTTAGGCTAAATTATCAACCACAGCACAAATAACAGAAAATCTCTTCAGCTCAATTATGTGGCTTAGTCTGGGAGATCAATAACTGTAATTCATAGTCCATATTTAACTGTCTTGTGATGGGTGCAGCAGTGTCCCTCTCTTGCACATCAAGATAAATTTGGAAAGCACTTGAGGAGCCATGTGTCAGCATTTTGATGTTAAACCCATTTAATCAGTTAATGTTAGATGTTAGATTTACGAAAACATTTCTATGCTTAAGGCACTGAAAAAGCGTAAGTTGTAAGAAAAAAGCACACGTGCATTTTTTTCAGGAGAAAGAAAGCAAATATTTTGATTTGTGGGTACAAAATTACAGAATACGATACTTAAGTAGAATTTTTTTTTAGTTATGATTTTTTTTTCCAAATTAATAGGCTGATCACATCAAACTAGTCTTCTGCCCCACATCAATCTAATCAAACTGGGTTTTTTCATTTCAGTATTATTCTGGCATTGAAAAATGCAACTGAGTTGTCAAGACGGTTTACTTGAAAACTAAAAACAGTAACATGAGAAGGCACAATCTCTTTTTAACCTAGTGGAGGTATCATGTGATAAAAAGTCCAAATTGAGAGCCTAGAAATTGGAAATTCTCTTTCAGAGGCTTCATGTGACTTTGAGCAAATAATTTAGCGGATTACTCAACCATGAGAAATAATACCAGCCCAGTCTTGCTTAGCATATCAACTTTTTAAATGTATTCCTGATTACACCTGCTTATGTTGAAGACGAGAACACGTTTGTGATGTTAACCTGTCTGAGGCAACACAGTTTAGTTGAGTGTAAGCTGGAGTCCATTCTTGCTTAAGAAGTGCTCGTGCAAGTCACACACTGCATTCCTAGGGACCCATCCGTGCTGCAAAAACAAAAGAGTCCCTGACACTCTAGGTGAAGACACTAAATCTGGCTGGATAACTCAGACCCTAGCAGTGTCCTAAAGTATTTGTGCTAGTCTTTCTGCTGCATGAAATGAAAAAAGTAAAGTTCACTGTGGGACCCCAGACTGAATTTGCTAGGGTGGAATTTAGGAAAACAAAGCTGATACTCTCATCTATCATATTTGTGTTGGTAGTCATTGGGAAAATATGGAACTACTGCTATGTGGTACCAGTTCAGAGTAAGCCAGCATTGCAAGTGTGAGTGAGCTGAGCTGTGTAGAGTCTATTAAATGCTTTGATGTCCACAGAAGCAAAGGGCAGCAAACACTCACAGTTGCCTCTGTGAGTGTTAAAGTTGATAAGCTCCAGCTCCTGTTGGGAGGATGCACTGAGCATTGCACAGAAGCCACAATGGAAGAGCATTCTGTGTTTGGGAGCAGAGTGGAGAGGTTTGGCAGTGAAAGCATCTTGTCTGGGAGACAGACGCACTGCAAAATTCCAGCACATGAGTCCAGGTAGGCAGGTCTTGCTGGACACCTTGGAAGCATGGTGGGCCCTCTTCTCCTTTTTAAATAGGGACATACTTTGCCCTGAAAGAATGCATCACAGAAAAGCTGATGAAATAACTATGACAGATTTTACTGTGATAAAGGATGGCCTGGCCAATTTTGTGCCATGCTCCTTTCATACAGAAAGACAGTTCTTGCATTAATGCTTTGGAGCCATTGGGTAATGTAAAGAGATCAGGTTTCCGAGGCAAAGGCAAAAACATGTCTGAGATTGTGGACTTCACAGCTACATTCACAGACAGCCTTCCACTGTCAGGTGTCCTGTTCTCTGAAAGTCATTGCCTGTGGACCAAAACAGGCATAAGTAAATTAAAGTTCACTCATTAAGCCATAGCAATGTAGATAATGTCATTACATCATGACAAAAACAGTTTCAGAGATTGGTCCCAAGCGCTTTGGGTAAAAACACAAGAAGACCCAAATACATTCACTCACTTTCACATTTTCACGCTGCATGTCAGAAACATGCAGTTTATCTCAGCCCACAGAAATCTATCCATAAGGCATGTGCAGAAACACGTCCCAACACAGTGACTAATCCTGCACCAACAGCACTGTTTTCTTAGTCACTTGGCAGCTGGGAAGATACATTTAGAACTGATTTGACAATTGAAAGCAGATATTTTAATGCCTTAAATCAACCTTTTCCTAATTATTTATTTGCATACTCATGAAAATTTGCTTCCATACTGCAATTATTCCAAATGATTCACATTTTTTCCTTGTATGCATGTGTAGGATTATGGATATATTGAGAGGTGTAAAATACAATATTCAATATCTATAAGCGACAACTGATTATATAAGTAACATAGTTCTGTCTCGTTTCCCTCACTCACTGAGTGTAACAGTTGACATTTGCACTGGAAAAAGCTGGTGCAGGGCTGAACACCTCAGGGGAGAGTGGTGATTTAGGGATAGGTTGTAGCTAAAAGAAATAAGAGCTACTTTAAGCACTTATAAATGCATCATTTTCAAACTACATAAGACATCACTTAGTCAGGATCCTAAAAAATCCACAACCTCCTACACTCTTCATTGGTATAAGTGCAGAGTTTGAACTTAATTTTGGCTCACACTACTTATACAAATGAATCATCTGTGGAAATGCTTGGTGAGCTGACAAAAAACCATCAAAACTTGATACTTCTTTGTTGGGTCCAGAAGGTTTGACAGATCTGGTACTGGCCCCCATAACGGCATTTCTAAACTTCCCACCGCCGCTCTTGAGACCATCAGCATGTCCTAGGCAACAGCAAGGGAGCACTTAATCTAGCATACAACACAGGGTAGGCATCTGCTGTGCTTTTTTTAGTGTTGCCATTTAAGCAGATTATTAGCATCAGCCTTATGTAGGGAGGGACATAACTGGAACCCAAAGGATGGGACTGTGGAAGGAACAACACAAAGATGAACAGAAGCAAGGAGCCATGCAGCTGCACCAGCTGGCCTCATTACCCCCTCCAGGCAGTCCCTGACTCTTGAATAGTGCTGCCAAGGGTTAAATCAAAGTTCATATAGACAGAACTTTATATAATGTCCTCTCTGCCTCCATTCTCTTTTACAGATAGATTGTTCTAATACACTCCATATATAATGTAAGTTTATCTCTCTTTATTTTGGCAGGATATTGCAACCTTTGAACTGAAATATCCACAGCCTGCTATCATAACAGAGCTTCTGACATATCAGTATAACCCAGCTTGGCAGGCATCCCTGCAAATACTATTAAAAGTTTTATTGCTGAAAAAATGCAGCTATTCCCTTCCTTACACTCTTTTAAAGGATCAGGGCTCCTGAATACCAAGAGGAAAGAAACTACCATGAGTATGTGAAGGCTGTTGAGGTTGTATTTTGAGGCTACATCTCCTTGCTATATCCTAAGGAACAAGAGAAGGGATGGGGATATGGAATGGCTCTGGGTGAAATAAATTGACAGAGTAATGGAGAGACACCAAACTAATAGCAGAACTGGTCACTGATGATGTTAAGATAATATAGGATCTGTGCAATTCTTCATTGGAAGAGACACAAACTTGTAAGAAGCAAAAACAAATCAGGAAGACAGGATATTGCCTGGAAAGATCACTCAGAGGACTTTGAGAGCCACATGCGAAATCAAAGGAGGGGTAATGGATGGTTTCTGCTAAAATATATTATTGCTGTGAGGAAAAGCTGATGGTAGCTTAACCAGGCATACATGAGATAGAAAAATTAACATGTTCTGAGACCAGCGGATTTGATCAGCAACTACAAGAAGGCAGAGTCTAGGGTGAAATTTATATTTTATGCTGGATGCCATGTTACTGCAATGAAGTATGCTCAGTACAGCTAGCTGGTATGCTAGCTAGTCTACTCACCTTGGACATCCTATAGATATTTAACTTGAGCATTGTTTCTATTATGTATTAAACATCTATTAAGTATGTTTCTGTCTATGAGGAGCCAGGGTCTTGGTACACAACACATCATGGACACTCCTTGGCAAAGATGCAGACTGAGCCTCACCTCCTGTTTCCACATTTACGCCTTAGCTGTAGTAGCAAATATCTTAATAATTTCCAAACAGACACAACATCTGGAAACAGGAGAAGGTGTGCTGCTAAGCACTAAGACCAAGTGAGTTGCAAAGCATTGTGAGTTATAGTGACAGGGAACAGGTTAGGAAGGCTCTGAACATGTTAATCAGCCACTCACTGTGACTTGGGGAGGCATGGTTAAAACATGTGTCTCTATGTTCTTTACAGCCTTTGACTGTCTCAAGTACAGATTGACTTGGGTCACACTGGCTCTGTGGGTCCTCACCAAAAGTCCGCAGTTCAGTCACTCCTGTACTGACTGTTCCAAAGTCTCTTTTACTGGTGCTGGTTTCTGATTTCTGACTGATCTGAGTGGGCTTGGTCTCAGGAGACAATTATCCTTCCAAAACTGCCAGCAGCAGCTGCTAACAGTGATCCCAAACAACCTTCTAGAGCACAAAAGTTGAGTACTTTTTTTTTCTGCTACTTTAACTAAGTGGGGAACATAATTAAACTAGCGCTGAGGATTACCCACACCCCAGTTTATTTTCTAGGCTTTATTATGTTTTGTTTGGTTAGGCTTTTGACAATGTTTTGAATGATCTCTTACAGTTACTGTCTCACAGTCACCCCATGTTACCTTCCCCTGGTTTCTTTGTCCCCCTACATTGCTTTCCCCCAGGTCTCTTTGCTCTCCACTTCTCCTCTCTAGAAAGATTTTAAAACAGATAAGTGTCCCCTGATCTCAAGCCATAGAAGTGGGACAATAAGCTTGTTAACCTAAGCCTGAACCAGGCAGGTAGGCACTTTGAGATTAATAGCCTACTCGCTGTTCTCTGAAGGACTCTTGGTATTTGCCCTGGAGATATCTTATCTCTATCACTGAGCAAGCAGGAAATGAAACATAGATTCATAAAGTTTAAGCCCAGAAGGGACCATTAGAAGCACTATTCTCATCTTATATATATCAGAGGCCCTTTAATTTCACCCATTTATCCTTGTAGTGAGTTCAATAACTTCTATTTGAGCAAAGGAAATGCTCATCCTAAGAGATGCTCCAGATTTAAATTCATGCACTCAAACAAAAAAAAAAAAAAAATCAAACACATAGATGGAGACAGGTAAAACCAATACAGATGTCTCTCTGATTCTCTGTAAGAGTGTCTGCCTCTGTTTTGAAACAGATCTGACATGTTTCAGTACGTCTGTATGAGTCACTTTAAATGCACCCACCCCCAGCATAAGAGATCCTGGAAGTTGACACATGTTTAGCCCACTGATTAGACACTATAATAACCTTTTTAGGTAGGTTGCACGTTATAGTATATCAATACAAAAATAGCACAATATCATGTGCAGGACTGTAAATGTCATTGATTTGTAACTCTAGATTGACAAATGAGGGAGGGCTGCCTGACAACTCAGTTTGCTACCTCTCTTGCCAGCTCAGTTTTTGTCATATTGACAGTAGAGGAATCTTAGATGGAGCATTGGTGATGCAAGATGGTCCCACATTATTACAGTGAGAGCCCTATGAGCTCGTAGTTCTCTTTTATTTAGCTGTGGACTCTAGAAGTAAGTCTAGGTAGCATCTAAGGAAAAGCTGAGGCCGGCAAGGAAGTCATTAAAATAGGTACAAAAGGGTAATGTACTTGATGATGCTTTGCAGCAGGACAGAGAATATTCCAAGTCATCATTAAGGAAAATAACCAAATTGACTAGGAAAACTGATCCTATTGTCAAACATAAAACAATTAAATACAGTAACATCTTTGGACACTTGTAACATGTGCTGAGACAAGGAAGACTTTTTATCTCTATGTATTGCAGTGGTACACCCTTCTGAATGCATGATTATACCAGCACTCCTTCAGGGTGTTTGCAAGCAGTCATTGAAAATGAGGAGGTTTTGAATGATAACATATTCCCTGGTGGTATATCATCTCAAAGAAAGAATGTAAATGTGGTTGCAACACTCCTTTTTCCAAAGACCTCACAACATTTAAGTTGTCTTTAGTTCAATGGATTGAGAAAGGTTCTATTTACATGTCACTATTCACTTGGTAGATTTTATACAAATGTTGGCCTCTAAAAGTTATGAATGTGGATCTATCCTTGTCAGATAATTTCAGGACCATGATACTTAGATTTATTTTTTTGGTGGATGCAATCTGCACTATGTTCAATTACAGAACATTTCAGTCTGGGGTATACTTGACAACAGAAGTCTAAATGACCAGATCTGAGGAGATTTTGAGCAGTCAATTTCCATCAGCTTCTGAATTTGAAAAAGTGCCCATATGAAATCACTGAAGTCTAGTTTCTCACCCTCAGCATTTTGTGTTTCTGTGCCTCTGGAAGTCAAGACAAATGTGCTATTATTCCTGCGAAATCTCTTATTAATACCCAAATGCTCTTTTTGCTATGCAAATGAAACTATAAACCCCACAATTTCATGGAGGAAAGTGATTAAGACAATCTGAGTGTGCTTACCCAGGAAGAGCCTTTTGCTGACACAGATCACGATTTCATGACAATGCTGATATAACTAAAGTTTTACTTCATCAGTACTAATGCAACTGTTAGAAGAGGATTCCGAAAAGACTTTGAACTAATTTGTGGGAAAGGACTAGGGAAGAACATGACTAAAAATGTAAGGGATAGAAGGAGACTATAAAAGTGTGTGATTACTTGAATTTAAAAAAGTTAAATTCTCTTAATTTCTCACTTAAAGATTGACCATAATTAAATATAAAAAATTAATTATTAAACCCGCAAGGTTTTACTGGAATACATATGGCCTGATTTCAGAGCTATAGATTAGCACAAGGAAAGAATCTGAAGGATGTTGCACTAGGTTGACCCTGATAAACAGAGGTTTCTGGGATGTCTCTAAGTTTACGTGCCCTATCCAAGATTAAATCAGATGACAGTTTACAGTTCCTATTTTGTGATTTTTTTAGAGCAGTTCCTGCTGACAAGAATGTGTGCTAATCTACCTCAGCAACCAGTCTATCAGTATTAACCATCAACAGACTAATTAATGCATGCCTGCTGTGTGTATTTCAACAACATAAATGTCTTGCTACAGAAAAGGTACAAGATAGTAAGATAATTTTTATAAGTGGGCTCTGTGTCCTCGTTGTCATAGACAGCTGAAAGATCTTTTGGTCTTAGTGTTCAGGAAGCATAGTTATATTTTCAGTATTTTATAGTGAATAAAGCAATTAATAATTTTCAAATATGTAACTGAATTGCAAATTTATATTTTTACATCTACTGTTTTTCTTATTCTAGTATATATTGATAATATGTACTTTTTGAAAGCAAGAAGCCTCACCTTTTTTTTTTCTGCTAGCTTTATGCCCCAATATGGCTCCAATAATACTATTTTACACCAGCATGGCTGAGAACAGAATTAGGACCAGTGACAAAAGAAAAAAAAATAGGAAACTAAATTTCAGTTCTGCAGCCATCATCATGGACAGTCCAGTAATTTAGAGAATCTCATCTTGTCCATGACAGCCTCTTTACTGCACAACAGAGAACCATTGACGCTTTCACCTCATTCCCAGTGTTTGCATCTGAGTGCAAATTCATATTTTCCTATGAAAATGAAAGATTCAGTGGGATAATACCAGGTCTCAATTTGCCTTCCTATATATAGATTTTATTCTTATTGCTTATTTAATATCATCATGTTTAGCAATAAAGGTCATAACATCTTTGGGAACACTGTCTCTACTAGTCAAGTGTGAGAAGCCAGATTAGGTTTTGAAAAAATGCGTTCATACAAAAACCAATCAAGTCATTGAAGTTGCTTCTTATTCTCCTGTAATATCCCCATGGTAGTATCCAATAAGCATTATGGAGTCAGCCTGAAAAGAAAGCAAAGATTTTCTTATCAAGTATATTTGTACTTGGAGACTTTTCCAAGTTTGGAAAATACTGCAGTCTCCTTTCCTTCACCAGCCACAAGATGTATATTTACAGAAACCATTTAGAACTCCAGTACTCCTTTGAAAATCTAAACTTTTAATAGATCTCATTTGCTGGGCTTACTAAGAGCAGTAAATGCTGTCTGTAATGATCTTCCCTGGCAAGGAAACTGCCTGAAGGGGGAATATGTGTGCTGTTTGCCACTATCATTGTGCACATGCCTCCAGAGACACCCCAAAAACCTTCTGACAGCAAGCAGATCAGCCAGCCCTTGCAGACAAGGCACTTGTCACAAAACATTTTCTGCAATGGCAGGCTCTCCAAAGAAAGGGAGCTCTCTCTCCATATCACCTACACCCTGCAGTCTGACTGTAGCAGTGATTTGCTCAGCATAGTCATCAGCATGATGGCCTCCGTTGCCAAGCCCCAGCTCCTTCCCTGGGGACCTGGGGCCTGGCTACGGAGCTAGTGGACTGCAAAGCTGCGGGAAGCTGCAGGTAGCCCATAGCAGCCGAAACAGGAAGACCAGGCAGGATGAGGATGACCCTTGCTGTGTGCAGTGCAGTGCCCTCAGCAGGTTCCCAAGGATGGACTGCAAATTGTCCCTTTAGTTTCTTTGGTGCTGAAGGTGCTAAGACAAACGCCCTAGGCATTTCTAACACGTTGTTGTGAGGATGATGCTTGTGAGTGAGTGGTAAGAAGCTTTGTGCTGAGGATACCTGTTGCCACATTGGCTGCATCTGAGCTGTGGTGTACCCACAGCCCTGCCTGCCTGCACCTTTTTGGCACCAGTTGCTCCATTATATTTTACTCCTTGGAGGAAACATGAGACCCTGGGCAACATCACTGCTTCATTGGGGTTACATAAAGCTAGAGTAAGGGAGAGCTTTTGCAGCAGCAGCTCTGGTGGCAGAGAAAGGTGAGTTGCCCCACTGAATTGGTAAGGTGACCTGGAGTGACTTGTGCAATGGGAACTGTGCTGCCAGCACTGAGCAGCTGCTGTCAAGTTCCCTGCTGTGACACTGAGAAGAGTCAGTTCTCTACATGTAATTGATGATTTTGAAAAGTGACAGATATATTGATGCCCTGAGAGCCTACAGCCTCTGAGGATGCTAATAGTTTACCTAATAATATCCAGAGTTGCTAAGACAGATGTAGTTGCTGCTGACAATAGGGAAAGAAATGGAGCCAATGATGAATGTAGTAACACTTCCCCACATTGGACAAAGGCAGCTTCTATGCACTGTGGAACAGCATTTTTTTTCTCCTAAAGGATCTAATACATACTTTCTGTACATTGTATCATTTGCTGATGTTTTGCTGAAAAACTAGCCTCCTATTGCCAAGTTTCTAACAAACTGATAGCATTCTTACCATGTATTTTAAGCAGACTTTGTGGTAGATTTACAATATGATAACTGGCTTGAATATGCATTATGATACTGTCTGAACTTAGATGGCACCTAGTCAGCTTTTCCTCATACTGTGATCAGTGTATCAGCATGACTGTGGCACCTATGTGAGACTGATAATATCTGCATCACCTTAGCTAATGTATATAGGGCCCCTGTGGCTCTGTGGTGTTTGCTGTGATGTTGTTTCCATGGAGAACTCTCTAAAAATTCGACTTTTTTTTCAATGAGAGTCATTAATACTGGGAGTGATTAATTAATACAGTCTTCAGAGATGCTGCTTTGACTTCATTGATATGCTCCTTTGTACTTAATTTTGTTCCATATTTGCTATCAGAGTTTGCAGTATGCTCTCTTCCTGCCAGGCAGTAAACAGCATAACTCTCTTTGTTTCTGCTGGTTTACCTGCACTACATCTAGAAAGATCTCTTTTGCAATTACTACTTTTTTTTTTCCCTATTAAATTAAATGCTGGTGTTAAAAGATTTCTAAGACACCAAGTTTTGATGGCAAAGAATTAGGTGCACATCTTTACAGCCCTGTCTACCACTGCATTTAAATGCAATTTAGGCACCTCTGCCTTGACAGCAGTGCAGCACTGTGCAATGCCTGTCAGCTCAAAATCAATAGGCACCTTGCGGCTAACCTGAGAGCTTCCCAGGCACTGGAGCTACGCTCTGTCCATGCTAACTTGGAACCTCAGAGAAGCTGCTGTCACTGCACAAGTTATGCACAACAGGCTTTCAGCT
This sequence comes from Irena cyanogastra, assembly GCA_013397155.1. Classification (NCBI taxonomy): domain Eukaryota; kingdom Metazoa; phylum Chordata; class Aves; order Passeriformes; family Irenidae; genus Irena; species Irena cyanogastra. The sequence continues at coordinate 270,514 of VWZV01003817.1, read as the reverse complement.
GGAGCAGTCGTCCAGGGCTGAGGGAGCAGAAACACAGGGCCTGTTATTTGAACAGAAATGTTGCATTTGGGCTCTTTCTCCACAGTTTTTCTTTTAAACGCGTGTATCTTGCACGCCATGCTGAGGCCTGCTAGGCAAATACTCTTTTTTCCCTCCCACTGCACCCACAGAAAGGGTCTGTAATGTGCTCTGTGGGGCAACCTCTGGGAATATGGGTCTGAGCCCTCGTCTTCTGAAGGAGATTGGAAACCCAGATTACCCCTTCCTGGAGCACTGCTTTAATGTTATTGATCTATCATAAAAAATGTCATCAGCACAGTTACCATGCAGCCTTAAAAAGACAGGAGTACAGCCCACTTGGGAAGCTGTGTGGAAAGACAAAATATTTTTAGCCTGGAACAGAAACCAGAGTTACAGAGAGGGTGAGAAGGCTTCTTTCTGATCTCTCCAAGGTTTTTGATTATCCCTACATGGTATCCAGGGATAGTTTTCACGGACAGTGTCTCTCTACAAACCTCTAGATGGTCTAGACAGCTAAAGTGGGTTGTGTGGCCCATCCTTTGGAAAACAGGGGTAGGTGGCTAAACCCTCAAGTTTCATATATCTCTAAAAATCCCATTCAAAGTCAACCATCTTCCACTTTTTTCCCCCTTACTTTTGTTTCCCCCTTGCATCTAGAGCACTCTCTGCCAGGTGCAGAGATATTGAGAGAGGTTAGCACTGTAGTGGACTCCACCATGTCTTTCTAGGACTTCTGCGTGGGAGTTAATGAGCAATAATTGTCCTGATGGCAACTCTGACCAAATGATTTCTATTCCAGACAAAATTTTAGTTTTTATTTAATTCCTCAGAGGATACTAAATTCCTTACCACAGCTGGGCTCTCGACATTTCATGGCTTCAGAGGCCATGTATTTCAAAGAATCCAAATATATTAACAGTAATTGAAACTTAATCTTATATTCTATATTGACACTCTCATTTGCCTAAAGTTACAAAAATTGCAAAAATTCCTTATTAAAAATTTTTTATAAGGCTTAATACCATAAATGCTTCACTCAAGCTAACAAGACAACTACCCACTCCATCTCAATGATGGATAAAAACAATATACATCGCCATAAAAAACTTGCTTAAACACTTTTTGAAGCATGGGGGCAATTTTACCATTTTTTGATTAAGTTAGATAAAAGTATGTTTCTAACGGAAATGTCATCCAACTTTCTCCATCTCCTGGTGAGTCCTTGGAAGATTTTTAGAACTTTTTAAAACTCCAGTGATTGTCTGTGCACTTTGCACTTTTGATGCATTTATAAAGGAAAGGTGGCAAAAATTCTTGACACTCTGAGGAGACACGTTGTGATTATGTGATATTGTCCTATAAAATTGCCACCCACTAAGGACTGGATTCAGCTTCAGACTCTTGAACTTGGAGTCTGGTTCAATGACCTTTAGCAGAGTTCTGTGGCTATTTGGGGTGCTCTCAGGTGCAGTAGCTGGTCTCCATCTGCAGTTCCAGTGGGCACAGTTCTCTGCCATAGCCTCCAGCCCTGTGTGAATCTTGGATGCACTAGGCTATTTTATATGGCGAAAGATATGAGCTGTGTGTCTGAACTCCTGGTGCAGCTTAGTTACCAACAGATTTCTCCATAAGGTAGACACCTTCGTTGGGTCAACCAAATACTTTCAATGACAATCCAAACAATTACTTTTAAATGTTACTTTAATCTGCAAGATTATCATCACCACAGTGATTACCATCAAGAGAAAGAGAATGAAGAAAATTGCTGCATATAAGTACCTAAAAATTTTGAGTTCTGTCTGCCATGAGCTGATGAGTCTTCTCCATATTAGTGGCTACATATCCTACAGCTTTGTAGTATTCATAGGGAACAAACACATAGACATGGGTGCACATCTGAGACCTGACAAGAGGTGCTGCCAATAATGACTTTTCATTTGGTATGTAACAAGCTGTACATTTCTACTGTTTATTTTCAATAAACTATGTTGATAACATTTTTTCAGTCTTTTATATATGCCTTACCTACCGGCAGTATGACGGATTAAAGCAGAAATAAGTGGTATTCCTCATTAAGAAAGGTCTGGTGGTTTCCAAAAAAAACTCTTGATGGAACACATGGCTTCCCATTTTTTGCAACCCTTATACTTGAAAATGCACTTTTAACTTTCTGATGCTTTCCATAGAATTTATAACTTTGTGTCTAACTGACCATATAGATGTCCTTTTTATTTCATTGTTAATTCAGGGCAACATAGACAAGGTAAAACCAGCATAGAATCTAATAGAGAATAATCTGAAAATTGGGTGATGCAAAATCAGGCGCTCATATGTATTTTGCTCTGCCTTATAGCAACTGGTAGAATCAGAATCATAGAATGGTTTGAGTTGGAAGGGTCTTCAAAGATCATCTAGTTCCAGTCCTGCTGCCATGGGTGCCACGAGCAAGGATGCTACCGCAAGACCAGGTTTCTCAGAGCCCCATCCAGCCTGGCCTTGAACACCTGCAGGAATAGCCATCCACAGCTTCTCTGGGCAACCTGTTCCAGTGTCTTGCCACACATAAAGAACTTCCTAATATCTCATCTACACTTACTGTACTTTGGCTTGAAGGCCATAAATCATGTCACAGTACAATTTCAAGACTTATCACAAAATTCCACAAAAACAAATGTTTCCCTTGTTTCAGGCGTGCAAAGGGGTCTGAAAATACTTTGGGCAAATATACAACTAGAAGAAATCAGTCCTGAAGACAAAGAGTAAAGATTTTTCCCTTGATGGCAAACCTTCCACTGATCTCAGTGGGGAAAGGATTTTGCTCCAAGGAGTTGCATGTTCCCGGACAGACACTATAGTGCCTGGGTGAAGCTGCTGTTAGCAAGCTCCTGTCGAAAGAGCCTCCTTGGAAGGATGCAAAATATGTACTTGGTGAACAAATTAGGAGCCATAGCAACTGCCTAAACAGACCAGCACATGCACTACATGACTATAACCACCTCAGTAGTATGCTCCCATCATTCAATCTCTGCTTGATAAATCTGTGCACAGAGCAGCCAAGGGACATTTGCAGATTGCTGGAGGGAGAACGTGGGAGAAGCCATGGCCAAATGCAGTAAATTTCTTGCTACCTATCCATCAAATACCTCTAATTCTACCAAAATCAAAAGGCAAACTACTGCTATCCTTGGCATTTGTCACCCCTGAAAGCAAACCACACTGGCTCAATTCTAACACTAAATATATAGGTGGGAATTTTCTGTTTAATTCACCTGAACTCTGCTTCAGCGTGTAATGATGTTTCCCTGTATTTACATAGAAGTATGTATCTAGTAATTAATTTTCTCCATTTTTATAGGTTTCTACCCTTTCTAAAAAATGTAAAATGGAATTTTTTTTTGTCAAGTGAGTTCAAAAGATGGCATTAGAGATGCAATCAAGAACCTTTAGCTCTGGAAGTGAGATTTCCCATTTAGTCAACCAGAAATATTTTATACAGAAATCTTGCAGAATAACTACCCTCACTCAATAAATCAGGAAAGTGAAGCATGAAAAGGGAAAAGGATCTGGCTGTGGCAGTTGTGTTTCAGGTCACTGACAAAGCTGGAAACCAAATCTTCCAAGTTTTAGTCTGGCATTAGCGCAGCTGAATCATGCCTCTCTCCAAGTAGGCAGGTGTAAGGACTAACCTGAACAGCTCTACTAACCACCTGTCCTGTCTACAAGACCAATCTGATATCAAGATAAAAAGCTTTCAGTGACTTTCAATATAATTTGGTGTTCTCAGAAACCTTTGCTGTACTTCTATTAGTCCTCCATCATTCCCATTAACTTCACTTCTTTAATTTTCTCCCTTAAGTTTTATTCCCACTCCCCACCAAGAAGATGCCAATTTCTAAATACTAGATTTTATAACCAGCTATCAGCAGCTATGCCAAAAGTGTAAACTCCTCACAATACATGTCATTTAATCCCTGAGTCTGGGATCTGCCTCTTCCCATGCTCCCTCCAGGTAAGGTGATGTGGCCATTCTGCTTGCCCTCTGGGGCCTGAACTGTAGAGTTGGTTCAGTTCACTGCTTAAATCCCTAATGGCAACTCTTGTATGAAATCATCTCACCTAATTTTAGACATCTGAAAGGGAAGTGTTTCATTGCAGGTTTGGTTATCAAGTCTCCTTGTGCAGTCGATAAATACAGACAGAAATTTCCAGAGGATAGTTAATTACAAAGGTTGGAGTCCAGAAAATGTGTGATAAATAAGGGATACTGTAGGTGCCTGTCTCTTTCTATAGGGTAAAGACAGAACCTATCTAAGCAGAATAGACAAGATGCCTTATATTTAGATAGCTGTCATTAGGTGAGGAAAAATCTACCTTTAATAGCTTCAGACCATGTTTTACACATCTATTAACTGGGACTAATACAGCCATCAGTGGAATGGCAGTTGTCCATACTTATTATCTGCAATTATGGGGAGATTGTTGAATGCATAACTCTGTGGAAGTATGAAGAACTCATTATTCACAACTGTGACAGATGGCAGAACTGTTTCAGGCACAGCTTACTGTAAATATTCCATCTATTATGTCTTGCTAGGAGGTGTAACTAGGCAATGAGGAGGCAGGAGGACTCCTTATATTGCTCTGGGAACAGGACAGAGGGCTCCATAGCTGGTACCTCTAGGAAGAGGAGACTGGTCAATCCTTTCCCATGAGCAGATGGACAGGCTTGGCTAGGAGCAGCTCCTAGAGTGCTGTGTGGGGCAGCAGAGGAGCTAGAGGTACTCTCAGCAAGGGATGGCTGCAGGGGCACAACACATGGGCTCCCAAGAGGATCAAGAACTGGTTTGTAGAGCAGAACCCAGGCCAAAAGCAATGCCTCTGCCTTTCCTGGGGAGTTACACTACCCCTTTCCTTGGGGACTTAGGGTAGCCCAGAAAGTTGCTGAAAAACACTAGCCTGGAAAGCCAAATTAGAAGTTGCCTTTTGGAAGGGCAACATCCCTTCCATTGATAGGGAGCAACATCTATCTTACCTTGCTTTGGGGCTTTTTCACTCTGATAAATCTGGCTTTTGAACCATTGTAGTCTTCAGATATCTTTCATGGTTCATGTTCTAAAGAAAAAGAAAAGTAATTTCATACCTGCTTCATATAGGTTCAGGCCACAACAACCTACTTTGCTCTCATGATATTCACACTGGCCAGTGTGGATCCCTCCTACAACTGAGTACAGTACCTGCTTCAATTTTAGTGGAGACTCACATGAAGTAAGTATTTAGTCCTTTGTGAGGGGGCCTGGAGTCTTTATGTGAATTTACAATTTGTTTGACAAATTTGCTTACAATTTCATTTTACAAATTTAAAGTTGCATTTCAAAGTAACCAGAGTACTGTTGAAATAAGGTGGCTGCTGAGCTGAACAAGCTGCAGAGGCAGCTACTGCAGAGTAAAGCATGTGCTGTAGATCAATACTGTCACTAACTCACAATAGCTTCTTCAGAAATGCATGACTGATGGGCACACAAGTGCCTTGAAGCTGATGGAACTGGAATGCCTTAGGCCAGCAGGGAATTTGGACCATCACCTGCAATTAATATGAGTTACCTTGAAATAAGAGAGTATTTCCATAAACAAAAAGGTTCTTTGATGCCAAAATACAGGCAGAAGGATACTTTTCCTGCTCTGTCATACCTAGCCCAAACCATTTTGACCTTGGCAAAAATAATAGAAAAATGAGTATTTGTGAGGTTTTAGCAGCAGAAATAGACATCAGAGCAGTTGGAAATGTACTCCATGAAAAGGTTCACAGGTATGCAGAGGGCACAAACTTAATAAAGACATATTTTTCAAATTTACTTGAACTGTGTCCTGGTTTAGGGGGTATGATGTGCTGAAATTAGACAACTCTTTGACAGAGATTTTGGTAGATATTTTCACCCCGCTTTTGCACAGTGTGTATTTAGTTCCATGGATTTTTTCAGCCTGGGGATTGTTTGTATACAGTGTAAAGCAGTGGAGAATAGGCCTCACCATTGTACCAATCCTACCCTCTAAACTTCTTATAAACTTGATGAATTAAGTAGATTTGCACTGGTCTCTCATTTAGATTTTCCTAGGCAATAAATCTCATTCCTGCTCTTCTACCTGTACTGAATTCAGCTCCCTCTATTTCATAGGACTAGCCCACCATTTACCCCATAATATATGGAAATTCACTGCTCACACTTCTGTTGCAAATGTCAGCCTAATGTGCAGTACTTGTTTACAGTTCCCATGAGCAATTGTACTGAGGCTCATGCTGGTGTTAAGAATTATTCGGGTGTTCATAACAATTTCTTTTATTGAGCTGATGTCCTGTCACACACAGACCAATCCATGGTGCTGTGAAAATCTAAAGAAAAGGGTTACCGTTGAGAAACTTTGCTGCTATTTTTAAAAAAATATTAATTTTTATGACAAGATCATCAAATGGGGCAATTATTGTAAATTCAAATTATTTATCTAATAAAATTTTTTACTGGCAGATGTTTACCCCTAGGAATTACTTAAGAGAATTTCCATAAGAAACACTCTCAAGATCATGAGCACCAGGAGCACAGTTCAGCTTGCACTACCAAACATTTTCTTTCTGAAGATAGGTAATAGGACATTCATTTTTTCTTACCTATAAGCATCTGAAAATTTGGAATTGATTTCTGACAATAATTTTTTCACTTAGAGGATCTTAAAACCTCTAAAAGATTGTTCTGAAAGTCAAGCTGAGTATATGCACAGATTTAAAACATGTTAATTTATACAGATCAGAACCATTCAATTAAGCCCATGCTCAAAATGGTTTCCTCTTATAGGAGCTGCCTACCATCTGTTAAATCAACTATTTCTATTGCCAATGATCTTAAGTTCATCGTTTATGCTGGAGTGATTGAGATTCTTAATCATAAATATCATCTGTTCCTTTCCTTCCCTGTCCTCCCCCTCTCCACTTGGGTCACGATATTTTGGGGGCTTTCTTAATCAGCAGTTTCTGAAAGTGAGACCACAGGAAGAAAGCAAGCACAGCCTGGGAAGGAGGAAAGGGGCAGTTGTTACTGTAGCCTGCTGGCTTACAGTGATTTTTCACTGACCACAGCATGATCAGAGCGTGTGCATTTTCCTTGCCTTTGATGCACAGCCACAATTAGAAGAGATGGTGGCTACAGCTTTGGGTCATCTGTTCACTGCCTTTCTGCATGTCAGTGTTTTTCACACAGACAAAAACCTTTTAATTTTCATAAAAGGGTCAGGTCCCTGAGGAAGTATAAAAGACATCTGAATCAGCAATATTTGCTTCAGTAACTCTCAGAAATTTCCTTACAAAGTTCCTTCTGGTCAATCCTTGTATCTGGGGCTCTAACATTCAGAGAGCAGCATATTGTTCCAAAAAAAAAAAAAAATCTATGTTTAAATGAAATTAAGAATAATTTCAAACAAACAAGGAAGAATGGATTTTCACAGTGTCTTGCTAGGGCTTTCTGGAGACATACAACAAACTAGAAAGACAAAATTTGCTGCTGTCTTGTTTCATTTAACAAATAATTTGCTGTTTATATATTTCTGGTACTTACACACACTTACATATTTCTTTTTCTGGCTGTTGTATTCCATGGCTAATTCCCTTTCCTCTGTCTTTACAAACATGCAGTTTTGCCAAGGCTCTGCCACCAGGAAGAAAGCACAGAAAGGAGAGGTGAGGACCACTGCCTCCTAATCCCACCTTATGCATAGATGCTGGACACATACTTCATGCTCCACAGCAGCATGAGACACCAGAAATTTATCTTCAAATCCTTGCTGCTGACACTGGAGCTCGCTGGGTCTTATGTTCCACCTGAAAGTGCAGATGTGCTGGCTCTGTGATGCTCATAAAGTCTAGATGGTGCAGATTCTCCAGGAGCTGCAGAGGAGGCCGTGAGCACCTGTCACCTGAGAGTCACTGTGCTTCCATGAACAGCACAAATGGTAAGAACTTCTTATGGGTCATTCCACTCCCATCCTGTCTCACCCTGTAAAGTGTGTTTTGACTGAATGCAACTTTGTATTCACATAGAAGATATTAGGGAATAAGAATTAACTAATTGTTGACTTTTTAACCGTAAGTTCCAGGGCTGTTCTATTTCTCTTTGCCTTTTTCACTGTGAGTAGATACCTGACTATATGAGAGGTGTAGTGAAATTCAGCATAGAAGACAAAATGTTTTTATCAGCTATGTAGCAGTGAGGGTGCTATTACTTTTGCACCACCAGCTGCTTACTACATGAATGATTTATGAAAGTGTGACTGTCTGACTTCATATTAGGTTCTACTATTTCAGCATTCCTATTAGCAGGGATATTAGCAAAAATTGTCGTTCTTTTGTGTTTGAACAAGAATTTAGAAGCCTATCTTATTCTTGTAAAGCAAACAACAACACAAACTCAAGTAGATTGCATTAAGAACAAGATACAGTGATGAACTGAATTCCCACAACTCCCACTGAGGCAATGGAGTGAAGGCACTCTGCATTTCTTGGGATGGGGAAATCTAGTTCACTCAGTACTCTGATAAATTATAAATACACAGCTGATTTTACAACTAGGCCTTGATGAAGAGTCTATAGTGCTAGAACAATCATAGAGGAATCAGAGTGGACACTTAAATTTATTAATATTCAGTTGAGACGCAAAAATGAACTCACATGGTATGGTTTTCTAAGCCACTTGGAATCTGTTCTGAAGTGTGTTGCCATTTCCATGCCATATTACATTTCCAGGAAGAAACAGAGCCTTTTGATTGTACTGTACAGTACCCCACAGTAATTTCTTCACTGTCGGCTTATTTACGTAAAATATGTATTGAAGCTCCAAAGATAGATCCAAGTTCACTAGCAATGGGATTCAAACTCTGAAGAACCAAGAGATAAGAAGAGATAAAGCTGCTGTTTTATCATGAAATGTGAATTCCCTTGGCTAAACTGTAAGTGCCTTATTACTTGGCTGTTCTGACACTAAGGAATCGAAGTGTAATTAAACCTGATTTGTTTTCCATTGCAAACTCTGCTATTTAATTTTATATCTACTTTGTTATCAAAGTTAACATCATCATAATAATGTAACTTAAATTCCATAGATAGCAGGTCTTTAACCTAATCCTCCACAGAAAACTAAAATAATTTCATGGTATGCCATTATGGCAAGGGAAGTGCACGTTGCAATTTCCATGACACAGATCTCAAAACAAACGGAAGAATTTTATCTTCATTTGCTACTTGTTATTAAGAGGAAATTACTGCAATTGAGGATCATCTCCCCATAGCTCTTTAGGCCCCTAAGGCTAATACTGGCATTTCTAAATCTGCAGCCAAATTTCTGCTCTTCCTAAAAGTGACTAGGTTTCCCTCCTTGAGTGACTCTAAGCTGACTAAAGCAGAAAAGCTGTTTGGCTGCTGAATAATAGCTCAGAGACCAAGGTCAAGCTGAGGCTCAGATGATTCCCCAGAGTGAAATTATTAGGAAAATGTAAATTTTCTACATATGGAAAAATAGCTAGAGTTTTGCAGTCCTCCTCTCTTGACCCTTTTTACTCCCATTTCTCATAGCATGTGCCACATGTACCTGACCAGGCACAGGGGAGAGTTGGTAAAACCTTCTCCATGACTGTGGATGAGAGGAAAAGCCAATGCCATTCATGGGGAATGTGGCTGGGGACACAAAGCTGTGTATGTCTAACAGTGCATGTCAGCACAGCCAAGTCTGTGCTCACAGGAGTGCCACAGGTGGGACCACTGGGCTGGTCACATCCTACTCCCCCCTGGTGACATCCCTGAGCTTTGAGGAAGGGAGGAAATAAGTTGTATTTCTATCTAGATATCTATTCTATCTTTCTGTCTTATCTATCCAAAGCTTCGTGCTCTAGCTATGTTCACCTGTTCTTGTTTGCTTTAGCCTCCCTGGATATTTTCAAGAAAGGACTGGACATGGCACTTAGTGTTATGGTGTAGTTGACAGGGTGGAGATTAGTCAAAGGATACACTTGATGATATTGGAGGTCTTTTCCAGCTTAAATGATTCTGTAGTTGTGTCCTACTTGGCAGAAGAGGAACAGTGCAGTATCATCACAATGGCCACACAGAAAGTGTCATGTGTGCTTTGTCTGCCAGGGTTTGAGCTGTTGGAGAAAGTGATTTTATGTGTGACCAAAGTTACTGTGTTTTGGTTGAGGACTGTGAGCAGACGACCCCTTTCAAAAAGCTGGCTCCATCATTTCCCTCACTTAGGCTGCTGCTTTGTCTTCCCCTCTCCTTGGCATTTTGCTCCTGGCCAGGTGGCTCCCTGCAGCACTTAAACGTGCATGGGCAGCTTGACAGCTTGGCTGGTGGCTCTGAGCACTGAGAGCCTGGGAGGTGCAAGGCATGGCAAAGTGGGAGCTGGGCAGGAGGTAGGAATACAGCAGTATCCTCATGTCAAAATAAAAGCAATCTGTCTTGTAAAGCAAAGAAAGCAAAACAGGATCCCCGTGTAGCAACAAAGCAATTTCCTCATGTCAAAATAGCAGCCATCTGACTTGTTAATCTGCTAGCTCTATGAAATACTGAGTGTCCTTAAGTCCCAAAGAAATATCTCCACACAGGTTTTGGCTTGTAAAATTACTAAAGTATGGCTTTATCTTGGCTGTTGTTTTTTGTTTGTTTGTGTTTTTTTGTTTTGGTTTTTTCTTTTATTTTGTTTTGTTTTTTGTTTGGTTTGTTTTTTTGTTTTGTTTTGGTTTTTTTGTTGATTTTTTGTTGGGTTTTTTTGGTTTTTTCCACATTATTATTGCTTATTTTCAGAAAGAGAGCAATTGGTACAAGTCAATAAGGATTGTCTTCATTTGCAAGTTGACTTATTGGAACCCTCTTAAAACTGTTCTTATTTATTGTCAGGAAAAAGCAAGATTTTTCCTCATGTAGAATTTAGATGGAAAAATTGGTCAGCAGAGGTTTATTTGTCTCTGGAGTAGGGAAGCAGCTTTATAATAGACATATAGATTGGACTGTTATCACATTGATTTTGGTAAATATTGCCATCCTCTTCTCTATGTGTGTGTGCAGGTTAATTAAAAAGTTCAGAGCCTTGCCTGTGAAAATTCATCTTCTTAAAAATGTAGATTTGAATTTAGAAGCTTAATGAGATCTATAGAAGACTCAGAGTGTTTTCTGTTCGAAGTCAGAAGGCAGAAGGAGTAATACTACAGTCTGTTTTCTGACCTTTTCTTGAGTAAATTGACTTTCTTGGATATGCAAGGCAATTATTAACTCCATAGACAGTAATTACAGCCATATGATATTTATTGCACAGAAAAAGAAATTAAACTTCCATAGTCAAGTATTCAGCACAAAAAACAACACCAGCATGAGTGCTGCTTTGTTTTACTTCCAAAGCCCAGAGTAATGTTATTTGGAGATCTAGAATCCTGCAGGATAAAGCTTTAGGAATCATTGCAGAGAGCTCCACCACTCCAGCTCAGAGAGCAGCTGATGGCACTAGCAGGGGATCATTTTTATGGGGATAAGCAGAATATAGGATGGCAGAGTTTCCCTCTGAGAAACCAGATAGCACTGGAGGAGTGGCCAATGCCGGAGCCTTGAGCTCCACTCCCAGCTCTGGAGAGGAGTGTGCACAGCTGTATCTGCCTTTCTCACACCTGTGTGATCATTTCTGTTCAGATACACCTCAGTCCTGCCTTCTGCATGCCTCCTTCTCAGCCTCAGTCTCTGTGTTCATAAAATCTAAGTCTATTGGCTTGGGTTTCACACCCTAAAAGTAGATTTCCTGCATGGCCATTTTCAGACTTCTAGTTTCTTTCCTCCGGTGTACTTATCCATAACCCTTAGGATCCTTCTCTATCTTTATTTTTGTCAGTCTCTTTTCCCCACTTTGCCTTCTTGTCATCCACACCCCACAGAATCCTCGTCCTAATCTCTGTGTTGTGGCTACTGCATAAATTTCTGACATCACCAGTTCCCCTACAGCCTGTGACAGGTTTTCAAAGGCTACCTATTTCTGCACAAAAATTAAACTCCCTACCAGCTTCTATACCATTTTCTTTTGGCATAAGAAAGAGGCATAAATTTTATGAAATAGGGTGGCTTGTAGACCTCTCCACTAGGAAGAAAACTCAAGTCCATTTTCAGATCTAAGCATACAGATAGATGTGCATGTTTTATCACTTCAGCAGTGTGATTCAAATATGATTTCGCTGGTTAGGAATGTGACACAATACCTGTCATATCTACTGGCTGGACCACTGGGCTGAGGCTTGATTCTTGTCTTTGCTGTCAAAAATATGTCTGCCTTTGGCATTAAAAGTCATGCAAATAAAATACCGAAAGACTTCTTGAGAGTCAGGAATCCTTATTTTCCCTCTTGTAGAAATGGTTCGAGCCACTGCACTATCAAATAAAACTGTTTTCTCTGTATATCTTGCCCAATATACCTGGTACTTTTTCTCTATGGTCACAGAGGTGGTATCAGAGTTTCACATGAAATGGAGTTCTGTTTTGCAGCAAACCTGTGGGCTAAGCCACCTGAGTGTCAATATTAGACCTTTACTGCAAATTTTCCTGTGACTAAGATAGTCTCACAAATCTCCAAATGGCTGTTTGTTGGTGCAAAGATGAGTTAAACATCTCCAACCTGCCCAGCAATTTTATTTGTAAACAAGTACAATGATGAGCAAGACAAAGAAGTTTTAATCACACTATAAAGTGCCCGACACAGCACTTAGAAGATTTAAGTTCCTTGGGATTGTCTTGTGACTTTCCTCAAGAATATTCCTAAGGGAATTGGGAGCCATGAGAGTGCAGCAGTGGATACAAGAGGAAAACTAGGGTAGCACCCTGAAACAACTTCCAGGAAATCCTTCTGACAATACTCATGATCCAGTGGTGGGTGAATGCCTGCATCAGTAGGAATATCTGGACTCTAGCCTGCAGGGCTTCCTGCTTTTTCAGAGAAGCATTACACACATGGACAGCACTGGCATCCTGGCCCAGCTCCCACATCTCAGTACAAGCAGGCTAGATCTGTGCTGGGATTTCTGAGAGTAATTCCAGTGTCTGGCAACTGGCATTTCCAGAAGGAATTCTCTGTTTCTCTGCAGTGGTGAATCCTGGAGACTTTCTCCTGTCCTTTCCATCATTAGGGTGTGGTTGCTCCACATGCACAGAGATGCATCCTTCGTTAGTAAATTATACTGTCCATTTGACATACCTTATCATGGTACTTTAATATTCAATCAATATTTATTTATTTATATCAATATTTAATAACTCTTTCCAGTAGTTATGAATTCACTAGAGACACTCCTTACTGGGAAATTTTAGTGGTTTCAAAGCAGAAATCTTCTGGAGATCATTGTAGCTTCTTGACTGCTCTCAAGAAGATGAAGACAGAACTCCCACTGCCTTCGGCAAGCATTAATCCATCCTTTCTTGCTGTTCCTACACCAATTCTTTTATATTCATACCAGTCAAACAGCCAGTTTGGCTACTTATTGCAATTTATATTGAAGGCCGTAATTCTTCATAATTATTTTCTTTGTGAAACAAGATTGTTAATATCAACCTCTTAGTTAAGCAGTGGCACTGGTTTCCCATTGGTTAACAAGAGCCTTCGTATACACAAGGTCTCATGCATATTTCAATGGCAGGAATAGCGATTTTCTTGTTTGGCAGCTCCCAAATGCCATTTTGCTGCGGCACCTATGTTAGGAATGGATACACATTCTGTTAGTGTCCGGGAGGTTTTCCAATTAAATGAGTTGAAGCTGACAGGACTTGAATGAGTTATTGCCTGCTTTTATGTCTTTTTAAAATTTGACTGCTTGATTTTTTAGCAGTTCTGCTGGGTTAGTTCTGCTGCATAACTTAGACTTTTTGCTAACTTAGCCAAAGTGACTGTAGTTTCAGTTTTATATGTAGCCCTCACCTAATCTGATATCAGTAGCAGCTTGATTCCACAACAGCCTTGTATATCTGTCCCTACATATCTGATCTAATCCCCATTTGGTCAATCAGATTCTTCTGTTTTAATGAGAGAATCATTTTACTTAGGTAAAATCCTAAGACTGAATTAGTCTTTTCCCTTCAACAAAAAAACCCCCAACTTTGTTTGGATAGAAATAAATATAATCACTAATTATCATTGATAAATTATTAAATGCATATTATTAAATTATTTACAATTGCAAAGGAATAAGTACTTTTTGCTAACTATTAATTACATTTTAAAACAATCTCTGATTTTCCTAAAATAGCATCTGCCTTAATGATGGATTTTACAGTTTCGTAAGTATTTGTAACATGTCCATGTGGTCTTCAGAAAGTAATAATTTTATATGGTTGTAAAGATAATTGCTTTTATAAACAGATATCAAATGTTTCTCATTTTTCTACCCAACAGAGAAAGTGTCTAGGCTGTTTCCTTTCTTACTCAGTTTATTTCTATCAATTATTTATTTCATGACAGTTTTTCTAACCTAATCAATTTTCACACATTTTTTTCCACAGTCAGGCTTGAAAAGTAAGAAAAATCCAGTTAGCTGAGGTTATGACTCCAGTTATACAGAATAAGAAAATCTAATATGCTGTGATTTATTTTATCAAATGCTTACTGAGGAAAATGCTCTGCATCTGATTGCTGTGCAATTTAAAAGTCAATCGCATTGGGCATTTGATATTATTAATACACTTTGAAGCCAGGCCTTTCTTTTTCATCTGCTGTATGCCAGGGAGGGGTTTTGTTTTCAGTCGCAAAAACAAGAGCCCCAGTTTTGTGTTCGGTAGTTTTACACAATGAGCAAAGGCTAAATAGCCTGGATTAGGAATATTTGAGAGTATCAGCTGAAGGCAGCAGCTCAAGAGCCAGGTGCCAGGCCGGACATTAACCTCAATGCTAAAATGCTATAGCTTTTCATTTGATGGGCTGAAATTCATGATGAAGACCCAGGCTCCTCTGTCTGGGCAGTGCAGCTCCCTTGATGGATACCAGACATGTATGGCCACAGTTTCCTCCCAGCAGAGATGGTGGTTCCCAGCCAGGATCCAGAAAACAGCCGGGCTTGTCTCATTCCATGTCCAGGGGAACCAATGACCTGGGTTCTCAGATCACAGCAAGTATGCCTGGACACGACCATGCTCTCTGAAAAACATTCAATTTCTTTGGGAAGATGTGCAGGAGGACACGATGGTGGGACACCTTTCAAGTAATGCTGCAGTAACCAAAGTATCCTTTAGGGGCTTGGGATATCCATTTTCAGCAGACACACTGCCACCACAGCTTTTCCTTGATTTTAGCTTTCAGGTAATTGTGGTTAGCTATTCTTACCTTCAGAGAAGTTTCTAGTTTGATGTCTTCTCTGCATATTAAAGCAAGTTCTGAAAGTAAGGTGATAATTTAACTGTTCTGAGGCTCTCAAGGAAACAATCTCCTTTTTCTGCTTCCCTTTTAGGGTGTCTGTTGGGAAAGATGCTTAGTAAGACCTGCAGGTACAAATCTATGCAATGGTGACCTCAAATGTCAAGATAAGCTCTCCCAAATTTTGACTCAAATGTTTATTATAGCTGCAGTAGGTATCCTTTCTACAATTGGTACCTTCAGATGATATCAGATGATGTTTCGTTGTATAGGCATTGCACAAACAGCAGTGAGCACACCAGGAGATCATAGAATTATAGAATGGTTTGGGTTGGAAGGGACCTTAAAGATCCTCCAATCCCAATCTCCTTGCTGTGGGGACGAAAATATTCTGCCAGATGTGCAGCCTTTGTTAGGGATAGCACTTACTTGAGTAAGGTCACAGACAGATATTTGTAGGTGAAAAGACAAAGTGTAAACAGTGTGACAATTTGTAGCTCTCAGAATTACCTCCACAACTTCTTTTTTTTTTGTCCCCTAGATCTGTGAAGACATTTTGCAAAGGCTTTTTTCTGCTTTTACTAAAACGTGGTGTCTTGAAATTCGAAATGAAGACGGTTCAACAACAAGGCGATTGATAGGCAATAAACAACAGCAAAGGACTCAGTTTTCAGATAAACAAGATTTTGAAGCATTTTTGTTAAACCACTGTCACAGTTGGAATCTGGAGATTATCAATAACTATTATTCCTAATGTAATTTCTTTCCAATCATCATCTGGAAAACACAACTGGAATAATGAGTGTCTTATTGTTAATGAAATTGAACAGACACTGATATTCAAACAGAACAAAACTTCTTCCACTTCACTCTCAACAGTCCTTGTCTTCAATGTTGCTTACCTGAGTTTGTACCCTTACCCTGGATAACCAGTCCTACCATTTATCCAGAAAAACCTGATGTACCCTACTTTTGCTATTTACTTCGGTGTTATTTTAAGTATTTTTACTCCTATTGACTAGGGGAAATGATTTGGAAACGTTAATAAAGCAGACAAATGGTGGAATCTAGCTATCTCACTGGGAAGCTTGGAAAGACGTTTGAAAGATCTTAGCCACCAATTAGAGATAAATTTTAATAGATATTGTTTTATATTTTTATTGCAGTGATTGTGGCCTTTTCATAGTTTTAAAATTTCTATATTCACACTCAACGCATTTTACAATTAGCTTCATACCCAATCACATCCATTTTTGAAATTTGTTTGGCTAAAATAAAAGGCATTCATCTATACACGAACACCTGTGATGAGAAACAGTCTTCTGCTGGATGTTTATAACCTTCATATATTGAGTCTGTAGGCAATTTTCAATTGAATTAAGCCAGTGTTTAAGTATTGCATTGAATTATGTGATGATTACTTGCCTGTTTAAAACAAGTGATTGTTTTCTGTTCTAATTCCTTACAGTACAAAGGAGCTGTCTAGCTCTGTTAACATGTACTTTTACATCAAAATAATTTGATCAGCTTTCTTGCTCAATAGGTCCTTTATATTTTTCATAGATGGTATAAACTAGGATTTATGCAATTGTGAATACATGCAGGGAAATATAAATCACACAACACATTGCACATCATTATAGATTTGTCCCTTATCCAACAGGATGTATACCAACTTTGAGTTGGCACAGCTTGTGTTAGCCAAGCCAGATAAAGATAAACCCTCTTTAAAGTAGGAATTCTGAAACTTTTAACAACCAAGCCATTAACTGAAAGGTGTAAGATAATACCAATGATATCTGGCAGAGAAGATGCAAAAAGGTGCGGCAGAACATCTCTGCAATGTGCAGGTGTGTATACCTTATCCCTGTAGTTAAAAATCAAAGGAGAGAAGCAGAAATACATTTTGGGGGAGCTTAATCCTGGGATGAAGTGCAGTGCCTTGTAGGGCACTGGGAATGTTACTTATTGACCAAAGTGAAGCAGGGGATAAAAATATTCAGTAACACTGGTTAGGGGATAACTCTCCTGATACATCAGTAGAAGTTCATATATTCATTGATGTCAGAGATTGTCTAAGGGGTTCTGAGGTAAGAGTTTGGAGGCACAGTAGATTTCTCTAAAAGTATGTATTTTTAAGGAAACATGAAAGATTTCAACAGCCTATAAATCTCAATCTCTAAGAATAATCTTTCAAACATATAACTACCTTTAATCTATGCTACAATACATTTGTTAAAATCTCCATAATCAGAAAGACATTTATTCATACCAACCGAGTGTATCCTGATTTTTCTGTTCAAAGTTAGCTGTCTTTGATGCCCCACTCCCAAAGGGCATGTCTTCAGTGCTCACTCTGCATCAGCTTAATGAGGGCATCTTTTAAAAATGGGAGCAGTAAATCTTGCCTCATCCCTGATTCACTGCCATTTTTTTTTCACTTCAGGATTTTTCTTTGATTTTTATTTCAAAATGAGAGACTTTGAATAGAGTTTTCATTTCTGTCATAGCTGGGCCACTACTTAAGTGAGTAGCTTCAGGAAATACTCTCATAGACATTATTCAAAATACTCAGAAACATGGCTCTGAATTACAGAAAAATTGTCAGGCTTGAATGACAAAGTATTGTTCATTCCTCCATAGTCAGCTAAGTACAAGCTGTCTCAATTTTGCTTCTAAATTGAGAGTTCAGAAGTTCATCATGAGTTCAAATGTTATTGAGTTCACGTTTCACTAGAGAAAGAGAGAATGAGTCATAAATGTTTACACTAGGACACTGGATTAAAATATAGGTGTTGTGGCTTCTATATATACTTACAGTTATATCTGAACAAACTGAACTACTGTGACTGGGCAAACCACTCAAGGGAGCAACCAGTGAAACATGAACAGATGGGAGCTGGCTTAATTCAGTGAACCAGTGGTCCTTGAAAGGTGCAGGTGACTAAGCATCAGGGACTTGGAAACAGGATGTGCAGTTGAAAATGCTGCAAACTGATCCAAAATGAAACCCAGCCATGTTAGTGACATGGATCATGGATGCTGGCAAATGATGCTGCACATTTCTCCTGGTGGTGTCTGATCTTTTTTAAATTTTTGGTTGACTGATGAAATGACAGCTGCATATGTGTGTTAAGATAAGACTAGTGAGAGATGCTTCTGCCTGAATTAAGGTGCAAACAAGACGATATGCAGAAGTCAATAATTTGGAATTTATTTAACAATGGAAGGGAGGTAGTGAAATAGAAAGAAACAGACGAAAGGAGAGAGAGGGAGCAAGCAGAAGATAGTCACCACCCATGGATCCAGCATAATCCCTTTGGTCCTCCATTGAAACAAAAGCTAGAAGGATATCACAGAAGGGCATTGACTGCCTTTCCTAGCTCTGAAATAAGATCTAACACAGTTTCTGAGCTACTCCTGACAGACACTTCTTTAACTGGACCTGTTCTTCAAAATCTCCAGTTCCAGGAATTCCATAACCTTCAGAGATAATTAAATTAAAAAATTAAATTAGATAAAGTGTTCAATTATCTTGACATCAAAAAAGCTTTTACAATGTCTAATTTAAATATCTCATTATAAATTAGTGTGAATTCTTCTTGCTTTTTGATCGCTCCAACTGAGAACAGTTGATTACTGTTCAAACAGTCTCAAATCTCTTAACATGATTATACTGTCCTGTCTCAGTCTTCTCTTTTCTGGACTGAACGTTTTCTTCAGCTTTTACTACAAATTTTTTAGACTACTTTTTTTTGTTCATCATTTGGAGTTTCCTTCCAGATTATCCACAAATTTTTTAATGATGTTTTTCAAAATGGAACATGATGCTGTCATCAAGTCTCTAGCATTTGTTCCAAGGAGTGTAATAGTTATGCGGTATATTAATAATTACTCGTGTGTTAATATTTAGCTATCAGTAAGTCTTGTATATAATGACATTTCAGAATGAGACTTGTCTCTCTTGTGACAGCATCTCAAACAGTGATTCATTTCATGCAACCTCCCCTCACCCCCCAAGTCTCGCTTGTAGTGTTGTTAGCTAAACAGTATATTATGCTTTTTGTCTAATTTTGCATTTGTGATTTTAATTTTTCTTTTCTACCTGAGGAGCTGTAAGTTTGGTCTTATTAAATTTCATTATACTGATTTAAGACTAGTGCTCTAATTTATAAAATTCATTCTCAGTTCTACTTCTGACCATTGAAGCGCATGTTCTACTTCTCACCATTGTCATCTGCAGATTTCATGGTACTACTCATTTCATCACTAAAATATTCAAAGTTTATATTGAATATTAAAGGAGAGGGACCTTTGCAGAGCCTCACAATTTGTCAGGACTTTCCATTTTTTGAAAGCAAATCCTTGATAAAACCACTTCAACAATATTTTCCATACTTGTATATGAAAATGTAGGGACTGTGCCACAAGATTTACTAAAGTCAAAATGTACCTATTGTATCTTCTATTCCTACCCTATCCACCGGGCCTTGTTACCCTACTGACAAATGGAACTAGAGAGATGTGACTGCTCTTGACAAATCCACACTGATCTGCTTTCATTACTGTAGTATCCTTCAAGTGCTCATAATCTGAGGTTTAGGAATTTGCTCCAGTAGCTTTCCAGGCAAAAGGTTTAGTCTATCTGGCTCATAGCTATCCTTTGCAAAGGCTGAAACCAGCTAGGTTTACTTGTGAGCAAGTTAAGGGAAATCATATTACAGCACTGGGCACAGCTCCAAAAGAGTAGCAACTCTTTCATTTGGATTACCATATCTGAACAAAACTTAGATTTTTGGTTAGAGGAGCTGTAATACTACTGTGGTCATACTATTGCTTTCTTGTGCTGTCAGTTCCTGCAAATGGTATCTACTTCTTTTACATTGACACAGAAAAATAAAAGTCGTCTGAATAAGAGAAATGTTAGCATTCCAGAGGATGTATTTCTATATCTGTTAATATTTACAGCTGGTTGGAACAGCAGAATAGACAGTTTCTGCAGGCAGAGACTGAATGAAAAGAAAACGACTTCTTGACCTCAAGGGAAGCGGAGCAAGAGATATATAACAGGTATGATGAGATCACTCTCTTGGCAGAGAAGTAGGTCATGTTCACAAAACAGACATTCCCAAATTGCTTGTGAGTCACTTTTGTAGTCCCACAAGCTTTCATTCTGTAGGTATCTGGATATTTCCGTTCTTTTATCCACTCTCCATATGTAAAATGAAAGGAGTAGAACTCTGTTCTTTCTTACATATTTCATCTCTAAATAATTTGGTATAGAAACCTATATGGAATAGAGACCTATATACTTTCTGATTCTATTTGTGCCATGTTTCATATGATGGAGCTCTGATACTAAGGACACTATCCACCCATAAAATATAAAAATAATGATGTGAATGTCAATACTTAGCAAAGGGAAGGAAATTGTTTCTGCTCTCTTCAGACAATTGTGCTTGAAATACAGACTAGGCTACTTGAAGCATGCAGAGCTCCAACTAGAACTAAATTGTCTGAGGACTGCCAAGCGTGATTGCACTGTTGAAAAGATTTATAAAGAAGGAGATGCATAGGAAAAAAAATCAAAGGGATGTGAGAACAGTATGAGAAAATGCCATGCCATGCCATGCCATACAGAGGACAGTGGGGAAACAAGCAAGAGACAGAGAACAAACTGAACCTAAACAGGTAAATCATGCTGTTAAGAGGGTAACTGCTGTGGTCTGGTCTCTGCTTCAGTAATATTATTTTTTGTCTCCTAGAAAAGAGTTATTTATTGCTGGATCCATATCTCAGTGGCAGAGCCAGCAGGTCTGAGGAGCAAATGTGGACACCTTATCTTAAGTGTGTCACAGCCAGGGACCCAGACACATTCCAAGTGGGATTGGGATTTGCTCTCAGCAAATGTAGCAGCCATCATGCTGAAAGGGAGTCTGAAGCCCATGGGATAGGAAAAAAAGGGCGGAGTTACATTTCTTACTCTTTTCTGTCTAGCTCTCAGAAAAAAAAAAAATCTGAACTAAGAGCAGACACCCCCATACTTGCAGAATGGAAGCTAGAGGACATTTCAAATGACACTTAGGCAACTGAATGGAGTCCTAAATTTCACTTGACTGTAATGAGAGCAAAATGATGTGTTTTAAGCATCCATATTGATGTGTCAACAACCTGAGTAGAAACTGAAATGCTGTCTGAGACGTGCTGAACTCTGAACCTTCCAAAGGCACTCACTCCTGTCACTGTAGGCAGAGGAGATTCATACCCCCTTCACCTCAGTCACCCCTCAGACAACAGAGGTAGACAAGAGCACTGATGTTGGTGGAGCTACAAACTGAAAATAAATATCCTGAAGAAATTATGTTACTTCTCAAATTGGGAGGGGTTTTAAACAAAGGTGTCTGACAGTGGTGCCATACTTTGGTGTACACACCTGTGGGACAGGAAAGCACCCTCAGTCCTGCATACTCCAAGCTATCCCTCTGGATGAACTCACCAGGATGCCCATTCTCCCATTACTCATGATAGGCAGAAAAGAAAACCCCCAGTTAATGCTCTCTTTGAACAAAATATCCAACACAGGTGGTCAAGCACTGGGACTAAAAAAGAAGCCAGACTGGAAAGGTTGTAACTGAATTCCGTTGTGGTAAATTAGCACAAGAAAAAAGCAAAGAAAGAAGAAATCATAACTGTATATATTCAGCAAGGCTTTCTTCCCCAGATTTCAGGCTGAGTGAAATCTAAGCATTATCAGCAGACAGTTAGGTACCAGGAAGCTTCTTTGAACTTAACTTTTTATCCCTTAACGCAGGACAAATGTTTGCTCTCATTTGTCTCAGCTCAGAGCCCCAGGCTACTCTAAATTTAGCCAACCTATTGCCAATCTGCAGAGTAAATACTACACATGTTATATGAATATTTGTCTGAATCACCAGAAAATTCTGTGATCTGATAGTATTTTTTTTCACTTGCAAATGGCATATTCATTTATACAAAAAGTTGTAGAAGAGTAAGACAATAATACCTGCAGTGACAACTGGGTCTACAGTAATATACAACAAATGACTTTGATAAAAAACCAAACAGATTTTGAGATGTTAGCTGGAACTTAGATTGTGAAGGACTATTGCTACCACACAGTAATGCTCTAGCACCTCAATGTTCTTATTGTAATGAGGGGTCCAAAACTGTACACAGGATTCAAGGTGTGGCCTCACCTGTGCTGAGGATGGGGAGATGGTCACTGCCCTGGTCCTGCTGGCCACAATATCGCTGATAAAAAAGAGAAGAATAAATAAATTATATGTTGTATAGTTAGCATATGTCATAGGAAACTTTTTTCATCACATGACCATGTTGGATATTTAGCAAGATTTAAATGTTTAAAAAATTAGAAGTGAATATAAACTAGAAGAATAATGACAGTTGAAACAAAGCACTCTTGCTTTGCATATATATAGATATGAAAATGCATAAATATTTGAGAGAGGACAAGAGATACAGCAAACGTTACCGAGTGAAGATTTGACAAACTTTGGGGGAAGGAGACTATTGTATTGTTTGCTAATTGTTAAGATAAAATCCATCAGTGCTAGAGAAAAAATATGAGAAAAAAAGATTATATGATCTGGTATTCCATTCCTGTCAGCACACTAATGTGATTATTCTGGACAATATGCCTCTTGATCTTACCTAAAAATAGACGGTGACTGACTAACAGTCACTTGAATCAACTTTTAGAACGCTCTTACTAAAAAACCCCGAGCACTACATCTGGGATAAGCGTACATTTAGACATTTATTATATATGCTTTTGTGATGTCTATTTATTAAACATGCTCCCTCCTTACCAGCAATTCAAAGCAAGAGATTCAAAAGTGGCTGACTGGTTATAATTGAGATATACTGGAGGCTTTATTTTTTGGTCACAAAGCACTTCACACTCCGGCATTACCACTCATCTAATCTGTTAGATGCAGTTCACTCAAAAGGAGATTTTAGCAATGCATTCTTCTGCTAGAAATAAAACAGCTTTGAGGTGTTTCTCACAAAATAATGACTTTTGAGATAAATATTTTTATATAAGTGAGATTTTAGAGTGCTTGCTAGAACCAGTAGCAATTGTGAAGATTTAATTGGGATTAGTGATGTTTTATCTCACAGAAATCCATTAAGTCTTGTCTGAAGCAAGAAATTCATAAATTCTTAGAGGCAAAATTGCATTATGTATTTTTTGCTGTAAGTTCTTCCTTAATCAAAAAGTGATATTATTCCCAGTATCCTTAAACTAAGCAATTTCCTTCATATATTATTACTGTATGTGCTACCATTCTTTCATTTAGCCTCAACATGGCTTGCAATTCATGGAAATAATATTATCTTCATTTTTCATAAGGAGAATTTTTCATAAATGGAATTGAATCATAGAGAAAATAAGTGGTTTGTCCAATCTGGCACTGGAAGGTCATGGCAGGATCAAGGATCAGTGTTGAACTTTCTGCTGGCTAAGATCAGAGTATGCTGCAAATCCAGGAAAATGTGAACATTAGCAATTAAATGAATGATATGAAATTACTAAGGCAATGATGTTACAGAGCAACATACTTCAGATCTTGCATTTAATACTGTCTTTTTACAAGTGGGTGTTTCCACTTAGGAACATGGGAATCAAATTCCACGGGGCAGCTGTTTAAGTTATGGGTGCATATACTCTTTGTACCGACTGTGCTTGAGTCCGACTTTTGTTACCATGAGGTCTTGGCTTTGGAATTGTGAGGAATTATAGCTTCTCCCCTGCCCCTCTGCTTCTGCTTTTTATTGTTTGTTTATTAGCCTAAAGAGTGGAACAGTTCACACCAAAATTTAGGTGGTCAAGGGCAGCTGAGTAGAACATTGCTGAGTTGAATGGGGAAGTTCAAATCTCACAGAGTTACTCTGCTTGCTTTCAACCAGCTTGGGCAGTCGTGTGTGGTTTGAATAAGTCATGGGTGAATTTTTTTGGAACTGTAACAACTGCAGACTAATTTTCATAATTTTATTTTTTGGTAAAAACAAATAATTAGGTCACTTGGTCTGACTGATCTGCCTGTTACTGTACACAAGCTATAAAACTCCCCTGCCCTGTTATGTGGCTACACCAGTCCTTGTAGACAATTAAGTCTGAAAATCTAAGGTTGGGAATGTAACCTTGACCTTGGAAGTGGATATAGTTGATAAAAGATATAGACATTCCAGCTTATGTGATGCAGAAACAAATTACAATGTTTATTGTCTACTCACAATCATAGACCTACCCAAGAAATATAAAAGCTATTTAGACTTCCCCCCTTAAAAACAAAATAAAATTAATTAACAAAATGGTCAAATTTATAACATAGCCTGTTCCACAGTACATTATCAGTGATTCATTTTATTAATTGTTTGTGGAAATTTGTGGAAGTTTCTCCACTCTAGAATGTAAATTCCTTTGTGTCTTACTTGTTTCCTTGCAAAATGTAACCAGAGAAGGCAATATGCCTGGGCTTTTATGGATTTTGCCCTTGGCATCACACACTTCTGGCTAGCACGTTTTCTTAGGAATTGCAAGGTCTACATACAAGTTTACAACATGACCCTAATTCTCTTCTTGGATAACTCCAGCTGAAGGCAAACTCTGTAGAGACACCCTTTGTCCTCCTGTTATGGCTGATCCTACAGGCAACCCCATGGTGCTTATGAAGCACAAATGGGCAGGCCAGGCCACCCATGGCTCTGAAACATCTTGTTATGGCACTCATAACATGTAAATTGCCAGTTTAGTTTGCTCCCAGGGCTGGTTTTGGATTTTGCATCTAATAAAAGCCAGCAATGATACTAAAAGTGAAGGCTGCAAATTCTGCTGCGTGCTCTGCCCAGAGCATCCACCTGGTTTCTCATGGAGTGTGGCAGCTCCCACCTGGGTTTCCAGATCCTTCTGGGGCTTTGGTCAATGTTGTGTGCCTGTCCACTCATTCACACATGCAAATGCTTATAGTCAGAAGTGGAACAGGCGGCACCCCGGACCTTGCAGGACCTTACAGGAACCAATCAATCACTTCAGCTGCCTGCAGAGGCCAGGTACAGGCTGAGCAGTCACTCAAACACAGCTATCCAAGTCTTGTCCTGGTTGTATGCAGTATCTACAAGGGTCTATGCCATCCTAATTTTTATCCCCACAATACATCAGTGCTCACAAGGGATTATTTACATAAAAAGCCCTGCCAATAAAAGGAAAAAAGCCCTCAGAATTAGGCAGCTTCTCTGTTGATTGCTCAGCAGCATTTCAGCATCCCACAAGTGCTAAATGTCTGTGTAGTGATCATCAGAATGCCTGGCATTTACTTCATTGCTTCATTGTGTTACCCAGAACATTCACTACTGATAGAATGAAAAGAAGCAGGTTCTTAACATTTTTTTCACAAGATCATGCTAATAATAAATGTACCTCTCACTGTTGCCAATTCATTTTCCAGGTTGTCGGTACTGCAATAATTTTTATGGACATAGCTATTTAAAATATGAAACTTTTACTAATTGATTCAATATCAGTTGTTCTCAACTTCCTCTCTCTTCTAATTTGCTTAGCAAAACTGTACTTAATGGTTAGCTAAACATTAAGCATAATTTTACACCAAGTCTCATCTTGGAAATGTCCTTCTTTCAATGTACATTCGTTTGTTCATCCTTTGTAGCAATACTAAAACCATAAAAATACTTTGCAGGTTTATTCCATCAAATTGAAATTATGAAAGTAATTCAGTATGTTATCATTCCAGACTATGTCTCAAACAGGAATACAGACTAGGGGAGGTTATTGGTTGGATTTTCTTTAGTCAGGGAGTGTGGCTAATCAGAAAAATCAAATCTCTTTAATAGCACTTTCTAAATATTCTTCCTCGTGTGCCATAACGTGACCCACAAGCCTAAATATGCTCCAAGTCACACCCTATAATTTAAAGAGACTACAGTAATGAGGCTGAGTGAATCCAGCTTGCTTAAAACTAAGAAATGTCAGCCACATTTCTACAGGGCAAGAGAGCTATTTGGCTTATTCCTTTAGAGACAAACTTTAAAAAAAAAAAACAACCAAAAAACACCTCAAGGCAAATAATAGCACTATTACATGTGCTAGATGTTCTATCCAGCTTACAAGAAACATGCAACTTATGCCTTATTGCTGCCCGGGCTGCTGCAGGTGGGCACAGCAGACAAATCCTGTCTTTTCAAGCCACTTTGGGTCTAAATATATGTTTTAGACCTAGACCTAAAGGCACACTGAAACTCCAGACCTTTGCCTCGCATCCTTTGGAGATAGAACATGGACAACCTGGAAATTGAAACTCTTCTTTCCTAAGCATAGTCTTCTCCTAGGGCTCTGGAGGGCACCTGCATGGGCTTGCTTGTACACAACCACAGAATGAGACAAGAATCATGTCTTGTGCTG
Organism: Irena cyanogastra; assembly: GCA_013397155.1. Classification (NCBI taxonomy): domain Eukaryota; kingdom Metazoa; phylum Chordata; class Aves; order Passeriformes; family Irenidae; genus Irena; species Irena cyanogastra. The sequence goes on along the minus strand of VWZV01003817.1, from coordinate 243,625 downwards.
AAGATATTTCCACCACTGCTTCTCCTCTGGAGTCCTTTTCTCACTGAGATCTGCTGAAATGTTGTGCACATGAAGACCCTCTGACTCATCTCTGTTCGATTAAGGTGAGTGGTTCAAATAGTTCATATTTGCTAAGTGTCCTCATTTTGATAGGAATGATTTCATGAAAGGCTCTGAGGAAACAGTACCTGACAGCAGGAATTACCAACAAACAGATGAGACAGTCGCAGACCAAGGGAAAAGGTGATTTCTTTAGATCAGTCAGCCAGAAATGGGCATAAAACACTAACACTGCAGAACTAATCAAATCTGAAGTGCCCCATTACTTTGTTGAGGGGTTCTCACCTCTCCAGGCTCAGGCAGCTGTCAGGCTCACAGTTCAACTGGCATAACTTTGCCAAGTTAAGACACACGGCCAAAATGCAGCTCGTAATTTGTCACTGTCATCCTTGCCATCACAGCAGTCTGTACTCTGGTTAAATGCAGCCTTCCTTCTGATTTATCATAATAGTGTGGGAAAAACCCCCAAACTCAAACAGTTTGAAAATGAAAAAAGGAAATTTTAGAACTTCATGTCTCATGTGGAAAAGGAAGGAGAACTGTATTAATTTGAACTTAGTCTTCATACAACAAGGTTTGTCGGTACTGACAATTCAAAACATAAGTGGATTGGTCCTAGAAAAGGAATTAGAATGAAATCCTAGTCATCATTCAAAACAGGCCATAGAGAAAGGTTTGAAAGTACATTTAATTTTTCAAATTTCCTGCATTATATAGTAAAATTAATGTGCAATCCTCTTAAAGACTGTGTTTTAAATTAACAAATTATGTTATATTTGAAGAAGTGATAAATAGATTACAGTTCTACTGACAGAGAAAATTATAACATGCAGCTCTTTGATAGTCTCTTTCAGTGCAGCAGAGGGATGGGGACCTGCCCACACATGAATGAGCTGAGTCCCACAAGAAAAAGCAGCCACAGAATGCAGTTCTTCTCTGACTCGGCCTTTTGTGATTGCCTGGGGCTGCTCCAGGAGGCTGCTCACAGAATAATGAGTTGGGTTCCCACTCTAAATTGTCCCTGGGAGAAATCTTCCTCTGGACTACAGAAGGAGTCTGAAAAGATTAGATCCTCATAGTTAAATATGGGCTTCATCTACAAACTTCCTAATGTCCTTTTTTTTTTTTTTTAATCACTGCTGCTCATGTCTTACTGTCCGATGTGCTCAAAGACATTCACATGTCTCCCTGCACTTCCAGAGATGCAGATATCTCAAAACAGTTGTGATGTATTGCACATTTAGAAAAGGAAACACATCTTGGGAGGTCTGTTCTGCATAGAGATCCAAATCTTAAACAAAGAGAAGCCACAATGGGCTGCAAATATTCTGTTGATATCCATCTGAACTATTACTGGCACGACACTTTTCTCCGTTTTACTTCTTCGTAGATGAAACTCCAGTTGCAGAGCAGATGGGAACAGAAAGCTCTGTAATTTAACTCCCAATCCCAATTTGCTCAAGAAAGAAAATAACCAAACAACAATTACTGACCACCTGCTTTATTCTGTAGTTGAACTTCAGTGGACTAGAAAGAAGTCCAGAAGAAAGGAGAGGAGTCAGGAAAATAAGGGACGTCTACCCCAGTATGTATTTTTGGCTTTCCTCTGCTTTTAATTTTGTTATTAAAAGAAAAATGTTTCCAGTGGTACAAACGTCACTGAGCTCTTTGAACACAGAACAATCAGAAATAGTGTGACACTTCCTAAAATCAAATAAAGAAATTTGATTCTCTTTCATATGACATCTTTTTTCACCTCCCATTTGCCATTCTTCCTGTATTCTTCTCCACCTTCAAGAGTTTCCTTTTAATGAAAGGGCAGAATATTTCAGAAGAGATTATGGTTTGTCATGTCATTATCTGTGAGTCCAAAAGCTTGACAATCTCTCTTGAGAATGAGTTATAAAACACTTCCAGAGCTGGACATGCATCTGAAAGCAATTTGAAGGTTCCAGAATGTTTTGCTTTGATGCCACCACTTACTTCCCGTATTTCATCATGCTTTTGTAGCCCTTCACTTTCATAATTCCCATAGGCATCAGCAAACAAGATTTAAATTGAAATGTATTTGCCTAAATAGGTATTTTCTATCTCAATTTACTTGTGACAAACTGAATGAAATCATATGGACAACATGTACTTGTATACCAATTAGCTTTCAGAAACTGCCTGTTTATGTTCAAAAATTTAGGCAGTAGACTTCTTAGGTCTCAAAATATCTAGACAATATATGATTTGTGATATATTAGCTATCTGCATATTCAAATTATAGGACTGCTTTATGTTTCTTTGCTTCTCTGCATTACTGCTCAGACAGCTTCACACAGAAAATGTCAGAAAAGCCAGGAAATGGAATTCATGTCCTGCTGGCTTGAAGAAACTGTAGAAGAAACACAGAGTGCCACATGTAGTATTTGTACCATATACTGATGTATGCAAAAAAAAAAAATGGCCATGTCCTCTGTCTGCAATAAAATCAAATTATTGTCAATTTAAGAATGTCCTTTTGGCATGACCTTTGTGTTTGAAAGTAAAACAAAAAACAGGGTGGAGGGAAGAAATTAGCTAGAGGGAAGGGTATGTTTTCTAGGTAAGCAAATACGATATGGTGGCAAATAATTTCAAGAAACATGTAAGGCATTTGAGCATAGGCTATTCTTCATGTATAGGACACTTCCTGATACCTTGAAAAATATCCTCGTAACACAGAGGAGGAATTTTTCAGAGTAAGACAAAGAGATGGCTCTACCTAGGGCAAAGAAGGACATGATTATTCTGAACAACACAAAGATCCAAGGCAAAGTCAGTTTTTAAATACATATATGGGCATATCCTGTTTCAAAATTAGCTCAGTAGAGTGCTGTAATAAAATGCACTTCTTATTCATTTGACTTTTTCTCGTCAGTGTTGTCAAAATTCTCATCTGACAAACTTTTTTTCCCTTACCTATTCTGTTAACTATTCAACTAGTGAACATTTAAAATTCCAGATTTTTTTGTAGTGTATTTTTAATAGATTGTTTTGTTTGCAAGGCAAATTTATAGACAGGCCCATGAGTTATTAAAGAAAAAAGAATATTTAGAGGAAAGGCCTGTAATATCAAGGGATTTTAAGAATTGTATATATTCATACAGTGATCCCAAGATTGTGAGTAGTCTCCTGAGACTGTGCTCTTCAAGCAGAAGAGAGAAAACTAAAAGTGCAAGGTCAGGATACAAATTAATTTTGCTACAAGATTTTCTATTATATGACAGATATTTAGTGTTCAAGAAGGAAAATATGTGTTATAAATTGCTTACTTATAATATAGAGCATTTTTCCAAGAGCAACCCAAACAATCCCACTTCAAAATACTTTCCCTTTCTCTGCAATCTAGGGTATTTTTATGAGTTAAAAAGTAGAATTCTTTTCCTTGCTGATTGTAATAAGAGTGTCTCTGTATGATCAGCTGACAACAGTAATCTTTTAATGAGTATTCTGTACTCTAATTATTGGTTCATCATATTTCTGGGAAAATAGGAATTAATAAAAATCTGACATGGAAATCACACATTCTGTAAATCTAAACCTATGCAATAGTTTCTAATTCCATTTACATTAATTGAAACCAGACTCAGCCCTCTCACTTTAGAAGAGTATCACAAATTTGCTGTGGGGGAGCTCACCATCCTGCCCCACGGTTTTAAAAATAAATGGGTTCCATTTGTGCAATGTAATGGCCAGAATCTTCTGATATCCAGGGGACTTGAGAGTTAACAGCCTGAAGCAAAATCAGTAAGGCTTAGATCAGAAAGGCAATGTGTTTTGGCCTATGGAAATAATAAAGTACACATGCTGGAAGGGAATCCAGGGACTGCACATACTCTGCCCTTGATAATTTTTCACGGCATTTTGCATAAAAAGGTACAAATACATCTTGCTGCGTGAGAACTGTTTGTGCACGTAGAAATGGCACTTCAGCCTGGAAGCCTTTTTAAGCCTTCACTTTTCTTTAATTCAAAAGTACTGTTCACTGGAGTTGAGAACAGCATGTTACACAACCTCTGTGCCCAGCCTGCGGATTACTGCTGCAGCAATCTCTCCCCAGCCGCTCTCTGCCGAAGCAGGTGGGCTGCTGATTTCGGAAGAGGTGTGCTTGCACATTGTGGGATGCTTTCAGACTGTTCAGGCAGTTTCTCCTTTAGGTTATGTGGGAGGTAGCAAAGGGGAATTGTCTCTGATACTTAGCCAGCACCGTGCACTTGCTGATCACTCATTCAGATTCCCAGAAAGGGTTACTTTGACCACATGTAGACATTTGTTTCACAGATGACTTAGTGTGAAACAGTGAGCTAGACCCTCTCTGGTCAAGGGACACAACTCGCACTTCTGGGTTGTTGGGAGACACCAAACACAGTAGCCTGATAGAGGCAAGGCTGCTGCAGTTCCATGTCCCTGCATCCAGCTAGAAGAAAGTCTGTGCATGTGCACACAATACGTGTGCTTAAATTCATGGGAAGCCACATAAATCAGCAGAGACAGAAACTACAAAACCCACACAACACAAACAGCACCACTGCCCTGATCTTTTTCCCTCAGCCAACATCCAGACCCTAGTGACTCCAGAAGCAAGGACCTCTGATTCTTCCAGTCCACTCTGACTCTCCTGTACACTTCTGATTGCCTTGGCATTTGGCTTTCAAGATTTTTCTTGTACTCTCAGGCAAGTCTACTTTGTTGTTCACTAGAGCCTACACACACTGACACTCACACATACAATGTGTACCCTGTCCTCCCCCACTGCTGACACCACAGGAATGTGGCCCACCACATGTGACTTTTTGTCCCTCTTTCAGTTGCTGGCACCCAAACCTCCATACACACATGCACATGGAGCCACCTTGACCAGAAGAAATAGTTAGAAATGGAGTTAAATGGGAAAACAGGACACATAGTTGTGATCAGACAAAATTCATACATGTGGCGAGGCAAGTGTACCTCTATACACGTGACCTACACATTTATTTCCTTATTCATTCTATTGTACCATTCTGATACCTCCAAAAAACATGTTTATCCCTTTCTTTCCCCGCATTCTGTTCTTCCCTAAGTATTCTTCATACAAAAGTTTGTATAAATCCAAGATAATTTTCCCTTGCACCCCACAGTGTTTCCCAAACCCTTGCAGGGAGTAACCCCCTCAGTGTATAAAGGTGATGGAAGAAGCATCTCCTATTGACCCACTGATTGGTGTCATGTGTGGAAAATCTGGCTGATGCTTGAGACAGTCCTGGAATGAGCCAAATCTGGATGCTTTATTTTCTCTCTTCAGGTTGCTGGGACTCCTCTGCCTGTCACTGTTCGAATGTGTTCCATTGTGTTCAGGGAATGAGCCTTTTGACACATGGGTCCAAAATAATTTCAACCTTGATGGAAATATCTGAAAAAGATCAACTGAATGATGACATAAGAGTTCTCATTCTCCCATTGGATATATCGGTAAGTTAGACAGTCGTATGAACATCAGGCTTGGTGGTTGTGTTAAATATAGCAAACCGTACTTAATAGGGAAGAGGACAAATATTTTCTTCTTTACACCAGTGTAGATCCTCCTTCTCTAAGACTTCACTTTTATCACCATAGGCCTCCCCATGCTTGCTTGAAGGCAGTTTACCATCATGTGTCCATCCCACGTGTTCTCAGAGACCCAGCACGGTAAAAAAACTTCACTAGATTAGGATTCCTTTCATATCAGAAGGAGTTTCACCACTTCATGAACCTGAAGAACTCCATGTTACTACAGGCAATTCTAATCAAGATGGACTAGCTGAATAAAGGAAAAAATTGTTATTAATTCTGCTATATTTGTAGAGGCAAGGCTCTATTATTCTGTATTGCTGATTTAGGTTAATCAGCTTAAATGCAACCTGAAAAATTGTAGTAAATACATAATTAGGACATCGCAAATGTATAAATCTATCAAAATACCACAGAATTTATCAGAAATATTTCAAAGCCATCCCTTTTTACAGACAACACTATTTTTTATCAGAATTTTAGAAAGCATAGCTGATGGAAATTTTGGCAAATAAAATTCCCACTATGACCTTAAAAGAACATTCTGTGTTTAATCTTTCCAGATGTAGATGAATATAGATGATTACAAAGAACATGACTTATAAACATGTGTGAATATTTTAAGGAGAAAAATGTATTCTTCTAAGGACTAACTGTCATGCAAGTATAAGCATAAAGCAGGAAAGCCTCCTGCTGCACATCAATCTATATTTCATGGAGCAAGGAGCAAGTCAATGCATACATACATCTGCCTCATAATGTGCCAATAAGAAAAAAATAGTCCATGCCCAAACAAACAAAACCAAAACAACCCAACCCAACCCAAACCAAACCAAACAAAAACAAACAAACAAACAAAAAAAATCCAACCAAAAAAACCCCAAAACCCTGAAGGCAGAACTTTCTTAAATTAAAGATGAGATTGTTTCAAGAGAAATCAAGACCTATTTTACCAAAACTAAGGAATTCTCAGTTATTTCTCATTTCAGCTACCTCTTATCCAGGAGAACCAAGATCTTCTCAACACCTAAGAAGGAAAAAAAAAAGTAATTTGATTTGCTATACTTTTACAATGGAAGGCGTTTCACTTATACCAGTACAGGTGAAAGGGAAGTAAGCCTGATTATTTTGCTGGCATTGGAATTCATGAGAGCTCATCTGAACAGTCCAAAAGAGATCAAGGACCATGTTAATAATTAAGTGGCATTGATGTTGATGGGTTTCAGCACTGAAGCTCATTTTCTGACCCTCTTTCACTTCCCAGTACAGAGGAAACTTTCTCTCCATGCTTCAGAATTGGCTAAAACAGAACTCCAGCCACTGTCATCTTTCATTTTTTCATCTTTCCTCTCTGAAATAAACCTTTGGCATGGCTGTGGCTTGTAAGTTACAGGGTCACCTTCGACCCACTAATTACAGAAGATTCCCGCACAGAACTCAAGGAGCACTTCTACTTGTTATGCTCATCTTGAGGGCAAGCCCATTGGGAAATGATGAGGAAGCAGTGACAGTACTGAATAAACTGAAAGAACTGAAGCTTAAGAAGACAGGAAGTAGCATTTCAACTGAAAATTGTAGGATGACACTGAAACAGTTCAGATTACATGTGAACCCTCTTCTACTATAGATAAAACACCTCTTAGAAGAGCTATTCTAAGAAAGGCATAATTTCCTTCCTCACAAATCCTGAAACCCTGTCCCATCCATCCTGAGAGAAGAGCAACAGAAACAGTTCTCAGACAAGGAAAAAAGAACAAATTATGCCTTCCTTGTACGAAACAGTTTTCCAGGCAGTTCATTGTTGGACAATTTCCAAATGTCACAGATGAATTAGATGGCAAAACTTCCCTTGACATCCATGGCAACAGGAGCATTGAATGACAAATGGAAGGGCAGGTAAATCTAGAAAAAATGTTATATCTTGTCTTGCTGTGATGGAAAGAGCATTGGCATCCGCCACCTGGTCTGGTTTTGGGTTTTAACCAAAGCAGTTTTAAAATGTGGATTTAAATGAAAATGTAACTAAAGAAGTACATAAAAAATAAACCAACTTCCTTCCTCTCTAAGTCCAAAAGCTATTTACAGTAGTTTTTGTGTTGGTACTGAATAGTGTTTTCCAGGGGGAGAACCACACGCACATCAATAACTGGATAATTATATTTTAGTATGGAAAAAGGTATCATATTTTAGGTATGGAAAGTCTGATAACTGTAATATGATCAAGATGGAATTTACCTGAAGAGACTGCTAGCACTTTCCTAGGAATTGCCAATTCTAGTTCACCAATGTGAACTTCTGATGCCCTCAGGTCCATCCATCCAGTAGAGACACTAGATGTCCCACAGATGAAAACACACTGGATAGTTACTTCAATCAGTCAGCCTAGCAGATTCCCATTTGGAAATGATATTTTTGATTCACCATCTGAAAGTTTTGGTAAGACAGTAGAATAAAACACTTTATGTGAAAGGAAGATACCTAAAAATTATTCCTGAATCACAATCTCCATGGATTAAAAAAGAAGCACAGTGTGTATGAGAGGAGGAAACGCAATCTTCGGAAGAGCTTCCTTGAGTTTTCTCCTCTTTTTTTTGTATGTTATGTGATTCCTGTATATCACAGGGGACCATCACAGGAACCTTTCTTACCTTTGATCTCATGTTCAAAGAGTTATTTCAATTGTATCACCAGTAAGGATGATGATGTATGGCACAGAGATTTCAGATTTGAAAATAAGGCTGAAAATAACAACATTGAGGGTGTAAGAAATATAACTTAATTTATCTAAGGAAAAATGATACCAGAAAAAATGATACCAGTTTCATTGGAAGTGCAGCCTCTAGAAAAGAGGTATAAATGATTTGAACTTCACGTGTGTAAGAGCAGAACTTGGCTCTAACCAGGACAGGAGAAGATTGTGATTGTTCTGTGTCTTTATGCAGTATATTACTGGCAGAATCTGAAAAAACTCCCATTGTCACAACATTTGAGAAAAGCTTAAAAGCTGTTTTAATTTATTAAAGATGTGGTCCTACATGTTTATTTTTGTCCAGTATGCACAAACTGACAAATTTTCTTTCAATTATTTTCTTTCCTTTTCTCTTTTTCTGAGATTAGTTGTTTGCTTAGGGTTTTGGCTTTGTTTGTTTGTTGGGTTTTTTTACAGTTGTATCTGTAAAAGAGTTAGAGTTAGAGGAGCTGGTCTATCCAGCCTAGAGTAAATAAATCCTTTCATTCCCTTCCCATCTTCATGTATAGAACCCCTTCTGAAATAAATAGAGGGAAAGTGTTGAGATTCATACATTACTAATATTTGCAACTACAGTGTCACAGATTTGTTAAACTGTTTAGAAATCCTAGAGATGATGACCATTTTCTGTGAACAAAAAAGTGAGCAATCAATTTTGTCAGGACCTTCTGTGCAGAAAATGTGCCAGTCTTTCACATAAATAGTTTTGTGACAGATCATTGAGGTTTGCTTTAAAACTCAGCCATCTAGAAGTTACTAGGTTAATTCTTTTCTTTTGAAAAACAATAAAGGTATCCTGGTATGTATTATATCTGTAAACTTGTACTGGCCAACAGCTGACCTTTGGAATCCTTCCTTACCTCTTTCTAGGACTGTGGGATAGTGTATCCTTGATTACAACTATGGAGTTTTCAGAGAATCAGTTACATGGTTAGGCACATGAGCTGGGCTACTACTTTTTTAAAAACAGTAAGTCTGTGAAAGACCAGATTCAATCCTTACAGGTTTTGTTCCCCAGGGCAAAATGCTGGCAGTGGAGAAATTTCAAAGTTGTGTAAGTGCAACCAAAATCAGGATCTGGTTTAACCCATGTAGCTGAGAGCAGGAGGCACTGGTGCTGTGTGTACAGACTGGGCAGGTCCTGTGCTGTCAGTTGGCTCATGCAACCTGCTGGGGGAAGCACTAAATGGTGGACATAACACCGCTCACGCTATTCACTGGTAAAAGAAGCCTGTATGTGAGGAAAATAGTATCTTACATAATTTGTGACAAACAGTTTTTATTTAAATCATTAACATTCCCTGAGCTGACAGAAGAGATGAGTGAAATAGGCCAGGACAACCATGTATGCATTTCTGCCTTCAGATGAATTGATTTTGTGTGGCTGCATAAAATTCACTTGTCTTGAAAAGCAAAAGTAACAGCAGGTTAACTCTGAATCCTGATTATGAAATCCAGATCTATACGAAGAGTATAAACAGACATTATTTAAAGGTGTTTGATATAGTTAGATATATGTAAGAAAAATGTGATGTATGCTGTTTGAACATACCCATCAGCACAGAGAGATTCTGGTCCTAAATTAGTTGTCTATTTAATTGTTTAAAAGTGCTTAAAAGCACTTTTAAAAAGGAGTAGGTACTGTGCTTAAAAAGGACTAGGTACTGTGGACTGAGTGCTGGTTTCCAAATTATTCTTTGTTGGCATTTTTATTTTCCTCTAATTTGCATTTTAAAATTTCTCAAGTTAGAATATACTGAATTTCTGTACTTCTAAACTTGCAAATTAGTAAATGCTCAGGAAAGCTCTTACTTCAACTATATTACACTATATCCTCCACTCCTCACGATATCGGAGTTGCTGTATTTGCAGTATTTGTATGTTCACTTGAAACATTTGAGGGTGAGGGAATATTTGCCTGCCAATTCAGCCACACTACTGCCACCAGAGGTGCTTCCCAGTTCCCTAATCTACATGTGCTCTCTTCCATACTCAGAGCTACATGAGACTGATGTGCAGCAATGTACTCACTCGGTCAGATATAAGAAGAGCTAGAGCAAACTTGGCAAATTATTTGGCTTAAGAGCCAGGACTCCAAGTTATTCCTTGTGAGAAGATAACACCCAGCAATGGTATTTCATAACTTGTTATATCACACATTATTTATACAGAAACTTTCTACTTTTTGGCACTGGTAGATTCAAAATTGGTCACAATATGAATGAAATTCCTAGGAAAATATGTCATTCAAGCCCTGAGCAAAAGGAAACTGTTACAAAATGTGGACTACATACAATTTTCTTAAGAAAGAACATTTGATGTTTCATCTTTTTATACTAATCAACAGGAAGAGAGATTTAATCCATGAAACAGAGAGCTGCTAACAAGCTTGAAGTGATGTCCAGGTGTTAGAAAAAAAAATTACTTGATGGTAGAATTACCTTGGGAAATGGTTTAGGGCTTGACAATTCTCTCAGACCTAGAGGGAGGTTTAAAAAGCTTGGGAAGAAGGATGCCCACTGGCAGTGCACAGAAAGAATACAGAATTTATGGACCACAGGGATGTTTGGCAGAACTCCCAAGATAAGGAAGAAACTAACAAAGCCCTCTCAGCAGTTGTGCTGAAATCATCTTCCACTAGATAAAAGATATTTCCATCAAGGCTGATCACTGACCACTCAAGGAACTCACCAACTTGAAAGAAGAGAAATTCTGACCATGCAGACTAATTAGCATGAGAATCGAGAGAATCATTAACCAATAGAAGATAGAATACTAATTAATAAGAGAACCAGGTAGCTTGTAGCCAATGAACAATAATTCTTTGTTTGCTAAAATGACTAAATAGTAAAAAGTTTTGATAGTTACTGTGCTTGGATCAAATACTCTGAATTGCTTAAGATCATGGGGAGAGGGACAGGGAGAAAAGGGTGGAGGACTTTACTCAGCAACCTCAGAGCATGTTTTATTCCATGGGTGTTTAACAACCGAGGAATCCCTCCTGCAAACTCATATCCCTTCTTTTTCTTTCTCCTAAAATGAAATATAGATCACTGTTCAGGCATAGGAGAAAACGGGCAGGCCTTGCTGGAGGATGGATCACCATGTATACTCATCTAACAGCTTCACTGAAACACCACTTAAAGCAGTCCTCAGAGACAGCTGTGATTGATAGACATGTTGTCTATTCAAGATTGTGCTAAAACTCAGTTGGAAGGGTGGAATAATATGCACAGGAAAAAAAGGAAGTGTATTCCCTCAACAGAGGGTGAACCAAGGTGAAATATGAACAACCAGATTGCAAGGCAGAAGCAGTCTGAAGTGTTGCTCTGATCAATGTATCAAGGGGAGTCAGAAGCATCACAGCCTAGGTTTTAGACATGGAGAAATGGCAGAGCTTTGTCAGGGACACGGGTGTGCTATAACCTTGCTAGATAAATTATTTTTGTTTGGGCTACGCCTCAGTAACGGGAAAAAAAGTCTGATTTTGCTACCAAACTGGACCTACACCAATGTTTTACAAAACAAGCTTAGAGGTGGAGTTTTCAGACAGCTGGTAAGCTGCCACCAAGATTACAATGCCTGCACTGCACATCTAATAACAGCAGACAACAACAGCCAGACAGAACATTTTTATAAAATAGCTTGACAGTATGTGAGAGACAGAGTTAATTTTGCCTGTTTTGCCTCAGAAAAGATCTATCCCGCAAGAGCAGGTTGAAAAGTCCTCCATATAAAGTTCCTCTGTGACCAGTCTATTGGCTGGTGGTTATGGTGCACTCTGGAAGACATGAATTTGGAAGGCTTTCAGAAGTAGAAGTATCCTCCACTGTATGTGAGAGTGCTGAATCCAGCTGGCTCTTCTGGGAGGAACGCACCACCTCCTCCCCAGGGGTTTCCAGAGAAAGCCCTTTGCACCACTGTGTCTTGTAAGGATTACAATCCTGCATGTTCCAACATGTTGCCTGGGTTAGGTGTATACTGCTGTAATCATTAAAAAGAGAGTAATGTGGAAGGTTGAGCTCTGGCACTGACCATTCATGGTGCTCCATTTCTGTTGCTGATTTAACTGCTTAAACCATCTCTTTCCACGAGAGAGAGGCTCCCTGGAACATGGCTCCTCCTCAGCAGCATGGACATGAGCCAGTTCCCACTATTTCATCTTCACCTGGCCCCTTCCTGTTTAGCACCACTACACAATGAACCTAAGGGGACAAGAGACAAACAGTCTCTGGTGTCTGTGGAGAAATTAATCTGCTTTAGCTTACAAAACCACAAGTCAAAGTCTGTGTACTTTTCCTGGTATGGCTTTACAGTTGATGGAGAAACAGATACCTATGGAGATGACACAACTCATCCCAGGATTGGTATCTGCACTGTCAGCTCCCATTTGACTCCCAGATCCTGAAATCCAGATTATCTACATTGGATACCTGCCTCTGAGGGCCAGCGAGGGCCCGATGATGGACACCAAGTGTTTCCAGCAGGGTGATCCTGCCTGGACAGGCAGCATGGCATACTGCACCCAAGCTGGCAGACCTCACGCCCTGATGTTGCTCAGCCACCCTGCACCCCGGTGTTGTCACACAACACATTCACATGGAAAAACAAGCCCCTGATTACTTCAGCTGCTTTGAGTTGAACCCCTCAGAGCCTTATTTATGGAGCACCAGAAAGACCTAGAAAAGGCGAGGCCAAAGCTGGCCATGGGCAGTTTTTATAAAAAGGCAACAATGATGTGCACATCAGGCAGTCAGCAACGCCTTGTTTGGGGTTGTCTCCCTAGGGTGGTGATGGAGGCAGTGCAAAGCTGTGCTAAAATATGTGTCCTAAGCATCACCCTCTTGAGTACCTGTTTCTTTGTACACCGGATATCTAGGGTGCCATGTTCAGATTCAGAGATCTAACTTTTACATCATTACAGATGAACCTTTAAAAGATTTTTCAGGACAAGAACATTAAAAGGGCTCAGGAGAAGATAATTTCCAACATAATAAACAAACACATTAATCCTTATCAAGTGCCACAACATTTCTACCCATACTGCCCATGCATTACTTACTATATTAAGGAAGGCTCTTCTACTGAAGAGCACAACATAACAAAATTGCTCTGAAAAAGCAGTTAATATTTATTATGCTTGTGACACCATGAGTGTTTGAACGACTGATTTGACAGCTACAGTTGATGGTAATAGACTTAGAAGCCATTAAAGATTTGATAGCACAAAGCAGGGCCTTCCATTCATCACCCAGTTCTGCCTAACAAAGAAGATATGATGCTTGATGTATCTACACTTATGGAAAGCCTAGGCTGCACGCATCCTCTTGAGCCCTAAACCATCTTACACAGTTGTGTTATGGAATATAGAGGAAACCTGCATTAACATGAGATGACTATAAATTTGTGAGTTTCTTTCCATGGCTGGACACACCTGGTCTGACCCAACTGTAAACAAGCACCTGCCCTTGTGGCCTCATCATAGAGCTGCTTTCTGGTGGACAAATTAACCTTGGGCCCTTTTTAAAAAAAGCCTGATATTATATGATGTAAGAGCAAATATGAGTTTAAGAGAGTAGAATTTATTACTACTCAGGACATCTGTAGTCTATCATTGCCTTGAACCCTGGTGGTGTGGAACTGCAGAACAGTGTTGGGCACATCTAAGCATATATAGATTACAGATGGCATAGATAACCATACTCCCAGATTTTATCCAGTCTGTACATTCTGGTTTTGTTTCACTTACCCAAACAATGGCTTTAGAAATCACATAAATTCCATGGGGATTTGTATGCAGACTGAATGCTGCAGTTGATTTGAAATATTTGCAAATGAACCAGTCCCTTCAGGCTCATGATTAGATTTGTCTTACGAGAACTTACTGCACCATCACCTAGACATTACTCTCATCTCTGGTTGATAAAACAAACATTTTCTGCATCTTCAAAACAGACTGAGTTAAACAATCTCAAGGTTTTTTTACAATTCTATGTGAAAAAAAGCTAATAATGATTCCTTGTTCCAGAGAAAGAGCAGATCCCCTCCACATGCTTAGATGCTGTTTGAATCTTTAAGCTTTTGGAAATTAAAGGCTAGGTTCAGTTGGAAAAATTGAGAGCATTTGATTTGAGACAGGAATGTTTTACAGAACTGTGGTCTAGTTGTGTTCTTTAAACATTCAAGTGAAAGGCTTCAGTTTGCAAATCATGAAAAACAAAGTAGGAAGTGATCAGAGAAAATTATGGTCCCTTACCCTGCCAATGCTGGGTAGGCAATAGTGAGCCAGCAGCCACCTGTGCAGTGATTTTTATTTTTTAAATATGAAGGGGTTCTCTTAGTAGAACTTCCTGGATAACATAGATTTAGCTTGTTCTCCTTTCTCCTTTACTACAGAAATTATAACTTTCTATCTCTGTCACTTAGATCTGCTCTTCACTTTCTAATTGATGCAAGGTAACAAGGGATACGATAGCTGTAAATGTCTGTTAAATCGAAGGAGAAAATCTTTGTTCATTTTTTTTTTTAACTACATCCCTTTCTCTACTTAGTTCTTGGAACCAATTATAATCAAAAGGTTTCTACCAGACAAGAAGGACAGAATTAGCCAACTCCTATATAAACAGTGGTGCTGAAACCAAGTCTTTTCTTAGTCCTCAGTTTGCTGTGCTTTATCAGGGTACCTAAGCAATATTGGAAGGCAATAACAATCCAGATTTTAAAATTAATGTAAACTAAAAATCAGATAATTCTGGTAGCATTCAACATATCATGACCTCTTCAGCACTCCCATCGTACCAATTCCAGAGAAATGAGATGTAAAAATAGCTATATTGCTTTGCAGAAATACATATCAAGAACCATATTTCCAGTAATCTGTTGAAAGGACAACTCGTATTATCCTACTTGCAGATCAGGAAGAGAATGTAAAGAACATTGTATAGAAATCATGGTGAACTAATTAATTAATAATTAGAGTGAAAAATTATAAAGAGCTGCTATCCTTGAAAACTGACTGAGGTTTACAAATAAAAATAAAGAGGCAAAATGAAATCAGCAGCTGGAATAATAAGTAGAATAAAGGAAACTAACACTATTAAATGCAGAAATAATAATGCGCTTGAGATCTGCTGAAATTACCTCAATTTCTCCCTCAAGCCAGCAGTTATTTTTCTCTTAGTGGGAATAGTAGAAGGTTGGCAGGTCTGCATCCAACCCACAGTACCACAGCCAGGAGAAAAAAACATCACTAAAAACCTCAACACAAAAGGAGCAGCTGCCTGAAAAAATAAATCACTGGCAAAATACTCAGACAGCCTATTCAAACACAAGCAAAGGAGGTAAATACTAGCAAATACTAAACAAACCAAATGAAGCAATTGATGCTCAGCTCTTGTGGTGCAAGGTAGTAACAGCCTGTGCACATATTCACACTACTGTTCTTCTTTCAGAGGGGTAGAGATTGATGGGGGGATTGCTCTGGTTTAAAAAGTTCTTGCAGTGACACTTGCACAAAATAAAAAGAGGGACAAGACATTTTCTAGTTTCAGGAATTCAGGATTTACAGCTATCTGGTCAATACCACTCTTATTTGTGTTACATCCTTGAGGTCAGTTGACCTACTCCACTGGGATATATTCAGTCCCTCAGTCCTCTCAATGTCTCTCAGCAACTTTTCTTTTTAATAGCTCTGTATATGCAATTCAAATTAATAAGACTCTGCACGTGAAGAAGGGATTCTTCTGGGTTGTAACTTACAAAGCTAAACCAGAGAGGGATATTTGAGCTAAGCCTCAGTGCTCTGAACCTTCTCCATGACCTGAACAGTCCATATAGCTTTATATTGATGTCCATCTCATGCCAAGCAAACTTGGGCAAAAATATTCACAAATCTGGGTTACCTTTTCAACACTCTGTGGTGTAGCCCATCTAAAAAAGCTCCTACAAATTACATATATCCAGTGTCAGCCACGTGACAACTGATGGGACCATGTGGTGGATATGAAGGACAGTGTTTCACAGGTTCACGTGCACTGAAGGTAAATGGCATCATACTGAAGAGTAAAAGAGGCCCAAGTCTCACCTCGGGGAATGGACCTCACTTGAAATGTCTGAAGCATGGTCTCAGAACAGGCTTGCATACAACAGTCCACTTGCTCAGAGTGCAGCCTCAGCCAGAAGGCCAACAGAGTACTGGGCTATATCAAGAGAAACATTGATAATAAAACAGAAAATAACATCTCACTGCTATGAGAAAACTGGTGCTGCCACATCTTGGAAAGAGAAGCCCGTGTATTTCCCAGTCTCAACTCAAGCAAAATCCAGTAGAAGCAACTAAAAGATCAGGAGAATAGAACATCTGCATTATGAGAAGAGACCAAGAGGGACAGCACTTATGAGCAGAAACAAAAAAGGCCCAGAGGGCCGGGGGAAACCTCAATCTTTTAGTTGTGGAGATGAGAAATCTGGATGGCATATGACTAAGTTTCATAAAGCCGTGAAACCAGTGGACAAGATAATTTAGAACTGTTATTCACCAAACTGTGCAAAGTTTGTATTACAGATGGGTTTTTAAACCAATAGGAGCTTGATTTAAAACATCTGAGAGAAAGTAACTCTCTCCAGAGGGTAGTGAGCCTCTGCAATTTAAAGCATAAGAGTTTGTGGATGCAGATGATAACAGCAGGTTCAGAAAATTATTAGACAACTCATCCACAATAGGTCCATGAAGAGATACTACAGGCAGAAGTCATATACTTTCTAATATTTAGGAAGTCATACACTTTCTAATATAAAACTTCTAACACGCCAGCTGGGTTTGTGAGGAGTACAAGGAGAAGAGACAGCCAAAAATGGTGGGGCTTGTCTGCCCTGCTGAAACAGCATCTCCTGTCATTTCTCAATAGAGAGAGAGAACAGGGAGCTAGATAGAACCATGGCCTGACCCCGACAGGCATTTGTTCTGTTCTTATGTTCTCCAGTGTGCCGTGAATATGCACACTGTGCTAGGCAATTCATATTCTGTTGACTTCAACTATTTCATTACAAATTATCAAAAAAAAAAAAAAAGTCTGGGCTAACAATGGTCACACTAAGTGGGAATTTGAATTCTCTTCCAATGCATGAATTAGAGCTTGAATAGAAATAAAACTCATCAAAATGTGAAAAAAGAAAGAAAACAGGAAATTATTCTGCTATATTAACATGTTTAATTCTTTATGCAAGCTTTTGTTAGCAGAGCCCATCCAACTGCTACAGTAAAAGGGTACCGTTGTTTATGACATTATATAGAGTCTAGAGGTGGAAAATGACCAGGTAGGAATATGATTATCCAGTATTCAATTTGTGTGTGACATTCAGAAAGCAGCAGGAAGTAAATAAGGATAATTCCATCATTATCGCATAGTGCTCACACTTTAATGCTTTTATAATATACAGTAGTCTTTCTGGGCCTTTCCACAGTAATTGCTGGGTCGACTCAGAGTGCCATCAATATTCTCCAACTGCATTATACTGCATAATGCTAATGCTATTACAGAATGATAGCAGGCAAATAATTACAAGATGAAGCAAAGGAAAAACAAGGAAGGGACCCAAGGAAGCACTGGGTAGACTGTATGGTATGACATACATATGAGGTGGGAAGGGAGATGGAAGCACTGCATAGTTAATATTGTCATCTGTATGGTTTTAGATGATGGGTTTAAAAAGCTATTCCACCCAATCTGTTGCCACCAGAAGACTTGATTCAGTGTGTGTGCAAACATGTGCCTCTCCCCAGCATGTGAGGAAGACCGCTGGAGGTCAGGTTACTATCCACTTCAGTAGAAGTGACTTTCATGGACTTCTAGGTAATGGCCTGTGACATTGACATTTCTGGAAGCTGAAAAAGAATGTGCCCTCAAATTTCAGATACAAAGCCTAAATTGTCTTGATTTCACAAGGACTACATAGCATTTTATAGTAGAAACAACCAGTATTACTTCATTGAGATTTTTCTGTAGGATGTTGACTGCAATCTGGACACAGGTGACATATGGAGAGAAAAACAAAATTGTTTCATAACTGAGCAGGTTAGCTAAACTTAAAAAAAACCTTCATACCTGAAATCAAATGTTCCCTTCACCCAGCAGTGCAAAGGAAGAAGCAGAAAATGTCTATACTCTTTTCTAATCTTGTTTCCTTACAATTATTGTAGCCAAAATATATCTTAGAACCTTTCTCCTTTATATTCTTTTCTTCAGACTGAATTGTGCCAGCACTTTCAGCCTCTCTTGCTTGTCAGAATCTGTCACAGTTCCTCAATCATGTTAATGGCCCTTCACTAGGCTCCCTCTAGTAAACCCATCTTTCTCTTGTCCTCTGAAGCCCAGAAGTGGACACAGCACTGCAGATATGTCTTTGACAGTGCTGAGCAGAGGTGACAAATCAGCTCCCTTGGCCTGCTGGCAAGGCAGTGTGGGAGGGGGTTGACCTTTCCTGCCATGGAGCACTTCATTTTTGTCCAGCAGACCCACTGAATCCTTTCCTGCAAAGCTGGCCTCCAGTGGTTCAGTAACCAGTGTGTACTGGTGCACAGGCTTATTGTTCCCCTTGCAGGAGAACAATTACAGGGATTGTAAGGGATTACAGGTGACCTCGCCCCTGGTGAGCCACAGCTATATCCAGTGAGGGTGAGTGTGAATAAAAGGGTGGGTTGGCTAGTCAGGGGAGGATCCTGAGGAAAGGGAACTGTAGGAATGATTCAGGATAGGCCAAATGGGAGAGAGAATTGCTGCTGTGAAGGATTTGCTGAGAGGTCAGTCTGGGTCTGCAGGCAGAGTCTGCAAGGGAAGCCTACAGTGGGAGCTTGCTGCAGTCAGAGTCATTGAATAGTTGGAGTCAGGAGGGTTGAGTTGTGAAGAAGAATAAACTGGGACCCTTTTCACACTGATAAACAAGAGCGTGTATCTCAGCTTACTTCTATCTCAAACACCAGGTCTGCTGCAACAGGATTTGGCATTTCTTTTTGCTGAACTTGATGAGATTCCTGTTGGCCTGTTTCTCCAGAATGTTAAGGCCTCTCTGAAGGCCAGCATAACCCTCTGGTGTATTAGCCACTGGTCTCAATTTTGCATCCTTCCCAAACTTCCTAAGAGTGTCCTGTTATTCCAGGTCAAAGAATTTGTTAATATGTACTGGATGTAGTATCAACACTTGAGATCCTCCACGAGTGACTGAGCTCAGTTGGATTTTGTGCAGCTGGTCATAGCCCTTTGAGCCCAGCAGCTCAGCCGATTTCCAGCCTACCTTTCCATCCATGTAATTCCTCTTCATCAGCTTTTCAATGAGGATGTGATGACAAACTCCATCAAAAACCTTACTAAAACTGAGGTAAACAACATCCACTGTTTGCTCCAAATACTCCGACTCAGTTTTCTCATGCCAGAAAGTATGAAATTTATCAACTATCATTCTCCTTTTATAAATCTATGCTGACTTCTCCCAATCACCTTTTTGTACTTTATGTGCTTGGAAATAGCTTTCAGAATTATTTGCTCCATCATCTTCCCAGAGGTTCAAGTGAGGCTGGCCAGCCAGGAGTTCCCCAGATTGTCCGCTCTTGCCCTTCTTGAAGAGCATAGTGGAGTTTACTTTCTGC
The DNA here is from genome assembly GCA_013397155.1 of Irena cyanogastra. NCBI lineage: Eukaryota > Metazoa > Chordata > Aves > Passeriformes > Irenidae > Irena > Irena cyanogastra. Next base: position 223,619 of record VWZV01003817.1, on the reverse strand, counting down.
CAGTCCTCTGAAAACTTGTGACAGTCATCACAGCCTTTCAAAAATGATCAGTGGAATATGTAATGGTATGCAGTGTTTTTATCTCAGTCTCAAGGCAGTGTGGTGGGACCCATGTTTTCTCTTTTCCCATGCAATTTAATCTATTTTATTTCTTTCTACAATACAATAGAGAGTAAAAGTTTAAAGAGATGAAATTCTTTCAGATTTCAGACTCAAAGAAAAGTGGTGTAGCCGAAAACCTGCCTGTAGTTTGGTTTTTCACAGTAGTGTCTATTGATCTTATATCAGCTGTTTCCTTCCCATACAAATTTTCTTGCTTTAGTTACATTCTGCCATTGCAGAATACCATCACTGCAAAAGGAGTTCAACAATTTTTTTCTGCAGAAGTTAGCTGTAGGAAATATTATAGAATTATTCTGAATGTATGGAAAGTAATTAATTTATGACTTTGTCAGAAATACTGGTGTGAGACTGTTTTCCTTTCCTAAAGTTTTGCTAAACTTTTGAGTTCCTGAAACTGTTATGCACGGCCCTAAACACAGCTGGAACTTTACATAGCTACACCACTAACAAAAGTGATACTGTGCATCAGAAAAGCCATGCAGAAGCACTTGTTAAGAACAAAGAGTCTTCTTTTGCACTGAATATTCTTGCTTCGTGTGTTCTATGAATATACTTTAAAACACTATGTTGCTAGGCAATTTTTAACACCTCTTTTTACCACTTCATAGTGATGCTCTTGTGTTTTCTTATTAAATTTCTTCCTCCCTCCAGGATTCTCATGAACTATATGCTCCTAAAATGACTAACTTGATGTAAGAGAGAGAACTCGCTCCTTTTGTAAAATGATAGGCCTTTCTATTCCTTAAAACAAATCATGTTCTGAGTCTGCCTTTCTGCTAACAGTGGTCTTCAATGTAAGTATAGTTGCTGGCTGTTCTCTGCTTTTAAAAGTTACGGTTAACTGCAGCCAGTCTCACTCTGGAGGAGAAACAGACCATCTAAGTCATGCTACTGTTAGCAATTAAGAACAAACAGACAACAGCAACAAAAAATGTGATTTAATGGCAGAACAGTACTTGCATATGAACTGAGAGTTTGGTTCTTAATAGAAATACTAATCCACAGACACACTCTGTATGTTAAAAAACAGCTGAGATGAACAGTTACAATAACCTTTTTAGTTAAACTGTCTTTACATTTCTGCAGGGGGTTTCCAAAAAATCCCTGGGTTTCATAGCATGACCAATTCCTCCCTTGCTCTGTGTGGTGGGTTGACCCTGGCTGGATGCCAGGCACCCATCAAAGCTGCTCTCTCACTCTCCATCACAACTGGGCAGGGCAGAGCAAATACACCAAAAGTCTCATGAGTTGAGGAAAGGACCAGAAGAGATCGCACACCAAGTACCATTATAAGCAAAACAAGGAACTTAGGGAAATTGATTGAATTTGTTAACAATCAAAATCAGAGCAAGATAGTGAGAAGTAAACCAAATTTTGAAAACATCTTCCCCACAGGAACAGATATCCAACCTGCAGCCCATGATAAAAATCCATGCTGAACAGCTACATCAGCAAAAGAAGACATGAGGGAAGCCCAGGACCTGGAAGGAGAAGCCATGGAGAGAGAAGCCCACCCCAGTGTGGGTTTTCTGGCAGGACTTGTGACCCCACTGTAGCAGTCTGTTCCTGAGGAACTGCACCCTGTGAAGGGACAGCTCATGCAGAGCTAAAGCCCGTGGGAAGGACTCATTTTGCAGAGGTTCCTGAAGGATTGTCTCCCATTGCAGGCACTCCATGCTGAAGCAGGGGAATGAATACTTTCCCTAAGGAGGAAGCAGCAACTGAAACATGTGATGGCCCCCTATTTTGCATCTCCCTGCAATACTGCAGGAGAGGATGTACGGATCAGGAAGGAGTGAGGGGTTAGGGGAAGGTGTTTTTAAGGTTTGTTTTACTTCTCATTATCCTGATCTAGTTTTGATAGATGTGTGAGAAAGGCTTGAAAAGGTTAGTCCACATACACCCTGATTATGCATTTGTTTCTGGGGACAAGCAATAAAGAGTGAGTTTTGATCCATGTTGGATGTGAACTCTAAACTGAACAGCTTGTGCCAGAGAGGAAAGGCGGGAGATTTTGTGTTCTCTTCCCTGACGCAGACCTGTGCTCTTGTCACTCAAAGATGAATAAAAGGAATAAAATACAACACGACAGTGCTGGCTGATAGCGGAACCTGTTGCAGTGCTCCAAATAGTGACGTGGCTTGGTATCTGAGGAAAAGAAGAGAGGAAACATTAATACACTTCTTATACTTTCTGTATTTGGAACACTGAGTATTTTGTGCACTTTACAGAGGCAGTTGAATTCTGATTAGTCCTCTAAGATGTTTCGTGTGGGTAGCCCTTTTTACTTAAATGAAATCTGTAAATTTAGCTAATTTCCATCATGCCTAGAAACCAGCCCAGAGAGATACCCTGACATGACCCCAAAAGACTTCTGATGAGGTCTCATTTGGTATAGACTGTACAGAAATATTTGTCCAAAAGATGAACCTGGAGCCACATTTGTGATGAACCTGGAAAAAAATTCAATTATAAGTGGAAATATAAAATTGCAATCATTTTGTGATAAGAATTAAAGTGAATTATGAGTTCCTACTGGTCTCCTAAATTTCAAATATTTTGTGAAATAAGGTGCCATCATTCTGATAGGACTGTATTCATACAATGACTACATTTAAATGGAAAATGGGAATTTAAAAATTAAATGTTCATAAAATATTGGAAGGAACTTTTAAAGATCTACTAGTCCAAACCAACTGCCATGAGCAGCGACATCTTTCACTAGATTGGGTTGCTCAAAGCTCCATCCAAACTGGCCTTGAACTCTCCCAGTGCTGAGGCATCCACAACTTTTCTGGACAACCTGTTCTAGAGTGTCTCACCAGCTCCATCATAAACAATTTCTTTCTTATGTCCAATCTAAATTTACACTCTTTCTGATTAAAACCATCACCTCTTGTTCTATCAAGAAGATGTCCATATTTTTATCCAGTGCCTCACCTGGATAACTGGAATTGGAGCCCAGACTGAGCTGAGCTAGATCACAGCTCAGCAGACTAGAGAGTTTTCCACTGCAGAACACTCTTATCTGTCTGATGGTACCTGAGAGAAAGAGAAGGGCAAAGGTGTCAAGTAATAGTGAGGAAAATATAGAAAAACCAAGCAGTAAGGGAGTTCTCTCTTGTTCATCGGACCCTCTGCAATATCTAAAGCTAAATAACACTGCTTTTTTTTTTGCTAGAACATTTGGAGAAGGAAGTAGGGGGATGCACTCATATCTCTGCAGTCTGGCAAAAGTTTTGAAGACACGATGATTTCCAGTTCCTGAGGACACCAACCAACCATGTGGGTCAGACCTCCGAAGAAACAGAATGCAAGAAGATCAAATATTTACTTTAGTCTCCAAGTCATCTTGCGTGTGGTGGTTTTTCTCTCTTTTTTTCGCAAAGCACACATTGGAAAAGTGGCTTTAGGAGCTTCCTGGAAGTAGAGTTAAAACCAGTTGTTTCAGCCAGTGCACTGCTCTGACTTGTTTTAAAGACCTTTTTTTTTTTTTTACTATGTTTAATTTAGCATTACGTCTGTCTTCAATTTGTGATAAAGAAGGATGGAATTAAACACAGTTGTTGATAGCATGCAAAAGCAGTGAGATATACAGCAGGTCTATTAAAGCAACACTTCCGCAAGTGTCAGACAGCAAAGTTTCTTCTGATAAACCAGGGGATTTCTCCACCCTTAGCAGGGGCCTTTTGGCCAAAGATTTATGTTGGGTAGGTTTCACCTCACAAGGCTTCTGACTGGTGAAATGTAGATGTCTGTCTTAGTCTCCTGCAGTTAACAGATACTTTCATGATCTACTGAAAATGAAGTATGCCTCAAAAGTGTTTGCAGGGTTTTTATTTTGCTGGTCAATCAAAACAATCCAGATGGCTGGCAAAGGTGTAAAGTCAAATGACAGAGTCAGCAAAGTTGTTACTAACAGGCCATTGCTTCAAAGCTCTCAGTCAGTGGTCTGGGATATTAAAGCAAAAGCAAGTTTTTCACTCGGACTCTTTCAAAGTGAGATTAACAGATGTACTTACTAAACCAGGAAAGAGACAGCAAAAATTGCATACATTTGGAGTAAAAATAGGCATCTGAATCTTACTTTATGGATAAAATATCATAATTTCCCCTTTTGACATTTTGTCTTGGTATATCTATATATCCCACTACTCCTGTGATTATTTTTCGACATTCAACCTTTCACATCCAACACAAAAATCGTTTTAACACCAAATTCAGCACTATGAATTCCATTAATGGAATAAAGCACCTGAAAGTTCCCAATTCCCTTTGTAGATCTAACCTTTGAAATCCTTGTAGGCTGGTTCAAGAAAGAGGAATTCAGCCTGAAGCAGATGCAGTGAAGACCTGTTGTGGCAATCAGAGGAGTAGAGAGTATATTTTGTGTGAAAATTTAATGCTCAGATAGTTTAACAAAACAAAGGTGATAGAGAGGTGATGCAATTGATTTTTTATAAATACATCAGAGTGAAAGTGGAGTTATTTAATCTGAAGGAAGTGCTGTTGCAAGCCCCAAAAGACACAGACTGCCCAAGGAACACATTAAAATTGGATATTGGAAGAAAGGTTTTATTTGCTGACACAGTGAAGTCTTGAAACAGCCATCCAGCAAGGCTAATGAGGAAGAATGGAAAGCATATCATTTTAAATGAGTTCCAGCCACCTAAAGAATGGAGTCTACTGGTGCACCTGAATTGCTTGTGACAACAAGAGGGCTGAAATTAGTTGCCTGGTTGCTAGAATGTGCTCACAGTTTTGTTCTGCTCTCAACTGAAGATATGTGGAGTTTTAGCTCGTGTTTTGCTGGAGTTAACCTGTAGCTTTAGCAACTTATTCTAGGTATGGAAGGAGGTTAGAGGTGCAAGTTTATTGGCACTGATAACATCAGATGTCCATGGCTGTCTTTTGCTATTTTCTCTGGGTCCCTAGCTACTCTGTGTCTGTGCCACGGCGTGTTCCAGCTCAGGCAACTCAGTTTAAGGCAGAGCAGCAGTTCCAGCTGCATCATTAAAAGATAGAGATCTGAAAGAGATGAAAACTGTCCCAGGCATGCCCTACCACACACATACATTTGATACAGCAAAAACTCATGTGCTCTCTGAGCAAGAAGCAAGTCTGACCCAGGAGCCAGTTTTACAAAACAGAGCTGCTAAAGAGCAAATAAAGTGCTAAGAAATGCCCTCTTTGGTTCTGGTTCAGACAGGCTGGGATGTGTTGTCTGGTCCAGATGCATTCTGAAGGAGTAAGAACAGAGCATTGCTCTCCCTTCTTTTAATCCCAGCTCCCCAGAGTGAGGAAGAAAGGAGATATCCCTACTACAGCCCCAGGACTTTCGAACCACCCTGATAGTGAAAAATAACCAAGTGTTCCCTACTTTTCCTTACTTTCTGTGTGGTCCAATTCTATTTTCTACTTATTCTGTCAATTTTAATATCTAATTGGATCTAATACGACCTTAATAGTTTTTCCAGTATCAGAGATGCTCCGCTGTAACCAAATGAACAGGAAAAAGAGTATTAAGCATCAGTGAGTGCTCTTTTCTGTAGTTCAAAGATATGAATGAAAAAATAATAACTGCAAGGTATGTGTGAGAGTATCTTGTTGTTTTCGCTGGGAGTTGTATGCATTATTGTTTCTGACTGCTATGGAAAATGAGATTTGCATGCTAAGAACAGCCTTCAAAGCACTCTTCTTCCATTGGGAGGAGGACAGGACTCCTAGAGGAAGGCCTCTTCCAATCTCTGTGAGTTATCCCAGGAGCCCAGAGCTGTGCTTCATAATCCAGTTACTACTCCCAGTTGTGTTATCTCAATAGAGGACCTAATGCAAAGCTCTTCCTACAATTCTGGCCCTACAGAAGCTGATCGGTTTTACCAGTGACCTCAAGAGTGTCAAGATTTAAAATCTCCATTAGATCTGAATTCCACTCATGCATCCTGGCCTCTGTTCTAGTACATAAACCACAGCAGTTCTCAAAATTACCATTCTGCAGCATTTAAACTTGGTGCTTTTCATGGGGTGGTAACCATGCTCAGTGTAACAGTGCAACTGTACAGGGAAAACCAGGGCAAACTAGCTAAGCCAAATGCAAAAGTCTTTCTCAGTAAAGAATCCAGTTCATTTTCAGCAGAAACTTTTGGTCAGGCTGCTCTCACAGAAGAGGGCTGGTGACACGTTAATTTTACTAATTATAAATGTGCTTTTTATGCTCAAGATCATAAGCATCATACATTTAACTGCCTGACATATTTAGAAGAAAACAAATTTTCTTTCTGCACAGCAGATGTAAATTATAGATGTAAGAGCTGGGAACAAAACAATAATATCTATAAATCTAGTATTTTATCAATCTATTTCAGGCTGTACAATTAGAAAAGATATCAGGGACATCACAACTCATGATACATACCCACAGAAGTGTCCCCTCTGGGAAGATCAATATGGCTAACTCATTGTGAGAGTAAAAGATGTGCATCATTTAAACTACATTACACTCCCAGGTGATGAGCTGGGTTATCTGGAATCTGTGCAATTATAGTGCACATGGAGCTGACGTCAGACCCCAGGGAGTGCTAGGATTTACACAGCCTTCTCCGCATGTACTAAAAAGGAGATCACTGTGGTGATTTTCATGAGGTTGATTATTCTCATGATCTGTACCCAACAGATGAGGATTTTTTTTTCATGGATACATAAGGATTAGGATACCTTGAGCAGTCAGCAGGAAATGCCAGGGGAAGTATATATTGATAGCTCTTTCTTCTCTATTTCCTGTGACACCTACCTCAAGGAAGAAGAGCAAATGCCTCTGTGACATCAGGTCAGATTCATCCCATCATAGCCTATACCTGAGTTTGTCAAGCCAACGATTTTTACAACAAGCAGAAAAAACCTGGAAATTTCAGGCAGAAGTAATTTGATTTCCTTTAGACATCTACTTTTAAGAAAGGCCATGCTTTAGTGTCTCTCTCATCACTTAAAAAAGTAGCAAAATAGAGAAACTCAGGTGTAGACATCTGTGTTTTGCCAGATGAATTACACCCTGTGATGTAGAGTTTAAAACTCCCTCCTGATCTCATGTTTGGGTTGTTTTGTTTTTGTTTTTTTCCCCATGAATTAGAGTGGGGATACATTGCGGTCATTTTGGGCACAAACAGGAACTGCTTTGGCAGAAGCGGGCTGGGCTTTTGCCTTCTCACTGTCTTTCAACACTGTGAACATGATCCTGATGCAGCATGAGTTACATAAAACCTGTCTCATTCCTTATCCAGATTTCCTCTACATTAGGGCCTAGTGATTATTAAGCATGCTTGAGAAATGAGACATATAACTTCTAGACCTGTTTCAAACAGAGGAGAGAACCCTAAATTCAGGGTCGTTTTGTCCTGGAAGAAAAATTTAATCAATACAATCAATACTCTCTTCCCTCCTGTTTAAGTTGGGCATGTATCCAGGAGTATGAGAACATGCAGGTTCATAAGAAGAAAAAATAAAGTGGAGAGCTTGAGTCCAGTCTTAGTCTTCAAGTAATCAGTACTCACTTATTGAAAAAAGTTGATTATGATAAGACAGTGATTTGCATCAAGTTCATGACTATCTCCAAAATGAGGTGAGGTTTTGTTTTTCTAATAATTATCTCTGTCTGCCTTTTTCAAAATTAATCCATATCTATTAACACAGTAAAATTAAGTAAGAAACTCTGTTTCCTGAAAGATAACACCACAAAGAAAGTACTTGCTGCAGGGAATAATGCTTCTAGCATTCCAGCTTACTAAGGGTTTGGCACTATAGAAATATGGCATAATCAGTGCTTTCAAGAGCTATAGTTCCAATTATAATGCTAAACATGTGATAGTTCCCTTGCTTTTTAACTGGTGTTGCAGGTAACAAAATAAAACTGCTGTACTGCCTTGGCCGATGTGTTTTTCCTCTGTTCCTGTGTAGTTATTGCAGTTTATTTTTCTACATGTGCTTCAATCATCCATTTTAATTATCCTCCTTAACCACTAAAAAATGAATTAATGACCGATTTAAATTAAAAGAAATCCTAAAAATAAATTTTAATGATGCTAGGAGGGCAACAAGCTCAGTCTAGGATCTAACCAAGTATTCAGTCTCCAGCAGTGAGGAATAGCAGATGTTGTTGCATGCAAACAGAGCAAGCATGTTGTGATATTGATCAAATACTTTGGAGCCTGTAGCTGACAGGTTTTTGAGCCAAAGTTGCTATGTTTGCTTATGACTGGGGAGATTATGGAGGAGCTAATAAGAACCAAACCTCTAGTCAACTGCAATGGTGAGTTTGTTTCTGAAATTCTATCTTCTAAAGAAAAATGGAAGGAAAAACATCTAACTTGTCTTAGACTTCTAAAGGACTTTGTAAAAACATTTCGCTTCTCTTCCCACTCCCTGGTCCTGGCCCTTCTCCAGAATCTGGGTTCCTAAACATATGAATTCCCAAATTTTTGGGTCCAGCAGCCATGCAGTATCCATACATGACAGGTATTCTCATTCACAGACCTTCGAATCCTCAGGATGGCAAGTGTAAATTTTAATGTGTGCCCAGGTGCCTCCTCCACAGCTATGCCTCCCTTGCATCTACAAACCTGACGCTTCACCCCCTCTGCATGTGAAACAGGCATTTTCCTTCTCCACACTTCCCAGTATAGCCACTACCAGCATTATAAACTGGATGAACCTTCTGGGAATGTATTTCAAGTCACAGAAACACAGAATCAGCTAGGTTGGAAACTACCTCTGAGATCATAAAGTCCAACCTGTGACTGAACACTACCATGTCAAGTAAACCATGGCACTGAGTGCTACATCCAGTCTTTTCTTAGACACCTCCAGGGATGGTGACTCCACCACCTCCCTGGACAGTCCATTTCAATGTCTAATCACCCTTTCCATGAAGAATGTCCAAACTAAACCTCTCCTGACACAACTTAACCCTATGTCCTCTCATTCTGTCACTTGTTGCCTGGCAAAAGATGTGACCCCCACCTGGCCACACTCTCTTCTAGGCAGTTGTAGGATGATAAGCCTCCTCTTCTCAGGCTAAACACTCCCAGCTCCCTCAGCTGCTCCTCATCAGTCTTGCATTCCAGACCCTTCTCCAGCTCCATTGCCCTCCTCTGGACACACCCCAGCCCCTCAATGTCCTTCTTATAGTGAGGGGCCCAGAACTGGACTCAGGATTTGAGTGTGGCCTCACCGGTGACGAGCGCAGAGGAGAAATCAGTGCCCTGGTCCTGCTGGCCACCCTACTCCTGATACGAGCCAGGATGCCATTGGCCTCCTTGGCCACCTGGGCACACGCTGGTTCATGCTCAGCTGCCATTGACCAGCATTCCCAGGTTCTTTTCCACTGGGCAGCTTTCCAGACACTGCCCTCAGTCTGTAGCCCTGCCTGGGGTTGTTGTGACCCAAGGACAGGATGTGGCACTTGGACTTGTGGAATCTCATACTTGTGGGTCTCATCTCATGTAGCCTAGTCACAGCTCCAAAGAATGGGGTTGTCAAAACAGTTGCCATGATTTTATTTAGGGGCCTTAAACAAAATTTTCTGCAAAACTCAGGCTGATGTGAGCAGCCACCTTGGTGACCTTTAGATTGATAGTTAATGAAATTCCAGGAAATTTCAAAACACAGAAAAATAACAAGGAATATTGAAGTGCGCCCCTCAGATCCACTTACTGCTACCTACCCGTGGCACCTTTCACATTTCCCTCTCTTTGTAGCCAAGTGCTGCAGTGACAGGTCTGAATTTACATTCTTTGTGCATGATGTGGATGTTGCCAGAGGTCCTTGCTGCTGAGACAGCTATGTGCTCAATTTATTGTCACAAATGTTGTTGACTGATCCTGTTAAATTTGTGTATCTCATATGTGTGAATGCATCATTTAAACTAGATATTCCCTAAGGATTTATAATATTTATAATATCACTGGGATTATCTTGAATCTAATTTGCATATCTTCTGTTTATCAAGTTTTATTTTTTGTAGAGACAAACACTGAAACAACAAAAGCCTCTTGTAAGCAGTAATTAGGGACTAGAAATTGTTTCCAGAAGAGTCAGGTTATTGGACTCCACCTGGACAATCTCTTTGTGATTTGTTTCAATTTACAAATTTTTACAAGAGAGAAAAGGATCTTTACTCTCTTGGTGATTGTTTTGAAAATTACCTTTCTAAAAATGCAGTTTTAAATACAACCTTCTCCAGGAGTATTCTGAAGTGGAGAGCAGTGCTGTCTCCTCTGCTGGGAACATCCTGTTTCAAAACTGAAGAGACAAACACGGAACTCTTCGAAAGCAAATTCTTTGGAGCTCACTTCAGTTCCACTAGTAAACCGCAGCCATCGGCATTTTGGTTACTGAAGCGAGGGAATCTAGAGTTAAATCCACCTGTTTACTATCCAGATAATGCAGCAGCAATAGCTGCTAGCAGGAACCTGTTTGAAAAAACAGGTGCAGAAATAGCAGAAAATATGAAAGTAAATATGGATACAAGAAAAGTGTGATTGCCAGTAGGGTATAAGGATTTCAGAAGGGAAATAGTAGTTATATGCAAGACATATTGATTATATTGGGAGAACAGCCAAGGCCAGAGCTGCAATGCATGCAGTTGGCAACCTTTCTCCCTGATATCCACCATCACTACCTCCTGGCATTCATCCATCTGTATATGTCAGTCGTTTCCCATATGGACTCTGCTACTGGCTCCATGGTGGATGGGGCAAAGAAGAGAAAAGCACAATCTTGACCTTGCAGCTGGTCCCAGGGGCAGCTGCAGCAGCAGGAGTTTGTGTTCATTTACTTCTAGCTGATGCCCCTGCACAGAGTTCTTCTCCCATTACTCCTTGCTGAGGCCTTGGTTACATCTACATCATAATTTATCAGCTGGTGCTATTTAGACCATACTGCTGGCCTGAATCCCCCTGCATTTTCCCAAGATCTGTCTCTCTGCAGCAACTCTACGCTTTTAAGTGACATGAGCTATAGCTGTGTGAGGCCTGTTAGCCACATCTCCCATTGGAACAGATGTTTTAAGGCCTTTCTATGAAACAATTCATGGTCCTCTGCCAGCCAGGTGACATCAGTGCAGAGGTAGATGGGATGCATGGAGACCACTGGGTCACATCCTACCTGTTCCCAGGGTAGCCCCACCGTGCGTGCATGCACGTTGCTGTGTCCAACACACAAGATGTACTGACAGGCTGCTTCCCCAGGCAGACCCTCTATTTCATAATAAGCCTTGTACAAGTGTTTTTCTCAGTGTAGAATGTGTGTGAATTTGACACAAAGCATGCTCTAGAAATGTGGTTCAGAGCCTAGGAAGTGGTTTTGATACACATAGGGAATTTAAGGCACATAAATGCTGAGATGTGAGCTGCCTGTCTCAGAAGCTGGAGGTTTCTAGAGATGGAAAGGTGTAAGGACTCTTTGCAAAGAGTGTAGGAATCCCCCAAAACAGCTGTGAGCAGTTTTCATGCTTTTTAAAAAAGAGCCTGTAATTGCCATAAGAAAGGAGTGGCAATAATTTGCAGTTCAGCAGGGAACTCTTAAGTGCTTTGATGGCGTGGTTAATGAGAAGATGGACTAGGAAGTTACCACTGTGACAAATGTCTATTAATTAGAGCAAGGAAACCAACAAACAGAAAAGATGTTTACAAGAGAAACAGGAGGCACAGAGATCTGTTCAGTGGTTTATGGGATTCAATGGAACACCTAAAGCTGGTTAAATCAAAGTCTTAAATTTCAGCACAGATTTTAGAGTGAAACATTCTCTCAAATGCTGAGTCTGTGGCCAGTGGCACATTCCATCTCTGTCCAACAGCTCTGTGTGATGAGCTGCAGTATCTCACCAGGAAGGAACCTGAGGGTGTCCACCTACACCTTGTGAATGATGTTTGAAACCAGGGACACTCTCAACATGTCTGCCTCCAGCTGAAAACTTTATTTTGCTTGCAAGGCTGGCTTTTGCTCCCCTGCTGTCTTCTGACCTCCATCTTGATTAAAATTCTGCACTGAAAGTGGACAGTAACAGAGGAGCCTTAAATGTTGAGAAAATAAGTCAAACAAACAGGTTGCAACCATCCTCTGAAGGAAAGATTTTCAATTCTGAGCCCTAAAGAAGACATAACTAGACCTCAGAATAGTGTACTGGAGGCTTTGGTCATGTAGGAGAAGAAGGTAGATTAGGAATTACCACTGTACTGAAACATGCCTCTATTGTCTAATGAGGGACAGCACACAACTCCATGGGCTCCTGGAGGTGATTGCAGTAAGTCCACACAGTACATTATTAGCCCAGCATTGTGCCTGATGCGCAATTGTCTTTGATGCTGAGGAACACAGATAAGCCCAGACAAATACCACACCCTGACCCTATCTGCCTCACAATTAGAAATTAAGGGTGTTTTATCCCACTCCCAGTGCTTTTGATTCTGAGACTGTTACAGACAAAGAGAGTTCAGGTCTCCCTGTGTGTGACAGAGCAGTCGCAACTTGGGACAATTTGGAAAGGACTCAGCCTTCCTGCAAAGTTTTATCTTGCTGAAGGAACTGCCAATCGCTGAATGTTGCAGCTGCGGAACAGATCATAATTACACTCCAGAAGTTTGGACACTATAATATTCAGAAATCATTCTGAACAGCACACTAAAAAAAGACTGAACATGGCACACACTGCCATGGTTTAGTTGATGAAGAGTTGTTAGGTTGGACTTGATGACCTCAAAGGTCTTTTCCAACCTAGCTCATCCTGTGATTCTGAGTGATTCTGTGATTAGTCTTACAGCTGGGAAAGGGTTAACTTTAGCACTGGTAAATCTGAGAAGGTTTTAGTGAACTTCAGTGGAGATAGGAATCACCATGTGATACATAAAAGCTTTCAGATTAGACACAGCCTTCAGATCTTCACAAAAGTCAGTGTGATGGTTTCCAGGTGACCCAGAAGGAGAGTACACTGCTCTTGCAGCATAGCAAACTGGTTTGGCATGGGATTAAGCACACCCCACCCCATGTTTTCAGCTCCCTGGTTCATTGAGTGTGGGCTCAAAGCCACCTTAAATGTGTACTGACACAACTCACTTCTCAGAGAGTTTTTAGCTGATGTTGTGGCATTGTCCAACTGGAGACCATTTCATGTGAGCCCTGTTTAAGTTTAATCCTGAACCAATTTACCAATCCAACTCCCTGTAACCTCCATCGAGCCCTTCTGCCCATCTGCAATGACAATGTCAGGCAGACAAAAAAGACTCATGTTGTCTCCTGGAAGGGCCATGGCACAGCCATATGGAGAGCAGAGGGGGCTTGTAGGCAGAATTCAAATGGGATTGCATTCAGGCTACTGGAAAAGGTGCTGTGGATACACAGTGCTGTGTTTCAGCTTCAAACCTCTCCAAGGAAGCATCTGTTACAGGACGGACAAATGCAGTCCAAAAAAGTGAAGTGTGGATATCTTCCAGACTACTGGACCATGTTGAATTCAGCTCAGCCTGTGATTACATTCATCCCTGACATGGTGCCAGCTGTATTTGAAGCAATAGTAGACGGCTTCCCTTTATCTGACCAGAAGCAACACCATTCTTTCCAGAAGCAAGACCTTCCTTTTCATCACCCCTGGCAATGATGTGAGATGGTGTTGAATAATAGTGGGGCCATATCCCCTCCTGCTTAAACAAGGACAGCTTGAATCTGCAACTCACTCATGGTGCAAGTCTTACTGATTGTGCAGAACAAGGTGGCCCAGGTGTTAAACAGGCTGATATTTGCTTTCATATATTTCTGGGTCATCAGCTGTTGCTGGATTTCTTGGTCTGCTTTAACACATGAGAAAGTTCAATGTTCTGCTAGGAAAGTAATTGGATTTTTATGAAATTTACAGGTGTAAACAAAATCTAGATGATACATAGGCCACTTTAGAAGGATTTCATAGAATCATAGGATGTTAGAGGTTGGAAAGGACTTTAAAGATCATCAGCCTAAATTCTGTCCCCCCCGCCCACTGCATTGTGCAGGGACACCTCCCACTCAACAAGGTTTCTCAAGGCCTTATGCAGACTGGCCTTGAACGCTGCCAGGATTGGGACATCCACAGCCTTCCTGAACAATCTGTTCCACTGTCTCAGCACATTTACATTGTCCTAATATCTAACCTATATTTTATATTTCCCCTTTTTCACTTTGTACCCATTACTCCTTGTTCTGTCACTAATGCTTTATGAAGAGTCCCTTGCCAGGTTTCCTGTAGGCTCCCTTCACATACTGGAACGTTGCTATGAGGTCTCCTTACAACCTCCTCTTCTCCAGGCAGAACAGCCCCAAATTCCCCAGTCAGTCTTCATACAAGAGGTGCTCCAGGCCTCTTACCAACTTTGTGACTGTCATCTGTACTGGCATCAATAGTTCCATGTCGTTCTTATGTTGAGAATGCTACAAATGTACACAGTAGATTTCAGAAATGGATCCTTCTAAGCAGTTGTCATTGCCCATTTTAGATCACTTTGAGCTTCTGGGACCCTAAAAATTGTACACCACTCTTTAAAAAGCAGAAGCCATTACAGAAATGCTTTTCAAGATAAATTTGAAAAGTGCTGGTAGTCTTCTGTTTGAAACAGTTTCTTTATCTAGGATTTAATTTTATTAATTAGTATCCAGCTTTAAAAATCTGAAGCAGAAGCAGAAGGATTCAGTCTCTTTCAGATTATCATCAGTAAAGTACTTTCCTTCAGAGTTTCCAGATATGGAGGAATACTTATATGTCATTATTGCTATTGTCTGATGATACTTCACTTTAGAAACCCAAGAGTATTTCAAACCTCATCAGTTCAACCAAAACTCTGGTAGGTTGATTTTAATGAGCTCTAATACTTGAATGGTGCAAAACAGAATAACAGCTGTCATTTCTGATTTTCACTTTGGTGTTTGATGATTTAAATGCATTGAAATAAAGACCCCTGATACAGAGTTTCAGTTACATTTTAAATGTCTTTTGAATAATTCTTCATTCAAGTATATGCAGTCTCTTGTTCAACTGAGCAGCAGTAACATTTTTTCATTGCATGTGCTATACCTATATGAAGTACTGGAGACTTTTAACAGGTTTGATGTTGTTGGGTACTGAATGTGCAAGGAGGTGGGCAAAGGTCAGCACCATTGAGGGCCTGTCTCCATGAAAAGTATGGGCTGACAGCAAATTGTGAAACTGGCCTCTTTGGAAGACTTTCATGAAAGGTTGCCAAATTAATGGAACATGCATGGAATGGAATGGAATGGAATGGAATAGAATAGAATAGAATAGAATAGAATAGAATAGAATAGAATAGAATAGAATAGAATAGAATAGAATATTTCAGTTGTAAGGGATGTGCAGTGATCTTCCAGTCCAATTGCCTGACCACTTCAGGGCTGACCACAGGTTAAGGCATGTTGTTAAGAGCATTGTCCAAATGCCTCTTAATCACTGACAGGCTTGGGGCACCAACCAGCTCTCTAGGAAGCCTGTTCCAGTGTCTCACTACCCTCCTAATAACGCTTCCAAATGTCATGTCTAAACCTCCTCTAGCACAGCTTTGAACCACTCCCATGTGTCCTACTACTAGATACCAGGGAGGAGAGCTCAGCCCCTCCCTCTCCACAGGCCTTCCTCAGGAAGCTGCAGAGAGCGCTGGGTTTTCCCCTCATCTCCTTTTTTCCAGACAAGACAAACACAGAGTTCTTAGCTTCTCCCTACAGGACATTCCTTCCTGCCTTTTCACCAGCTTTGTTTCTCTCTCTGGTCACATTCAAGGACCTTCACTTCCTTCTTAAATTGTGCAACCCAGTACTACGTTCAGTACTCAAGGGGAGACTGCACCAACACTAAATACGGTGGGATTCTACTGGCTCTTTATGTCGTGTTTAGACTCATGGAATCATTTAAAGTGGGAAAAGACCTTTAAAATAATCAAATCTAACTGTAAACCCAGCACTGACAAGTCCACCACTAAACCACGTCCCAATGCACCATGTCTACATGTCTGACACACCTCAGGATGCAGTTTTCCCTCCTGGATGCCAGGGTACTCATCTGACTCATATTGAGCCTGCTGCCAACCTGCAACCCCAGATTCTTGTCTGCAGGGCTGCTCTCCAGACTCTCATTTTCCACTTCTTCCTGGTCTTACTTCATCCCAGGTGCAAAATCCAGTGTTGGTGACTGTGGGAAATGCACACATAGGTCAATCACTCTAGAAAGGTAGTGATTGTGTTAGGCATGTGCTAGACTGGCTTCTAGACACCTTAGGCAGGATTTATCTTGCCTTACATTTTGGATGTCTACAATGTAAATCAATATATTGATATACTGATATTGATTGCTGGTCATCCTACGCTGTCTTTTTAATCAATTATGTAAGCCTTTCTGTGACAGGTGATTCATCTCACCTATCTTATATATGTAAGTAAGAATGAAAAGAAACATTTTCTGAAAGTGTTCATTCATCCTATTAATGATAAAAGCATAGATCAAAATTTGGTGTTATAAATACAACCTTTGTCTCAAGGAAAGTTTTGGGTGCCTCATGTGGCTAGGTAGATATCTTTGGATTGATCTTCAGAATTTAAGCACTTCTAGTTAATGTATATTTCATTTCTATCACCAAAGGATTACCTGGAACTTGTCCTCTCACTACTCGTTTGTACAGCCACAGGAGAGGGACAAAACAAGCAGAACCTTTGGAGATGGTCTGGTTTCTAGTCTGCTCCACGTGAGTGTATCTATGTGTTTAGGACTATGGCCAAGTCATATGTGACTCCACATGTAGAAATGTACCTTGAGCTTCTTGCAAACCTCAGTCTCCGCAACAGTTCATTTCCATTCACAAATCTGTCATCTTTTCCTGGACCACTTAACTGCACATGTCATTCACAACCTTTAGGGGTCAGGAATGTTAAACATTCATTGTCACTGCCATACATGCCTGGCATATCTTCTACAAGTGATCATCCAGGTTTAGTCATCTTCTTTGCCTTCCACAGCTACTACCAAATATGAAACCTCTTGTCTCTGTAAGAATATCTATGACTTCTTTCATCTTCTGGGAAAATCTAAAAGACCCATTGTGTGAAACTGTTCAAACGCCTCCCTGTTGGACTGATACTATAATTCTCAATGCACGTGTTAAAATGTCTTGGGCTCTTAACTTAAATGAGGTGCTTTTTATGATCAGTAGTCTGTGGTGAAGGTGAGACACCTGAAGAGAGCAAGTAAGATCTAACATAGGTAGAACTGCTCTTTCCAGGTGTTGTACTCCTTTCATCTGCATTTTTCAGAGCTGACCAAAAAAAAAAAAAAGAAAACAAAAATAAAGTGTGCCACTTGAGCTAGGAGAGAATCTAGGTCATATCCAACATTAATGGAAAGACAGTGATCAGTCTGATCAGTCTGTGTGTTCTGGGATAAATAAATTCCTATCTCTGGAAGCTGACAGCATCATACTCTAAAAAGTGCACAGAACAAGTTCAGAGCTGCCCTAATCTCAGAGATAAATAATTGAGCACTGGAATAGTTTGGCTCTAAGTATATTTAAATACTAAAATCTAGGTTTGAGCAAAAAACATTCAAATCAATGTTAACTCTACTTCCTTCCCTGCTCTTCCCCCTTGCCTAAGCTCTATCAGCAATTTGAAGCCCTGATTTGGAGTGAGAGAGAGAGAGAGAAAGCGAGGGAGAGAGAAAGAAAGAATGAACCCTATGAAATGTATTTTGTGGGGAAAAATACCAGATGCAAAGAGAAATTAGTTTCAATGTGTATACACCAGAGCACTAGCAATCAGCTGGCTGAAAAATCTACTAGTGAAATGCCAACCTTCTGATAGGATTTATTTTTTACTTTGGTTCAGCAGATTCCTTTTTCATTACTGTAAGAAATATTGTAGAGCGAGTAAAGCCATGGATAAAGTATATCAACAGCTTCAGCTGTGGAAAGAGCATTCATGTGTATGATACAAAGGATGACGGGAAATGTCTTTTACTACAACAATTGTTACCTTTGACCCTCTCTTGCTTGTCTTCCAGAAGATGAACTCAATACATGGTAGGGTTTGCAGCAAGAAATCTATTGACTTTGAAGTGCTGGAATGTTGCCATTGAAGAAAGGAAGAAAACAAAGGAAAGCAAAGCAAGCATACTCTTGACATTAAAGCCAAACACAACTGAAATCACAAAACTCCAGCAGCTGTCTGTTGTTTCAAGATATGTTTCCTGCATTATGCCCATGACATTTTGCAGGAAATACGTTTCAACATCCTTAAAGATTAAACTTTAGTATCACATCCAGGAATTAAATTGTAGAGGCTTTGAGCTAAAGTGGGAGAATAGAATCTTAAAAGGAAAAAATTTGTCAGTGATTACAAGCAAACGAATGAGCTTAAAAGGCAGAAACAGAGTTAATTTTTTACTTGCAAGTTCTATACTGTCTGTGCAATGCATGAGATTTTACTTTAGCCAGTACGTACTGTGAGATTAAAGGGAAAATACATATGTCATAGTTTGACATATTAATGAAGAGGTTTTACCTTAATATCTATTTCCAAGTGCAGCTCAGTAGAGCAGTACAAATAGTAGAAAGCCACAGTGCCATCAGAGATATAATCATCAGTGGCAGCTGCTAAGACATGGGGTACATGAGATCTCAGATGTACTTTTCCATGAGGGCAGGAGGAGCAATCTGACTCTGAGAGAAAGGGGCACACTGTCATCCACAGAAGACAAATACAATAATAAGCTCTTTAGTCTGATAGAAAAGGAGTATCAATCACTGATGTTTTTGCAGATGTCTCCAAAAATATCAGCTTAGTAATTTCATCATGCATGAACAGAAAATCAGCTAAGGTATTGATGCAAAACTTAGATATTTGTGCTCTAATGGCACACAGTGAAGGGAAATCTCTTTCTTCCTATTTTTCATGATGTTAATAAACTGGTGATTTAGACTTCTATTTAGAGACACATAGCCTATCCAGTAAAGGCATGAGCATAACCTGAGGGCGTTTGTCTTCCTTTCCTCTCTAATTGGGTTTTGTTTTGGTTTTTTGCCCTCGTCCTAAATTAGATTGTTAAGTCTTCAAAGCAGGGACCCTGAACTCAATTATCCTCTCATTTTTCTCAGTCAAAGTCACTAGAGCTTCAGTAACAGTAAACTTCCAAAAGTGGATGAGGAAACATCCTTGTTTCACTATATGTCTCCAAAGACATCTAAATTGCACAGGCATGTGACGCAGCCACCTGAGAAAGTTCACCACATACTACATGGGTTGTTCCACTTTCCTCATTGTCATTTCTTTCATTATTGCATGACTACAGAATGTTCATCTTTTTCTATTCTTGCACCAGAAATGAGAAGTTCTTCTGTAGCTCTGGTAAGGTTTCTCCTGCTTCCAAAGGTAAAATTGCAGAATGACATAGTGCTTTATGTTAAAATTTTGGTGAAGATGTTTAAATTAAAATTAAAATTAAATTAAAATTATTTAAATTAAAATTTTGGCAAAGGTATTTCTCATTACAAGCAGGTTGGCCTCCCCTCTATCCTGCAATTGCAAGGAGGCTTAGGTTCTCATGTTCAAAATTCAGGGTTTTTTTAAAAAGCCATGCTTAAAGTCCTCCTCCCGGGGGAATCAGACTGATCCATATGTCGAACAAGGCTTCATGGCTATACATGCCAGCCAAAGGGAAGACCTCTCCAGAGGTGTACAAAGATGAACTTGACCTAGCTGTCAAGAAGGGTTTAGTTCACAGCTTTTCTTTCTGGATTTCTTTATTGTTAGTTTAGAGCTGCTCCTATGTCTAAGTCTTCACCATCTTCCTCTAGCAAAACCTCTTCCCCATGCACAGTGTGGAGGACCTGCCACCTCACTGCCATTTCTGGGTGCAGCCACAGTGGTTACTGGGATTTGGAAAGTATTCTCAATCCCCAAGGAATGGGCAGGAGTATTCTGCTTTCACGAGGCCAAAAACCATGCGATAAAAAACACAGCAGAAACCTTTCTTCAAGCCATTTTCAGGTCAGTGTCACAGTATGTGTATCAGACAAAATGGAAGGGCACGAGAAGTCAGTATCAAAAGTGCTTCTGAAAATCTGTAGAAAAAGCAACTGTTTTGCCAAGTCAAAGGTCATACAGAGTAAGGTAATGCTTATTTGGCTGGCTTTACTTTTTTAACCCTGTAAAATTTCCTTTAATTAAATGTACATGTATAAAAAGTATACAGCTATTGATACAGAGAAAAACTCCTAACTGATCTTCAAATATCACTTGATAATTCTGATGTTATCTTCCTAAATGGCAGAGGTTACCATTACAACTGTCTTTTGCTACCTTTGTAATTTATCAGCCATTTTATACATTGAACCTTTATGTAATATGCGATGTAATGCTTTATAATGGCCTCATTTGTTTAAAAGACACTGCAATTCTTTAAATAGAAGTTGTTTTCATATAATTTGTCTTAAAATGAGAACTACTTTTTTCCAAGATTAATAACCAAGTTCAAGCACTTTTAGACTGAAACACAGTGAGTCAAAACGAGTTAAAATGCAATTTCGCTTCTATCTGACAGTCATCCTGCCATATTTATGGATTTTATAGTTGCAATAAAATTTGATGGGAAGAAAGGAATTCACTGATTTCCTTTGTTCCACCTATTACCCTACAGTGGGGTTTGAAAGATATATTCACGTAGGAAAAATAATTAAACCAAATGTACTCTTAATAACATGAAGAAAATAAGATGAATATAATATTTTGAGTCTTCTTCAGTTACAGCATATCATAGTGATAAAACTGGAACACTTTTAAAGGGGACCATTTTTGCTGTTTTTAGGCTAAAGATGTCCCTTTAACATTCTAATCTAAAACTGAATTATGCACGCCTTGCAAGAATGAGATGAATTTCAAGGAAGCAGTTAATGTCAAACACATTTATTCTGCCTTTCTCTTGACAAAGTAGTGGGGCTGACAGCCTACTTTGGTTTTTTACTTCAATGTAATTGTGTGTTTTCAGGTAAAAACTAGATTTGTAACACTGCTTCATTATAGATTTTTAAAATTATTATTTATCTGTACTTTAAACAAAATAATAAAATAAAGAAATACGACTTTGCTCCAAGTGCACAAATCATACTGGTAGGATACCCCCTGATTGGTTCAGAGAATATTTGGCTATGCTCAGGTTCCTCTATGGAAACCTTCTACCAGAAGGTCGTGATACTGTTCATTAGAGTGTAATGGGTTTGATGGGTTGGTTATTCCACTTAGATAGTTGAGATCAACAAACTTAGCTAAGTTCTTTAACAGTGCTTCTTTGTTTATTTAGCAAAACACTGGCTTCTCTTAATCTAGACTTCTTTGAAAATGTGTTTTTTTCTAAGTCTGAAATCTCAGGTGCTGACTGGGGGTTGGTTAAGCCTAGTTCTGAGAGCAGAAGCCTAGTGCTGAATGCACAGACCAGACCTGAGAACTTGTGGTGGATTGTCACTGGCCTACAGACAAATACCCACACAGCCACTCAGTCTCCTCTCTGGAAGGATGAGGAGATAATCACAGAAAGGTGAGGAGGCTCGTGCATTAAGATATGTCTCATAGGGAAACAAAAACTACCCCCAAAAGCAAAACAAAGAAAGAATTTATTCACTATTTCCTATCAGCAGGCAGCTGCCCAGTCACTTCCACAAAAGCAGGGCTTCATCACCTCTAAAGGTTCCTCAGGAAGACTAATGCCACAACCATGGACATTCCTCTTCCTTCTCCTTTCCCTGAGCTTTTAGTGCTGAGCAGAACATCATACAGTATGGAATATCCTTTTCCTCATTACAGGGCAGCTGACCTGCCTGTGCCCCTCCCACTTTCTAGCTCTCTCTCAGTGGAGAGTTTGAGCTTGTAGAGTTGCTTTTGCTCTCTACTCCTGCATGTTTGAACTTGGACAAATCACTTCTCAGAGCCTCAGTTTATTCAGGCTTAATATAGGAGGAAAATTTCCCCTTCAAGACATCAAGAATCACCAATCAGAATGTGCTTTCAGAGACATTGACAAAAAGAGCAACAGAAGCATCAAATATCATAGTAGTACTTTTAACATTTGTATTTCAAATTTAGTTTTAGAATTTGGCTTAGATTTATGTGCGCTGAATTTTATGGTTTCATTAAATTTAGTCTTCTTTCTCTTGTGGGACTGACTTTCAGTGGGACTTAGAAAAAACTCAGCACAAGCCACAAAGGCAAAAACCCAAGACAAAACAGAGTGTTCAGTGTCTGTTTGTGGAGGGGCCATCCAAGTGATGATCTTCATCTTCTGTATCAGGGTCATCTGATTCATCACTTGTGGGTTCATCCACTTGATGACCTTCATTCTGGTCACAGTTTGCAGATTGCCTGTTGGCCTGCTTCTGTCTTTGTGGCTGTAGGTCAGGGCAAGCGCACCTTGCAGGTACCCAGTGCACCCCAGTATCTGTGGAGACACAGGCATACCCACGACCCGAAGCGATAAGCTCGTGCAGGCCTCCCACTGCTTGGTGGTCAGATCCTGCACTCGAACCCTCGCTCAAGGCTGATGTGCCTTGCCTGCAGCCTGCAACGAGAGGTGATGGTTTAAAATGACAGGATTATTTGAATTCTGCAGCACCGTGAAGTGATTGATTGCGTACAAAACTTTTTCAATCGACTGTGTGGAGTTTCACCCTGCATTCTCTAATCCTTTTGCATCACATTTTCTGTGTACCTCAGCTTTGCTGAAGCCATGCAGCCAGCAGGCTTTGCAGAAGGGAACACAAGTCCCACTCCTCTCAGACCAGGATCTTGTGATCTTCTGTTGCGATGCACAGCAGCGAAACACAAAATGAACACTGTATTTCATGAGTCATGCTGGCCCATAGGCTTTGTATGCCTCACACCTGACTGCTGGACAGCCTTCCCTGGCAGGGGGTTGGCCCCAGCTGCCCACTCCTTTGGACTGAGGGCTTTGGCATCAGTGGCTGCCGTGTGGCTCAGTGCCGGCTGTGGGGCTGTTGTGAAGCAGGGTGATGTCGTGGCTGACCCTGCAAAGGATGAGGGCGGAGCAAGACACAGTGAGGAGGATATTCCTGTGGGGGGTTTTCCCTATGTACATCTGGAGCGCTGTCCAGGAGGTCAGGCATTATGTGAGGCTTACACGTTCTAAATGAACATCACACCTCTCTGCTGATACTTCCTGCCAAAATGGCAGAACAGTAACAATCAATAACATACTCATAAAAGTCACCATAAAAAAATGAAAGAAGTGTAATAGGAGACTCCCCAGCAGGTTTTCATGTTGTTATTTACTGTTTAAAGAGCATATGTCCTTACTCTTTGCACTAGCTAATAACCAGATGCCATCAAATGTAAATTCAACTTTTCACCTGTTTCTCTTCTATGTGGTGCAGCAATGACTCAGGCTGCGCATGAACAGCAGTTTCATAAAACCACTTTTTTGATAATTTCTAGTCCTGATCCTTTTTAAAGAGTAGGAGTTTCAGTACATTGCTATTACCCACTAATTTCATGGTCCATGGTCAAACATAAGGCTGTAATTCAATTGTGGATTTTCTTCTGATACTGCAAACAGCAAGAGCAATCTGATTTATATTCCCAGTGTTTACAAGGACTACGTATTGTTATTTATAATACAGGCAATTTATAATACGTGCTATTTATAATGTAGTCATTAAGTTATTTAAAATCTGTTATGCTGGAAAAGAAATCTTAATCCATAAAATATAAAAAGGAAGGGATTTCAGTGGCGGAGATCTCAAAAAGAAGTGATTACTGAGGAAAAAAATTATCAATGTGTTCACTTCCTGAGGAACAATTACTTGTAGACAAGACAGTGTGCAGCCTGCCTGCATGTACAAATCAATTTTTAACCAAAAAATGTGGTTTATCAAACACTAGCAAGACATTGCATTGTAAGATATTTATTATAGAATACACTTTCCACATAATAATACATGGGAATTAATTGACAAAGTAGTAAGGATATCCTATATCCACTTATCCTTGTTCTGGCAATATCTATTTCATGTTATGTTCAGATGAACAAGAAAGTAGAGGCATAATTGCAGGAGGAAAAGCTTTTGAAAGATGTGAAATCAATATCTGTCCTGAAATTGGTACCAGAAGAGAAATATTTTGCAGAGCAATTAAACTTGCAATCACTGGGAGCCACACACTGTCATAATACTTGATCTTACAAGAAGCTGAACATTTTCTCTCTGCTCCAGCAGACCACTCATGCGTGAATGACAGATAAAGTCCCACGGACAGCACTGGCACTACTCTTGTGCTTACATTTAAACTGGCCCTTAAACACTGTAGTTTTTGAGCCAGTATACACAGCAAGTTAAAGGAATTAACCTTTAACAAAAATTTATTAACCGTCCAGAATCAAATTCTGCAATCCTGAAAGTCAAAGTCTAGCTCATCCATAGTCTGTGACTCATGCTGCGTAAGGCACCTGGGCTACATATTTACATTATGATTATCTCACAGTCCTTATCCAGGCAAAGCATCCATTGGTCTATGTATTGAAACAGGTGTATTAATTCTACACATCAGGTTCTGGGCTCTGGATAATAACTTAATCCTCTTCCTTTACCTGTTAGCCAGCCTCTGCACCTCGCGCTTTTGGGCTGGTGCTGTGTGTCACTGACAAAGGAGTGGTTTTGCTGCCATCATCAGATGTAGCAGGATCTGTGTGCTTTGGGTGAGTAAGGAAGGACAGGAGGAACCTGAGGTGCTCAGGCATGGGGCTTTCCTCTTTACCTTAGTTCAATAGTTTATATCTCAGAGATTCCAACACTGTTGTCTGCTTTAAAAGCAGCAAAGGCAGAAATAAGTCAAAAAGATTGTGTTGGGTCTGGTAGATTTATTGTCTGTCTGTCCTCGGGTCTGTTGCCTGTTGGAAAACAGGGATTCTAGGATGTGTGAGTCTGCTCCCACTGACGTGAGGCAGTCTCACTCCACCGCTAAAATTCAGTGCCTGCCCATTGAAATAATGAAAATAGATATTGTTCAGCTAAATTAGTGTGTAAGGAAGGAAGGATATAGGAGGGAAGTCTGGCCAATAAAAACCACAGACAATAAGATCTAACATCAGCATAGACCTTTTTGTGTTTCCCTTCAAATGCACAATAATACAAGAAGGGATAATTTTGCCCAAACTCCATAGAAGGTAAGAAGATGAGATCCTGATGACTTCTCATGGTCTTCTAGTCTTTAGTGTATATTCTATAAAATGTTTTAGCTCTACAATCTTCTATTTCAGAATCAGTGTCATGAAATTTTTTCTGCTTCCCTCTGACGTAGAAATTTCATCATCCAAGGAAAAGCAACTTTGCTAATATGAAATAAATTTCATCCACTGTCCTGGCAAACTTTGCTTCCAAAAGAACAGTGCATGTAAAATCTATTGGATACTTGATGCTATTAATTTTTTGTCTTCTGACTACCTTGCTCATTCACCATCCTCTATGTGCAAAAAAGCCATAAGGATTAAGGATATAAGAGTAATTACATTTTCCATTTTACTGCCAAACCAAAACATGCTAAAAAATCCCCTTACCAAATTAAAAACCAAAAATAAACCCCTAGGTTTTAAATTTAGAGTAGAATGATTAATTCTTGGATATTTGACAGATTAAAAAGCAAGAGAGGGATTACAGCAAAATAAGAGAGCTGAGGAGAAGGAGAAGGTGTCTGGATAGTTCATGCCTGATGTCAAGCTTGCTTACTTCTCAGAGCTTCCACTAGTGCCCAATGCTTTCTGCTTCAGTGTGTCTGAAATCCATCTGGTCAAAGCTTTCCTTAGTTAGGAATGCTCTCGTCCAGCCTTGGAAAGAGAGTGCAAGAAATTACATTCCCTGAAGGAGCTGTAAAATGAATAAAGTGGTATCAGCCTACATGGGCACTTTTCTGAGGGACATTCAAATGGATTCAAGCCTGTTGAAGGCAAAAGTCCACCTTGCAAGGTGAGCAGGAATCCACAATAGCCAGAGTGAGTCTGGAAAGATGGGAAGGACAAGGTATCGGAACATCTCACTGTCTCTCCTCTGGTAACATCCATACTCAGGAACAAAAGAGGATATGGACCACTGTGTAGCCACCAGGCCAGGTGGCACCAGACAGTTCACATGGGTATTCACGTGGCATTACCTGTTATAACAAAATACACTGGTTGAAACTCTCTGCAACTGAGAAGGGAGTGTGCAGATGAGCAGGATGCAAGTGCCTGAGTTCCCGGGCATAACCCACATATGCCATTATGCCAATATCTCCATCAGGAGCCTGCGTGTTGCCATTGGTACAGCACACATTCCATTACGTCTGACAGTAGCTTGGAATACCTCAAAACATGGCAGCAAGGATACTGAAAATGTGAAAGAAAGAAGGGACATTCATTCAGACTATGTGACTTCTCAATGAGTACAAAGGAATAACTTTTACCTTGATAACATTCCCAAGCCAGCCTGTTGTGTCTTTGCTTCTATTTACCATCTGAAATTAAGAAATTTGGGAAATGCATGTAAAGATATTTTAGAAAATGTAAAAATGAACTGCTTTGACATTCCTAGCATTATTGCTGTTTTCGCTGTGACCAAAACTTGGCAAATCCAAGTCAAATTTATCATAACTGCATGTTTCAATGCTGCTTTATATGCCTATTTTTTTCCGTTTTTCCTCCCAAATATAAGGCTGACTAAAAAATAAAAAAAATTGGATAACATTTAGTCGTCTTATCTGCACTACATTGTAGTTTATCAGTGAGCTGATGCCCATTTTTGAAGAGCCCAGGCATGAGGAAAGAAGCTGAACCACACCCATGTCTTGCCCTGGAGTGGAGTCAGTACAGTCAGGATGCTCATTTGCATCTGGGGTCCAAGACCTGTCCCATTCTATTTATTTGGTATCCTGCAGCACAAGATGATGGGAGTGTGAAAGGTCTGGAGCACACTTTCCCCCTCCTAGGCATTTAGATGGCCATGCTCAAGGCCAGGTCACTGATAAATGGTGATGTGCAGCAAGAGCTGCAAGAGCCTCAGAGGAGGCTCTCTCTCCTTCTTTTGGGAGCTGCTTTGTAGCTGAAGTTTTTGTTCTTGGTCCTCACCTGAGGTGAACTTCAGGTCCTTTGCAGCCATAAGTGTGCTCCATCTTGTGCCTCACTGATATTTACTCTGATTCTGAGCTTCTGCATCGACTTCCTGGCTCCAGCTCAGACTTGTCTCATCACTGTGGATTTGCAGGGTGAATGCCACTCTGTGTCTGATGCTGGCTGCTTTTACAGGCCTGCTCTGCTCTCCTGGCTCAGGAAAAGTGGGGCAGCCCTGGCTGGTGTCAGTACAGGCTCTGCCTGCCTTGCTGAGAGCATCAGCTCCCAGCTCCTCACCTGCAGAGTGATGGACCCTCAGCTCTGCCTGGCAGGCAGTGTATCTGGCAGAGATTTTCAGCCTTTCTTTGATTTCCTACTTGCTATTTCAAATGCAGCAGATTATCTCAAGATGCCAGGAAGTTCCTATTTGAGTTCGATTGCCTTCATAAAATGAGTAATATCGAGTCAGCTTCCTGAAGATGGCTGTCCACATCTCAATTGGCATTTCATCTAATCAGAGTTATCAGGGGTATTCTCAGAACCAAATGCAAGTGGGGCTGATGATACGAAATTAATGGAATTACATCTGCCTACATGGAAGCAGACCCTCTGACCTTGAGTACTTAACTTCACAGATCTGACATGAGGCATAAAGGCTCAGCAGTGGAAACTCATGTACTCATTCCATCATGCCTCTTACAGGGGAAAAAGGAAGAATTTCTGCCTCTCAGTCTGTCACCACTTGTCATACAGAGAATTATTTCTTAAAAGAAAACAGAAGAAAGAATGAATTAATGAATAAATAAATCAGTGAAAGTTTTTGACAAAGTTAATACAGAGATAAAGTTCATAAATTGAAACCTCGGGGTTTCTCAGGAATGGAGGTGCTATTATGGAGACCCCTTGTTTGTGTAGAATTCCATTATAATCTTTAAATAGAAATTTAAGAGTAACCTTAAGTAGGAAAATTCGTCAGGTGGGAGGGTTGAATTTACTATCCAATGTCCTTGCCTTGGTTTTAATCCATGATTTAAACTGTTTCAAAACTGTTTGCCGCTAATGCTCTTCTCTCAGGACACAAAATTAAAGACCTGTCCCGGTTTCTGGTCATCTGTTGAGCAGAACAGGAGACAGCACCCTTACCTTAAACTAAAAGGTCTTTGAAGCAGAAGACAACACTCTCTTTGCTCTGTCTTTGTCAAGCAGGTGGGAATCTGAGGTCCTACACCATTGTTATGTAAATTAAACATAAGTTAAATTACAGAGCTCACTCCTTACCCATCCAGAATTAAATCTCTATCCACCTCCACAACATGTGGTGGATGCATAATTTTGTTTAAAAATTTCCCTTTTGATAGAGGAAATAATTTTTCAGTAAAGCTGAGGTTAATCATAAGATAGAGCTACAGGTAAATTGAAATGTCTTTAAGGCAAACTTAGAGAAAGGTAATCATGTTTTAAAGTTAATCCAGTACTCACAGTGCAATAAAGAGAAAAGTGAATTCTAAAAATATTTTTCCTTTTAGAGGTGAGACCTTTTAGATAGCAACCAAAAATATCACCCTATGATAACTTTTCTGAAGTAGTGAAATGTAAGTAAAAGAATGTTAGGTTAGCAAATCACAACAATATACCAGGATCACAAATATTGTTCTGTTTCTATGGACTGTCATTTTCCCCAGAAAATCATCCAGAAAAGAAAATCTTAGAATCTGTGCAGAGTTCCAGCTTAGCTGTACTGATCCAGTACAGCCATATAAAAGCCAAAACCTCACATATACAACAAGGAGGCTCAGAGAAAGGTTAAATCCAGAGGAAGCCTGAAGTTTATAAATTTGCTTAAGCTACTTTTGCCACTGTTTATCTAAATCAGAGACACCACTAGAGTCCTGTGCTTCACTCAGGTGGACTTGTCTGGGAATAAGGACACTTTGCCTGCAGCTCAGGTGATGTAAACTTCTTTTACCAGGGATGTGTTTCTGGGGTCATGGGAATTTGAGAGCTATAGCATCATGTCCATATTGGATATACTCTAATATTTTATTATCAACATATATTTATGTACACTTGAAGTGAGATAAAGTAACAATTTATATGCTGAGGAGAGTGTAAGCAAAATTTCTGCCCCTAACTGTGATTTGAGTCTTTGTTCTGCAGTTTCAGAACAAGGGACAAGATACAACCTTTTGCAGGAAAGTACTTGCATATACATTTAGATTCCAGTGTTGCTAGCAGCTGTTAAGCAAGTATTTAAAATCTAAGCGTGGTCAAGAGCTTTACTGAGCATAAATTGTGAAATACAGGCTTTAGTGATGGCAAAAACCTTGGGAAGCCCAATGGTAAAATAAGATATTTATAGAAAAATCTCCAGTGGGGGATAAATTCTTACCCTCTTTCTCACATTAAATAGCAATTTATTCTACCCACTTCTTGACTACTTCCAGTGAGCATCAAAAATTGATCCAAATGGCCTAACATGTCTGTAGTCCAAGTCAGGATTTTCCAAGAGACATCTTGTGAGACCCAAAAATTCAAGTTTAAAGCAATCTTTTTAATATAAGGAGATATTAAATGCATGTTGCAAGGGATTTGAGTTCTACTTGTCATTCCTTAGTTGCATGAAAAATGCAATTAGCTTTTAGATTTGTAATGAAAACTGATTGTCACAAAATTTCTTTTAAGCAAAAAACCTTCACTTTTTCCCTAATAAAACAAGAGAGCTTCCATTGCTTGATTTCAAACCAAACCTACTTTTTTTAAACATCCAGCCTGCCATTAAATAGAGTATATTTATTAAATGTGGGCATTTGATAATCAGAGTTATAGAAGGTGTAAAAGGTGTGCTTTTTCATCCTAGACATTTACACCTCCTGATTTCAATTTTTCAGCATGTAGGAAAAGAGTGCAGTCAAAAACACATTGTTTGGTCTAAAATTTGCACTTTAAGTAATTTTTTATTTCAATAATTTTTATATTTGTCATAGTGAAAGCAATGCATAAATGAAAACAGCAGAAATAGCAACTTGAATAAGTTGTTAATGGCTGCTTTCCTTTTTTCCCTCCAAATCCTCCATTTGTTATGTCATAATAATGATTACTTTCAAGGGCTGTCATTTGGCAGTCCCACACAGTGTAGGAGGGGTGAATGAAAGCTGCTTCTTCTGCCTTCAAGCTGAAGCACACAGCACACTTGCACAAAAGGCAAGAGCTGAGAGAATGCTATATATCATTATCTCAGTCATTGCCTAATGATGCTCTCTGTTGTTCCTAAATTTGCTTTTATTTTTCAGAGGGGGATAATGAAATAAGCCTCTATTGCCTTCTAACCCTATCGAGTCATATTTTGTGCTTTTAAATATTTGTTTCATTTTGACCTGCACTTCAATAAATGTGAGGCTTGAAAAATGATTGAGTAGATCAGGCAAAGATAAAAAAAAATCTCTTATTAGCTTGGACTTCTCTTCCCCCCGAAACAGCCCACAAAAATCCATGGACATTATTATCACAGGTAGCATTTAAATCTCAGTTACATTCTTGGGGCCTGACTGCCAATACCACTGGCTCACAGCAATTTACACAGATGACTCTCTGATCCCCTGCTGACAGGCTAATGGAGTCCATGAAATTCTGTGCAGTGGCTCAGTTGTACTGAATTGCACCTGAAAATACAGTATATGAATTGATTTAAGCATCAATGTCCAGTCTTCCAGCAGCATCTTGTGCACGCATTTAATTTTATGTACATGAGAAAAGGCATGGTTTAATTTGGAGCAAAACTAAGTGCCTTAATTTGTTCTCCTACCATTTATAATGATAGTATTTCTGTTAAGTGAGCCACTCCATTACTTATTTATGCTCTTAAAACATTATCTGTTACTATTTTTAAAAGCTTCAGTTTACACTTACAAAAAGAATAGTCTTGATCCAGCCCCCACAGAAGTCCCCATATCTGCACTGCCATTGTTTTTGCAGGCGAGCGCTGAGATTTTACCAGCTGCACTCACTGTGTGTCAGCACAGCCAGCTGTGTTCACGCTGCAGCCCAAACAGCACCTTTATACCAGCTCTGGCACATCCACCCTCCAGCTTGCTCACTGCCTTCCCTGCTCCTTGTGTGAAGTACAGCACTATCAGCAGTGCGGGACTTTAGCGTTCCTATGGCTCTTGTTCCTAGCCATGACATGCAGGGGTAGCGAAGACTGGGATGGGGGGTAAAGAAGAACAGTGAATAGGTCACTTGAGTGTGAATTTAGCCCCTCCTTCTTGCAGCTCAGGATTTTACAGATGGCACAGTTCTCAGCCTTTCACCTGACCAGCAGCCCAGAGTATCCTTATCTTGCACCTGTTGATGCTCTGTTGCATGAGGGCAGATCCAGCTGGAGCACCAGATCTTTGAATGGGTGCTGGAGGGATGCATCCATTCCTTAACTATCAGGGTTAGAAGCACACTGATGGGACCATATCAAGCTGGAAACATGATATTAACTCCAATGGACTAAAAATCCTTTCTGTGCACAGGGCTGCTGCCACAAGCTGTGAAGAGCTGGTTTTTTTTCATACTTCAACAATGTGGTTCCTCCCAGCAATGGAATTTTCCATCGCAGGATATCATGCAGTATTGAAGCAGGACTTTGGATTTCCTAAAAAGGGGGAATCTTGGATAACCAAAATCAACAGAAGAGCAAGGTTATTATTACCAACACTGTCATGAATATAACTCTATGCAGAATCATCTATGCTCAGCACAGGATGCATCACGACAGATGGGTTTTTTTATTCTCCTTAACTTCTTAATTAGTATGTCCTCTATGCAGAGTGCATCCCACCCTATCTTTCTGTCCTGAGAGGAGCCCCAGTCCAGAGGCACACAGTGGCTGTCAGCCGCTTCCACACGTAGGCTAGCTGAGTGTTTTCAGGCCTTTACATACAGCAAGATTGCTATGGTTCTGCTCCATCCCTGTCTGTATCTCTGGACACCACAGATAGAGGGGTCTGTGAGAGAACTGTGATGTCTAAAGAGATGTGGACTTCTGTGTTTTCATTTTTCCAGTCCCTGAGCCTTTACCTCTACTTTGGGGAGCCTAAAGCGCAGACCCAAACTCACAGCTGCTGTCCTACCACACAGGTGTCCTGAGTCTGATGGGATTAGTGCGAAGTAACAAACACAGGGGAAAAGTAGCTTCATTCAGGCCTTTTCAGACTAGCAGGTGATCATAATCATCAATTACTCTAATAACTTGGAATCACTGATCATTGCCATTTAAAATAGGCATGGATAAATCTACAAGTCTATCTCCATGATAATGTAGAAGAACTAGAAAAATTTCAAGTAAAGGAAACTTGGATGACCACATGACTGCAACTGGTGTAAAACAAAATAGACTAGGACCATTCAAAGTAGAAAAGAGAAGACTGAGGCAGGATATGATATCTTAAAAGAGCATAATGAAACTATCAATATAAAATACTAGTACTAAATATATAATTTTAAAATTATGTAGAAATGGCAAATAAGGACTGATTACTCACTATTTCTCAGAGTAACAGAACCACCTAGCACTAAAGGAAACTGTCAGGTAACAGGTTGAAAACAAGACAGAGAAATTAAGCCCGTCAGTATTACTACATTGTCTAATCTGCCTTTGTTGACACTTTAAAATTGAGTGAGAGATCATGTGTAAGAAAATCAGCTTTAACAATCCCATATTCTCACAGGAATGTGCAGCTGAAAATGATGTTGAGAAGGAATGTGTGAGACATCTTCTGAAGATATGGTGTGAAAACCAGGTGAGGTATTTTTTGTTATTAGTTAATATAAGCTGTCTTAATTTTCAGAGAATTTTGTCTTCTTCATGTGTTGTGAGCCACGGCATCTAAATCATTACTCCCCCAAAAAGTACTTTATTAAATAATATTGGCAATATCTACAAAACAAATTGAAAAAGTCACTCTCTGGTGTACAAACAAGCTGTGCACTGGCAGCTGTAAAGGCACATGCAAGAGAGAAGAAAGCCTGTTGGCCTGCTCCTGGTACTCCCAGAAAATTGTGGTCATTCCGTTCAGCTTGCTGAATGCCAGCTCACACGGGATGGAACTTTTGTCACAGAGGGCTGACTCTTCACTCACTGACAAAAGTTACTGAAAACAGAGAACTGGAGACATTTAAGGATAAAATGTTATGATGTCTGATAAGCTCTGGAAAATCACATGCCAACATAGGCCAGAAATCCTGAATTATTTTTAACTGGGACAGAACAGGGTCTTTTTATATACAGAACAACATAATACTGGGAAATGTCATATCTTTATTATTATTAATCTAGTATTTATGTCAGCACAAATTAGTTATACCAAAATCAACAGAAAATGGCAATATAAAAACACTACTTTCTTGCTTATTACTCTTCAGTATGTCATAACAAGAGAGTAATTGGAGAGAGTACATAATAAGAAAATTATATGGACGTATGCAGTAAAATAATCTCTTTTACACTTTGGGGACTGTAAACAGATCTCAAAAAAAAAATTGCCAGGCTTGTGGAAGAAAGAGAAAAATCTATAACAACTCGAGCTAAGTGGAATATTCCAATTGCCTTATGCAGCTAGAACTTGGCGTATTGCTGTCAGAAGTCCTTAATGGAGTAACAGCCTCATCATCCTCCTATCAGGCTTGTACTATACCTTGTAATAGGCATATAAATACATATATATATATATATATGTATAACCTTTATGTATGGTGATGGTTGGAGCAGAGCTCAGTCATGGGAAATCATCGCCCTCCCTTCCACTAACTACAGAAATGGGTCTGTGAGGGAGTCATGGGTAGTAAGTGATAAAGGATAAAGATGACAGTGATTGTTTCAGACATCCTAAAGACAGAAGGAGTGGACACAGACTGTACTCAGGAATAAAGAATAATAAATCAGTTTCAGTATCTGGAATGAAGGTAGTGATAGCATGACAATGGCAGAGTTTATCATATAAAAATCAGGTAGAAAATGAAGGGGTAAATGCTAAAAATATTCATGTGTATGTCAATAAATATGAAGAAGCTGCTATGGAAGCTGTAGACAGCAGCAAAGTATTTTCAGCAGGAGTTTGAATTTGATATATTTTTTTGCTTTCAATGGCAGGTAGGATAAGTCATTATTATACAGAGGTGAAGACACTGAAGGTAGAAGTGTGCCCTGTTTCACAATTAATAAATTTACCGGCTTCACTGGAACCAGATTTCACCCAAGGTCTTCTAAATGTATGAGATGGTCTCAAATCAGGGATCGTTTCTTGCCTCTTTTTTATTCCTTTTTTTTTTAACTCTTGGTGCTGCAACTAAATGTATTTGAATTTTAGTAGACAAAACACAAGGAAATTTCATTTAAGTTAGATTTTAGTGCAAATTATAGGAGCCCTTTAAACCTTATAACCAATACATGTTCTCTCTCTGCCCTAGACGAACACACTGAGTGGACCTTTTTCCCCTTGGATTACAGAGGATAAAACTAGCTGAATGCCACATCTTTCATCTGCTATCATAAAATATTTAGCATGTTGTTTGCAGAACCTTGTTTGTGGGAAACAAAATAAATGCCATATTAAATGGATCATTTCAAAGACAGGCGATTTTTTTTTTACCTGTAATGACTTCAAGACCCTTTAAAGATCTTGAAAGAGAATTGACTTTGGATTTTTTGGGTTTGAATTTTTTGAGGGCTTCTCACCAACTAAATGATTTATAGAAAGCAAGTTGCCTGATCCTAATGTTCTCATTCCTACTGTCACAGACAAGTCCAAGACAAAAGGTTTGTATTGTAAGCAATGGAGTACATGTTACTTCAAAAGTTCAGATTGTTTTTCATTTTTCATGGAGAAGCATTAAGCTTTTATAAGCATAAAATATCAGATAGCAGACATAGCACTTGAAGACATCATTCATCCCAGTAACCTTTAATTTGACCTTTGGTAATCAGCCACTCTTTTTTCCCAGTCCAGAGAAATTTAGGCTATTATCTAACAAAGTTAGAGACCTCAGAAAAAGTTTGGCTTTTTCTTAGTATGGACTTTTCATATAGTATCCCTAACGTGCAACTGACAATGAAATATTTGCTTTTATTAATAACCAATAATAGTTCTTCTATGTAGGATTTAGCATCAGTGAATACATCTGCATCTTGGGATTGTGGTTCTCTATTTTTTTTTTAAGTTCAATTATTTTAAAAAATGCATATCCATCTGGAAGTTTTCTTGCAGAAAACTCAAATACTGTTGCAGGGCTGAAGTTCTCTAGAAAAAGTGTAGTTCATTTATCATTTACTAGTAGTGCATCAATTTTTTCCAATTTTTAATTTCAGTTTCTTTCATTTGAGATTTTTACGCTGATCAAGGCCACTGGCAAAACTGTGGCAGACTTGCACTGAAATTCCTGGTGGGATTTGGTAAGAAAAGCTGAGCACTAAGTTCACAGTCCATGGAAGCTAAAGGTATCTTTCCAGTCTTCAAGAGGCCTTTAGAATAAGATCCAAAGGTATATAGCATTTCTGTTTCCTTAAAAAACTGTGATATCACTCTGAGACCACAAGAGTAGACGTAAGCCACAGCAAGCTGATGTGATTTCATTGATGCTGAAGCTGTTTCTATCAAAGATGTAGCTCTGCATTCATACTTCCCTTAATGCTTGGTGTCATGCAAGAACTTTAAGTATTTTGGCTTTGTTGACTAAAGGTTAGCTCCTTGTTCTTCTTTTACATATTTATATTTACTAATTTCTTTGTAGCAAATGCCAATGTATAAAGTAAGCGAAGAAAAGACCAGGACAGGAAGAGGAGGAGGTTTCATGTAGGGATTTTTTTCCCCGAGGACAAAAGGGAAGGATTTAAAATGTGTAAGTAAAAACATTCTGGGGCAGAAAGAAGGCAAAAGACTGAGAAAAAGAATTATATTTCACTCATGAAAGGACAGTCAGACAGCAGTGAAGAAGAAAGAAATGGTGACACATCACCATCATTATTACATCTCCCACTAATGTTAAGTTTTATGTATTTTTCTGTGGAAAAAGGAAAAAAGGGAACAAACAAAAGCATTCTTGGACTTTATTCAAAAAATCAGTGTCCAGCAAAAAAATCAGCAAGTCCATTGAAACTGCCATATCTGAAACCATTAATTCATACATGAGTGGAATTCAAACTGTTCCAAGACTTTTGCAAACCTTTCACGAAATTTAAACAGACTTAAACAAATTATACTTCAAACCCATTATTGATCCTCCCTAACAACACTGTTAATCAACTAACATAAATTAAACTCGCTGTAAAATCTAAATAAAGCAGACTGCTACTCAAGTACAAAAGAAATTGCAGCTAAAAGTCTAGAAGAACATGCCAGTCAATTGTTTCATTGAAGTCATTGACACTGGCTAACATGTAACAAAAAATGCATATCATAGAATCATTGAATATCTCGTGTTGAAGGGGAGCCATAAGAATCATCAAGTCTAAATCCAAATATATATATATGTATGAATATAAATCATCTGTACATTCAGTAAAATAAATCATGTCCTAATGCTACAATGACTCAATCCATTTCCATTTCAAAGGTACTTCACATATCTGAATTTCACTGATTTATTCTGGTGTATTTGATTCCCCTTGAGACTGCTTGGATTCAGCCTTCAGTTACAAACACAATTGCTCAAATTGCATCAATATCAACATCCTCCTCCACTGGCATCCTCCCTGCACTGTTCCCACATCAGGCACAAAAAACTCACGTCTTTGCAAAGGATCCATCAAAGATGCCACTTCAGGGTTCGATCAGGTGTTCATTTTATTTAGATAATTGA
Source organism: Irena cyanogastra (assembly GCA_013397155.1). Lineage (NCBI taxonomy): Eukaryota > Metazoa > Chordata > Aves > Passeriformes > Irenidae > Irena > Irena cyanogastra. The sequence goes on along the minus strand of VWZV01003817.1, from coordinate 186,505 downwards.
GAAGAGAATCAAAGTCAGTTTGATGTAGTGTAGGATGGATTTGCTTAAAAAGTGCCTAGAGCTATAAAAAAAGAGCTCATTTCAAGATATCTGCGAAAGTGGTAAATGTATTCACCTTGAAAGTAATTGTGACATTATTTGTGTTTAGACTAAAATATTTAACTATTTGAAGACCAACAGGATTTTAAAACTCCACTTGTAATCTGTTTTTATTCCATAGTTTTTAATTGTGAAAATATCTTCTTAGTTTTATCCAATTAACTTGTTATTCACTAAAAAACTTCTTTGTAGCCCACTTTTTTGGAGCTCTCCATCCTATTGTAGTGCTCCCAGGGCTGCGACCAGATCTGGCTTCAGTGGCAGCTTGGGAGAATGGCTTGGGGAATGGCTGGGAACTTCTACCAGGAGTGCTGAAATATCAGTGCGGCAATCAATCCTCAGGGTAAGAAAAACGCCTTCTTCCTCAGAAGAAGAATCTGAAACAGGCCCAACTTTTGTTCCCTTCTCCTGGCTTCTGAGAAAAATATCCCATTTTTTTTAATGTCACTTCCAATTACCTGCTTGATGTTGTGTCTGTTAATAGCAGATCAGCTTGCTCTAGATTGACTCACCATACAAATATAAAAGCCCTGTGTGAGAACACAACTGCATTTTCTTTTGATTAACCAGAACACACTAGTGTTCTGGCAGTGTTCATCTGGCTCTGTGCCAGCTGCATGAAGACAGATACCTGGTGTACTATGGGGCCAAGTTACCCCTTCAAAACTTTTACAGGAATTTCCTCTGGTAGAGTGAATTTGCACTAAGTCGGTTCTGTACATCATGTCAAGGCAGCATCTCAGACCTGGTATTTTGTACTCTAAAACTGAATTATTTTATTAAAAAGACACACTCTCAGTGGCCCCTGAGACAGTCTGATGTTGGGAAACAAACTTTTTTTTTATTTACAGCTGCCTAAAGGACAGGCTAGCACTGAGAACATCCCAAATAAAGCTTGTTCCATAAAAGAGAGCTGTTTTGTTCCCACATACCTTGGGGATCTTTCTGTTGTGCAATGTACTATGATATTATGTAGACATCCATAAAATTCCCTGTACCAAAACCACACATATCTGAGACTTTCCATTTGTAGACAGGTTAAGGTGTGAATTTAAGCTTATAAGCACCAGTTAGGACTGGGACCTCTATGATTCACCAGCAAGCAATGAGGACATTTTGAAGGGTGATGGAAACAGCCTATGGAAAAGCTATAAAGAGTCAATATTTTAAATTTAGTAAAAACTGTATGTAGGTGGTTTTATAAGTGTTAATGAGTTATTGTTGACTAGAATACACATGCATTTATTGTAACAGAAGGAGCTTGGAGAAGAGAAGATAGTTAACCCAAAACAGGGACTTGGGTATTTCTGGCTCCTGTGGCTGGGAATACAGACACACACAGGCTAACAAGTTGTGCAGGGATGGATACATCCCTTTGTACGTCAAATAAAACATTTTTTTCTGCTTATTGTGGTCTGGAAATGATTGCAAAATTTATCTGCAAAGCATTCAGATTAGGGCTCTTGAAAATCTGTGTATTTACTTTCAATGCTTATAGTGAATTGGCTTTAAAGTCAATTCAGAAAAAAAAAAGTTATTCCTAGAGAAAGAAAACGTGGCCAAAGCTAGGGTTTCATCAGATATTTTCCTCCGCATTCACATTTTGTCCTATTTGGCTATTCATTTAGGATTCCCAGGCTTTTTTATTATTTGTGTAATCCTATATGGGAGCTTTTATCTACAGGTTTTGAATTTATTATCTTAGGCTGCACAAAAGGGTCATGAGATAACCTCCTCCCCTACCCTTCTGTTGCAGTTGACAGTGACTTTAAACATTCCAATAATGGAAAAGATCAAATCTAGAAGCCAGCTCCTAGCTTTTCTAAAGTGTATATACTAGTACTGCAACAACCCGGAGCTGAGAATGGAAGAGGAAAAGAGAATAGCTGGTGGAGAGGGGAGAGAGGAGAGAGCATGGAGGAAAACAGGCAGAAACATTCTTTTAATATAGTACTACACTTTGGTATATCAACCAAAGTCTAAAATGAAAAAAGGAAAATTCAAAGTGACTCTAAGATATGAAGCTATTTCAATCCAAAGAGTGCCTTGGAAGGCATTCCAACATTTCTTGTGTTGATGGTGACTAAGGCAGGACTAGCTGTAAGCTGCCCTGCAGCTATGTTTGTCCTCTATCATATGCTTCAGGGTCACCCATGTCACAAAGAGCACATGTTTCAGCCAAACAGTTCACCCTGTTCTATAACTCACTGCACACGTTTTTCATTTTTCTCTGCAAATGAGAGAGATGGTTATGGAAGAAGAAAATTGTTCAGCAGTGGTGAAGGTCAGAAGCTGAACAGATTTGTTTAACAAACCATCTCAGCACCATCTCTTTAATCCTCTGAGAGAGGAATAGAGCAGAAGTGCTGGTAAAGTTCAGTCTACTTCATTATTAATTTCCCTTTTTTCTTCTCTATTAACTCATATACTATAACACTTTCCATTTCTAAGCATCAGCCTGGGGCAAAGCCAGGGCCTGGCCTTAAGCAAGAAACATTTGCTTGTCTTACAGGGGCTCTCCAACATGGTGAGGCCATTGAGCCTCCAGCTGAAAAGAAAAACTGCACCTTCCCCCTCACGTTCACCCCTGCCGCCCCAACAAACCTTATGGGAAATGCAACACAGCATTATTCCTGCAGCATTAAATCCATTTCCCATTTCACACTTGGGAGCTGCTTACAGTGTTTACATAGACAGATGTTTGCAGGTGGATGCACATCAGCATCTCCCCGACTCTGGAGACGAGTAGCACGGCTTTAGCATAATACACTATAATCTGCAGAATTTTTTGCAAGTGGAATTGGTTGGGCAAGGCACAACACCTGCTGGTACCTATCCTGAGCAAAGTCTGAATGTAACTGTTGGGATATAACCAGGACTTAAAATAAAAACCTTTTGGCCAACAGAATTGCAGGTGTTAAATTTGTTCTTCAATCCACTGGGCAGACCTATGTACATAACTCTCTAAGGATTCCCTACATACAGTGTATACATAAATCTAACCTGAGAAATCAGTAAAATGCCTCCATTAAAGTGTAGAGCAAAACTGACAGCGAAGTTGGAGAAGCACTGTTATAAATAGTTAATAGCAAAATAACATACTAATTGGGTCTGTCTAGTACAACTGCCAGCACATGTCAGCTAAGAATATATGAAACTGCAGTAGAATGCTTTGTTCTGATATATGATAATGGAGGCCTGGCAGAAAATAAGGCAGCAGAAGTTCCTGGGTGATCATGGGGATTTTGGTGTGGTTATTTGGTGAGGTTCTTGGATTGAGGCAATAAGGGCTCCTAATATAGGCCAACCAAGCAGCTTCTGGGGATGTCTGCTCCACTGATTTCCGATGCGTTTCTGGGAAAGTCTTCTCAAGTGACCTTTTTTCACTGCAGCTGGCTGGTCTATCTACCTGCAAGCTCTGCCTCAAGCCTGAGGACACTCCCCTTGGTGACTTTTCTTAGCTTCTCTGGTTTCAAGACTCTTACAATAGGTTTTCTCTTGTGAAGAATCCCATGCACCATTGGAAAGGAAAAAAAAAACCTTTAATGGCATATTGTTTAGCTAACTTCTGGGGAGCAGAAACCCTTGCTACAACTAGAGTCATAGATTGTGGAAGGTGGAAAGGAAAGCTCTTATCCCCCCAGCATTTCATTTGCAGCTCAGAGACAGGGAGGCAACTGTTTACTCCAGCCAAGGATGGATGTCAGATTCAGGAACTCCTGTCCTCTGCCTGCAGGGTAAAAACTTAGCCACCATGCTAGCACTGGTACACCTGCATAAAATCTTTCCAAAGATAGTATAAATTATGATTACCCTTCCAGAATAAGCTGGTTCTACTTTTTCCTCAGACGTATTGTAAATTCTACGAACCAAAGACCATGCTACAGGCTAAAATGGATTCACAAGCTGAAATCACACATTTTTGTTCAAGAAGCCTGAGATAAATTCTTAGATCTATACTCCTGTTTATACTAATGGATTCAATTCAGAGTATTATTATTATTATTATCATTATTATTCAATTTTATACTCAATTTCTGCTTTTGCTTTTGTTCTCTGATTTCTAAATAGTCATCACACCTATAGGTGATTTCAAATATTTTCAAGAAGTTGAATGTCACCCTATTGTCTTTATTAACCTTATTTCTCATTAATACATTGGCTGCCGTCACGTAGAACTGATGGAAAAGTAAAAGGCATAAATCTTTCTAAAACTAGTCTCAGAATAAAAAGTCTTTCCTGGGGGCTGTTGGAAGCTGGGTTTTATGCCTTGTTAGAAAAGATGCAGTGGCCTTTTGACACAAAAAGCCTCTCATTAAAACTCAGACATTAGTGAACTCTCTTGATCAGGATTGATTTCTATTTCATTGTGGTGTGATTAATGTATGAAAAAAGAAGCAGCATTTGAGAAAACGAGACAAGGTTATCCATTTATGGGCAATAATATCTGCTCAATCAAGAGACCTCATAGAACAGCTTTTTGTTCTGATTAATAAATATACCCAATTAAAGGTTTCAAACCAGTTCCCACTCAAATCAAAGGCAGCTTTCTCCACCAGCATTGATGGGTGTTGATTAAGCCTGCAGAGGGAATGTTTCTCTATATATGAAAGTTTTTCCAGATCATTCTGTTTTCCTTGAGGTAACTTATTAGTTCAAACAGGAGGACCCTGAAACAATACATTGCCTGAAAGATTTCTGAGGAAGGAAATTTGCAAAAAGACAGAGGTCAGGAGTTATTCCTAATTATTTCTGCAAAAGATCCATTTATTTAAATCTGTACTTAGCTATGAATCACACATAAGGTGCATATACATAAGGTGTATGCTTAAGTGTCCACTGGATAATCAGGAGATTGGCTCTTATTTATGTTTGAGAGTGCATTTAAATAAATAAATTATGTGGGCTGATAAAGTTTTGTATGGTTGTTCAAGTTTTTGGGTCTGCTTTGGTTTGGTTTTTATTTTCCTCCAAGTACTGGTGAAATAAAGTATCACTAGTGAACTATCACACTAAAATATCTCTCATTAATGCCTGTAAGAATGCTTGAAAAATAGTTAATTTTAAGGCATTTTGGAAGAGTTTTGGAAGGGCAGTAAAAGAATTTATCTGAACAGACCTACATTGATAGAGGCGTTAATAGAAAATAAAGCTGGTACCAATAGCTCTTTGGTACTGCAGAGCCTGCATCTGCAGCATATTTATAGATGTCACAATGAACTGGGATTGCTTTCACAATTAAGTAGCACTGTGGCCTTCTAAAACTATTTCTTTTGACATTAATATGTTTATAAAATATTTAAATTAAATGGACAAAGGGAAATTCAAATAATTTCAAGTGTCAACAAACATAACATATAAATATTTAAAAGTAGTTAGAAAACTAATCATGGTAAGAGTTGTGAACTTAGAATCAAATTCCATCCATACACTGATTGTTACAAGATTGTAAATAGTGTGTAAATAGTGTCAGACTAAGGACTTGGCTAAGTTTAAAAATTATTTTAACTTATACCATTTACCAGAGGTGAGTCTTTCTGTTTAAGTTGGTTTAATTCTGGTGTATAGACTCTTTCTCTTCAAAAATATGCAAGTCTTTCAATATTTAAAGATGCCTCTTTTTTTATTAAAAGAATGTTTAAACTGTAAAGCAGTTAAAGGACAAACTTTAGCATTCAAGAAACAAACTAGCTAAGGCACTAGAAAACTCATAAGATTAAAAAAAATGAGCTTTTCCCAGGTTACAAGTGATAAGAAAAGAGGAAATTACTTCAGGTTGTTCTAGGAGAGGGTTAGATTGAATATAAGGAAAAATTTATTTGCTGGAATTTTTGCCAAGCATTGGACCAGGCGACCCAGAGAGGTGGTGGAGTCTTCATATACCTTGGTGAGGTGTTTAGACATATGCAGATGTCGTGTTTAGGAACATGGTTAAGTAGTGGACTTGGCAGTGCTATGTTAACAGTTGAGAGTGATGATCTTAAAGGTCTTTTCCAATCTAAATCATTTTAGGATTATTTAATTTTGTCAGAACACTATACATGCTGCCAGTACATCCATTGCTATACCTGCACTATGTGCCTCCAACAAGTTTCTAGGTCCCAAGACGGATTACAAGGAATGAAGAATATAACTATTAGAACCGGGTAGATCTGTACATACAAAAAGAAGGGACACTTTAGGCAATTTTCAGATTTGAAATGAAGAAATACTGGCATTTAGAGACTTTTGGTGTAAAGCAGTTTGTGAGTGAGAGAATTTGAGGCTTTGATTTTAGACTTTGGATATAAAGTCCACTTAAATACTTTTCTGCATCAGGCCTGTAATTGCTAATGCCACATCTCTCTGTGTATGTTTTTTCTCTAATTGATCTTTTCTTCAGACTGTACCCAGTTTTTGAGGGGGTATTAAATGGCATAATGTTAATGTATCACACCATTGTGCATGCTCATGCTTTTGAATGGAGAATTAATTTGAACACTGAATATCTTAAAGAATGCCAAGAAAATCTTGTGTAATTCCAGCTTCAAGAGAATTAGTGGGCTACGGTAAAAAGAAGCATTCCTAGCATCTTACAGTTTTGATCCCCTTGGCTAAGCCCTGTTTTCTTTTAATAATTTCTTAAAAAATGTAAACCTTTCACTCGTCTGACAGAATACTCAGAAATTACTAGACACTTTTAGTTAAATATAGCACATTTGCATTCCTACAATATTCATGCTTATTTTACTAATTTTGTCCACCTAATATTCCTATCAGAATGAATCCTAAAGTTGAAAGCATCATACAGCTCCACGTATTGTTAGAGTGCCTATGGACATATCAGCCCAGCATTTTTAGAGTGCACAGTACTGCACTAAGAGAAAACCAGAATGTGATCCCCATTTAAGAAAGCCTGCTATTTGGGTAAAACAGGAAAACTACCAAAATCCTACAACAGTTTAACACAGGCAAGTCAGCACAAAAAGAGTAACATTTTTTTCTTGTTTCTGGAAATGCAGAATTGTTCCCTTGTCTTTTGTCTGTCTTTAGGAGTGTATCATTTAAAATATTAGCTCTCATTATCCTTACCTGCCTGAAGTGAATATTTTCAATCCTCTGTTCTCACCTCAGAAAGAAACAGCCAAACAGTGGCCAAGTGTTATTGTCATCCAGTTGACAATTTGAGATGGATAACATTCATGAGTTCTATTATTTCAGTGTTTTAAAATTCTGTATTAAAGTAAAAGAACAAACAAAATGCTCTTATGTCTAGGTCTACCTAGTTTGCTTAGGCAAAGTTAGGCTAAGTTGGAGATGTCTGAGTTAAAAGAGGAAAATAGATACAACTGACCTTCTCTGAGCAAGAATAACTTCATCTCTGTTAGCTTCCCAAAATATCTGTCATCTCCTCAGGAGTCTGAGTCAGCACCTCAATCATGGACTAGAATTACAGAATCATTAAAGTTGGAAAACACTTCCAAGATTCTCAAGTCAAACCTGCGACTGAGTACCACCATGCCCACTATACCATATCGCAAGGTGTCACATTTACTCTTTCAGGGAAGAAATTTTTCCTAATATCCAACCTGAACCCCACCTGGCTCAACTCCGGGCCATTTCTTGTGTTGTTGCCTGGGAGAAGAGGTCAATCTTACTACAACTTTCTTTCTCATAATTGTAGAGAGCAATAAGGTCTCCTCTGAGCTTCCTCTTCTCCAGGCTAAAAATTTCCAGCTCCCTCAGCCACTCTTCATAGGAATCATGCTCAGAAATGTCCCATATTAATTGTATAAGGCCTGTGTGTAAATTATTCTTCTGAATAAAGCATCACCATCAATCAGCCAAAAGTTCACCTGACTTAGGGGCTATTTATATTGCTTGTTCAGGTCAGAGGTTGGTGTAGTGAGCCTTCTGATTGTCAGCTTTCTTTCTTCACTTACAGTCTGTTGCTGTCCAAAGGTGTGAATCAGAACCACCCATGCCAGTAAGTAATTACGTCTTAAGTTTAGAAGAAATGAAGATCAGTGGCCTCAATGTGGATGTGGTGAACAGCAGAAATACCTTTCAGCTGGTGGAAGTTGTGAGCTGGATCTGTTCACTGCCTTTGGCATTTCAGATCCCCACCAGAGCACCCTAACATGCTGTGGTGAGTTTCCCCAACTTCATATGCATCGTGTAATATAGTTTAATAACCAGGTTTTGGTAAAACTTTGGAGACAAGGGTAAATAGCTATCCAAATTTAGTGAGCAAGAATTGTACTTCAGCTTCATGGTCCTCAAACTGTTCTCCCAGTTAGTGTAGAGCCAGTCCTTCACCAGGTGCAATGTCTCTGGGTTTAGACTGAAACAAAAGTCTCCTTTTCAACCTAGATGCAAAAGTGAGTGCAGTGGAATACTCTCCCTTGCAAGAGATGAAAGAAAGAATCAGAGAAAGTAACCATGACAGTACCCTCAGGGAAGGAAGAAAAGAAGGAACCCAGTATGGAAGAACCAAAGTGGAAATAGAGCTGATGAGTGGAGAGAAGCCTTCATTTTCACATTTCCAAGGATTTAAATGGTTATTCTCCTTTCCCTAATATTAAGCTCTAAGGTTATTCTCTCATGTCAGCCTAAAAGCTCCTGATGTTCAGACCGAAAACCACTCCAGACTCAACTGTTACATGACATTTTGGGTACTCTATGACATATATATCAAATGCATCATTCATCTTGATTTTGCCAGCATTTTATTTACTGTTCTTGCCTCCTTCTTATTTGAACAGGACGTCACTGTTTTATTTGCCATCTGTGAGCTCCATATGGTCATAGCTAATGAAAGCAAGTAGTCTAAAAAAGATGACACCATTAAATAACCTTTGTTTGATTAAATACACAGTCTACTTCTTTTAGACTAGACTTGCCATCTCTAAATGTCAAGATAGATAGTCTTGTATTTTCTGTAGACCACAGTGTTTGGGATAGCTGAAAAAAAAGTTGGCTGTCATGTTACAGCTGCAGTGAAATTTCCTAAAGCTCTCAAAAATTAAAGTTCTGTTGAATCTTTCTCACTCAGATAAGACACAGTCATATTAGCAGCTTTTCCTGAATCTCCAGTTCCATCAAAAAGAAAAAGGAAGTTGAAATAGGCTGTCACATTTTTTGTCCTCTCATCTTAGAAACTTGGGCCCCTCAATCCACAGAGCTTATCTCTGATGCTGTGATCTCACTTATGAACCCACTCATCTTGTTGGGAAGAGCAGCCTGGGAATCCCCTGGTGCGCTCTCAAGGACCACAAACACCACTGTGTTTCTGAGCACTTCAGAAGACTGAGCAACAGCAGTATCAGCTGCACCTGCCTCACTTGTCTGTCTGACCAGTGTCCTCTGCACTTAGTAGCCAATAAAACATTCTTAGGCCCATATCTGTAACGATGGGGCCTGTCACATCCGTGGTCTCTGCCTTCCCCAGAGGAAGCCTTAGTGGCCAGTGTAGCAGCTGCAGTGTCCCAGCAGAATTCTCTGAGGAACATACTTGTTCTGAAAACTCATGAGAGAAGAGGCCAGGATTTACACCTGATATTTTACACTTTAGGGATATAAGTAAGGCTGGCTTACATCTGTGAAATCCCATTAAGGCTCTGGCAGCCAGAGTCAGGACCTTTTAAGCCTGTGGGTTTCCAAGTTTGATTTTTATAAATGAAGTTGAAATGGATGCCAGGTTTATGTGGCTACAGAACTGCTACTGTACACATGAACAGGGATTTTAATGATTAGTTGAAATCCCTATGGTGTTGAATGAGGTTTTAAATATTGTTTTAAAATGCATTAAATGAAAATAATTAAATAATGTCTTGCTTTTACAGTGCAACTAAAAGAGCTGTGTAATTAGAATGAAGGGTAATATACGATATTTAATTGTGGCCCTGGTGTTCTTTATAATGCAGTTTGAGTAATTAGTGGCATGATGGCTGAGTACTTATTACTTAGTATGAGGTTTGTGTTCCATTACACAAAACATCAATTACTGTTTCCCCATGACAGCTGTTATAGCAGTGTCTCTTTTTCTCTTTTCCTGTGACTCTGTTGGCAGATTTCTAGAGTTACCCCAAATTTTGTTTAAGCTTTTCACTTTCTGTCTTGATTGTTTTGACAAGTAAGGCCAAACTCCATTGTCATCTATATAATATAGCATGAATGGCTACCAAAAATGAGAGGTTTTTTTCCTTCTGATAAAACTCCTTATATTGAAAGACATGCCACAAAAATATCTGGTTTAACAATTTTTGTAACATAACTGTCCACCTATGAACTTTTTATGCCTATTTATTACAGAATTTAAAAGGCCTTTGTGTATAATCTGGGAAGCTCTTGTGCAAACTTGTGTTGATTTCCATGCTTTTCTCTGCTCTTCAAGAACTGAGCCCATGGGAAAACATCACCTGAGATAGTCAGGTCTGATCTTCTCAAAAGTTTTGAAATGCAAAAAGTGAGTGTTTATTAGGTGTTTAATTAGGAGCCAATACTGGGGAAATGCTTTTCCCATCCCATTTTTGTTCGCAAATATTCCCCTCAACAATGCCTCAATTTTCTCCTATATCCATGATCAGTCTGAATTCTATTACAAGGAGAGCAGTTTACTCATAAATGTCTGGGGTTTGTGACTGTCTGACATCACAGCCCTTTTTTTTCTGGCTGGGGAAAAGGCAGAGAGTCTTTCTTCTTGTTATGTATTTCCCTATTTTAGGCATGTTAGGGAACAGGCCAGAGTAGTGTTAGTAACTGAAAAGCTGGCATTCTAATGGTAATGGGATGGTATTAATTGCCTCTTTAAAGGTTGAGCACTATTGAGCATTTCCTGACTGCATCCAAGGCAGCTGCTCTTTGTTCAAGGCCTGGTACCACCCAGGCCTTGAGGACTGGTGTAGTATCCAGGGTGAGCATGGGAAATGACAGCATCTCCTCAGCAAAACTAACGTGTGAGGTCACAGCACCTCCCAGCTAGCCAGCCACTCCACAGCATCCCACAGATCCTGCTGTCTCTTCTCTGTCAGGCTGTTCAATGGTCAGGCTGAGATCCATAGACATTCCCTTATGTCACACACTAGTAAGGGATGGACTAAAATTACATGATTAACAAAAAAAGCCTTTCTCAGCTGCAACAAACAATGACCTGCCATGACAACTTGTAAGTTGCAATGGCACACATTCCACTTCAGTGACTGGGGGTCATATTGTGAGTAGAGGGGACGACAGAGGTGATGGTGGTCTGGACTGAACTGACCAGGGCAGGGAACCCAGTGATGTGCTAAATATAACACACAGCAAAAAGGCTTTTCTAAGATGAGCAGACTTAACTATCTCACATCATGGCAACCTCTTTTTAATACCCAAGAAGGGCAAGGGGAAAAGAGCCTTTTATATAGGTACTAAATACAGTAAATTGTTTTGCTCCATGCCTTTTTCTTCCCTTCTGCTAAAGAAGCACAAGAAAACTGAATAACATAAGTATGGTGGCAGTTAGATAACACATTTGGCCTGACCTCCACAGTTTTTGGTTGGTTTTTTTGGTTTTTTTTTTTGGTTTTTTTGGTTTTTTCCTTTTTGTTTTTGTTTGTTTGTTTTAATATTTTTTTTCTTTCTTTTTGTTTGAACCTTCTTTTCCAAGAAGTCATTTTCATGAGAAAATTGAGACATGTAAATATTACCAGTTTGAGGCATAATCAGTCCTGAAAAGATGCTGATTTGCACTTGCTAGCTCGTTTGAGCTGGGCAAATAAGTAAGGAACCTTCTCTGACAAACACTGTTGCTTGTGCTCAGATTGACTCACACAGTCAATTTCATTGACTTCAGGCTAACTTTGCTGAATGCCATCAGTTCTTATTGATTTAAAATGGGTTTAAAATATATGGAATACATTGTATATAAAATGAAGGCAGAATAGGCCCAGGGAGAACATTGGATGTGAAGTGAAAAAGGGAAGCATTAAAAAGGGGAAAAGGGAATAAGCCATAGGGCAAGTTTAATTTCACCCAAGTTGGGTCAAACAAAAGCTTAATGTGTAGCCTGTGTTAATTGTACAGATTTTCTCCATAGTCATGAAGAGGAAGTGACAACTCCACAGAGACATCAATTTCAGAAATCTTGGAAAATTATTTCAGAAATGAATGAATCACCCTTCGGGGCATCTGTGTCTCTCCTATGAGTTTTATGGGAGGATAGGGAACGGTAGGGAAATTTTATCTGTGAAATAAAGGCATTAATTTGAAAAAAAAATTCAACCATGGAGCAGAGGAGAGCATACCACTATCATAAAGACAAAGCAATTGCAAATTGAGAAGATTTCTTTTTTTCTTTTAGATGCTCTATTGAACTTTAAGGTATAAAAGATTTGAAAGGCTTTTTCATAGAGTAAGACTATTGAGTTCTGTCTCCAGCTTCACTCATTTTTAATCAAATGAACCTAAGTGTTTTAAAGTACCTGGATGCCCATATATGGAAAATTAACCAGATGTTATGTGTCAGAAGCATCTTACATACAATCATAAACATTTGCATTATCACCACTTGATCCACGGTGGGTGTATCCCACAAGACTGGTAAGTGCTTCAGTGTGGGCTATAATCAATGAAAAGATGAAGCATCTAAATGAGAATTTTGATCCCACTTAATCTCACTTTACAGTCTTTAAACCTCCGCCCCATTGTGGACGTATTTTCAGTTTGATTTCTAACAGCTTGCTCTGCAGGCATTACTCTGCAGAATTACTCCCCCCTGAAACATCAAATGTGTCTCATTATTCCCAAGAGACACCTATAAATAGATGCCATGAAGCTGTCTGACCACTTGCTAATTAGGTGCTCCAAAGTCTAACTTTCAAGTATCTGGACACCAGCCTGGTGTCAAAAACTCAGAGGTGGAAGCTTAAGAGGCATTCATTCAGTGAGGAGACACATTTAACTAACCCCTAGGAAAGGACATGAGATTGGGAGTAGGAGAGACAATCCAGTTCTGTGATTGGACAGAATAATGGTCAAGGAGGCCAGAGACAAGACAGAGGGAAAAGCAAAACGTTCTGCCTGAGACTTGTGGTCATAAGGTCACACTGGGAAGAAATGAGATCAGTGGGCTCAGGAGGGGAAGACAATCCTGCATCTCTCTTGGCCCAGCCACCTGCACTTCAGCACTCTGATCCTCACCAGTGGGGGATTCCCAATGAGGACAGCATGCCTTCTCTTGGGACTTCCTCCAATAGTTCCTCTCATACTGATTGTGTAGCTAGCATTGCTCACTTACTTTAAGGTATTTCAAGTGCCACCTGAGCATCTTGGCCCTGTTGCTTCCAACATCTGAGCTCTTGATTGGCAGGAGTTGGGAGTCTGTTTCTGTTCCCTTGTCAGATTGAAGAGTTTAAACCTTAGTTTCTCATCCCCACTGCCCTAGGAAGATGCTTATAGCTTAGAATGAGTGCAGGAATCCTTTTCCCCTCCTGTTCAAGTTTCAACATTGCCTGGGGGAAAATAAATCAATAATTCTATAATCAGAAACAGAGGGAACAAATACAGTCAGCTGAAAAAGGACACTTATCTGGCTTGGAACTGTTTGCTTTTTATGACTGAGAAAAAAAAAAAAAAAACAAAAAAAAAACCCCACACACCTATTTGCAATATCTTGAAACAGTTGGTGACTGTCTCACACAGTTCCTGCCTGGGTGAATGTCCTTATTCCTAGCTAGGGAGTCAAGAGTTTTCTTCTGCTTCTTTCCTTCTGAGCCTTGAATTTCTGAAATGAGCTCTTAACAGTCCGGTAATCTCTACCTAACACTAGGAGAAAGATTAAAATATATATGAATATTTTCTCAGACATGGCTTCTTTTGCAACCCAGAAATCTCATCTGTGAGTGGTTCAAGAAACTGATGTTTGTTCCAGATGTCCAGCAGCGTGCTACTCCTGCTCTGCAGGAACAGTACAGCCCTCCAGCAACAGCAGCACAAGTGCTCAGTGGGGAACACTGGACCTGTGTAAGAGCAGAAAATGTTAGACTGCACACTGGGATGGGAGCACATCAGATCCAATGTTATTTTCAGAGGCATTGGGTTTATAGCTCACGCGTCATAGATGTTCTGGCCATGTGCAGTAAGTACAATCTACCTGGAAGAATTTAACTTACTGAGCACTTCCTAAATGTCAAAAATGCTCTGTACTGATCCTTCACACCCAGGCCTTACTCCCTGCCAGAACAGGCCGTGAGAGTTTATTTTGGTTTCCCATATCAAGGTACAAAATTCTCCCCATGAGGCAAATAGGCACAGACCACAGACCTGTGTGCCCCACCTTTGCAAAGCATTGCACTGCGTAATCTCTATGCACCCCAGTCCTCTTCAAGATTTGGTCCCAGCTGTCAGCTCCTATTTGCTAACTAGTGATATTCTCTACCTTGTGCTTGCACTAATAACTGTGCTGCATGAATGTAAAATTTTATTCTTATCTGATGATATTTTGAGGTAATTTTAATCTGATATACAGGCATGACAAAGGCTTAATTCACTGGTTACTGAGCCTCACTCTGCTTTTAGTTGCCCCTGAATAGCAGCATTTACTTTAATAGATTGGTTTGTGATAGTCAGGATTAGTTTCCCAGAAAATACAGCTTTCCTGTTCCACATGAATTCTGGGAATAGTACCATAAAGCTGTGCCATCACTAACAGCATTAAATAAAAGGAAAAGCAAAATTTTCTGGTCACTTATGAGTATTTTATCAACCTCCAACTTCCCAACTTCAATTTTTTTTGGTTTTGAGAAGTTTGTGACTTCAGAAGAAATCTTACTACATGTCATTTTCCTTTTCACTGGCTCATCAGCATCAAAGATTCTGACACTTTCTCTGACTTGACACATTCTCCATCTAGCTCTTCTACAAATGCCAGTAAAATGAATTTAGCAGTGTTTTTTGTACATGCACTTAAGACAGCAAGTTGAAGACAAGAGGGTATGAGTGGTGACTCTGCAGACATGATGTCTGCTTACTTCCCCAAGCCAAATTTAATCAAGCTGATTCCCCATATCCACCATATTAGGTTGTTATGTTAGAACAGACCTGCAAACATGCATATCAATCTGGCTTCTAACCTCAGTTAAGACCCTCTTCAAAAGTCATTGACGTATGAAAGTATACTTTTTAAAGAAAGGGCCTTAGAAAGGTCAATATTTAAAAATGCTGTTCTGTATCTGTCATACCCACATGGACACCTTGTTTGTCCTACAGAATCTAAAATGTCATGAGACGTAACATTCAGTTGCCATGATTGCTCACCACATGCCCAGGCTGGTTTTCTGAGATAGTTACCCTTCATAACAAGTAGAGGCAGATAGATAACCCCTAACAGGCCAATCAGTCAATCTGCTCCAGGAATTCTTTACTGGAAAATGAGCATCTCTTAGAGGGCCTCTGCTTCATTCTTTCTGGAATGAGAACATATCGTAGACAGGTCAGACCTTCCTGATGCCTGTCTTAGGACAAATGAATCCCATTTCAAATCTTAGGTCGGGCTCATGCCTATTTGAGTTAAAACCTTGTTTGTGTGTGATGCAACAGAAATAACATCTGGGTTACCTGACTGTCAGAACTTCAGTATGTATCTTATCCTGAAAGTTCTATGTAGATTCTGCTCCTACATGCACTGGGCCAAATAGAAATACAATTAGTGAGAACAGTGTAAGTCTCCAAAAATATTTAAATTCCTAACTATTGCAACCTGCACAATGCAATACAGAGGTTTATTTGCAGAACAGTCATTTCATGGCTTCTTATTTAATGGGAGTGAAATTAAACAGTTTGCAATAATTTGCTAGAGAATAAAATTGTTTCAAAAATCCCTTTGGAGACTGGAAACAGAAAACTTTTCTTTGTTTAATATGTGGATGGTATTAACATTTTGGTAGACACCTCACTGAGTTGATAAGAGGAAAATCCAGGCCCAGGTTGTGCCCTGAGCCAGAGAAGTAGGCTCAGGCTTTCCATCCCAAAATCACCACAGTTCAGGCAAAACACATTTGAGACACTGCTGATATCTCTGGCTTACTTCTTCTTGAGTTTAAAACTCATCCACCTTACTATAATCAATTAGTTCAATTTCATTCACAGTATTATAGGCAAAGAGAAAGTACTAAAGGGATGGTGTAGTTAAGATCAGATATTTTTTATGTAAAATGCAAGTTGCTTTTCACAGTGAGATTATACTTTTTTGAAGGGTTTATGTCCCTGAAGCAGATACAGAAAAGGAATGGTATACTTTGAGATTAAGAACAGTGAAACTAACCAATAATCTACCCAGAAAAAAGATACTGATGGTTTGAATGAAAGTATCAAGAATCAGCTCTATCAAGGAAATCCTGATGCTGTAAAACTACTCAGCTAGAGGTTTGGGTTGGCTTTTGCATAGAACTGAGAACACTGTCTATAGAAGTCTGTGCAAAGATCATTTTAGAAGTTAAGGAACTGACAGGCAGTTTGTAGAACATTCAGCTAGACATAGACTAGAAAGGAAGTTCAATAGGCTTTGACCAGCTCTGTGCTTCCTTGGCCATGTTTTCCTTTATTATAAGGGAAATAATAAAGCCTTTTGAATTGGTGTGATCTAAAGCTTAATAAATAAATTTGTGATACTCACACTCATTTCACTTGTTTACAGTCAATCTTTACTGGGCTTTTTCTGAGGCATCCTTCCCCGAGTCTTGCTGTCAAAGATGCTACCACATTCAGAAATTTTACTTAGCACCAATCAATTCGCTTTCAGAAATGAAATCACACTTTTTTTTTCACCTGCAAAAAATGCAGATATGTGAAGATTCAGTTCAGTTCATTCTGAGATTTGAGATAGATAGAGATGAATGCGAAGATCAATGTTACAGAAGTGCAACAAGTAACCTCTCACGACTTCTCCTGTGGTGTCTATCAGAATGCATAGTCCTAGGCATTACCATAGTGAAATAAAACACTTTACCTTAAACTTCCCTGTGAGAACGTGAAGTGGTGTCCGGGCATCTCAAGGCCTGACACAGAAGTGCTGGGAATGTGTTAGATTCAGTCCAGAAGAACACATCCTCTTATCCCCCTGACTATAACAAGTTCATGACCACAGCTGGAAATCTGGGCCAGTCACTTTCACTGCCACATCTTTTATTTCTTTGGTTCACTATTTTGTATAAAACTACCAAGCAACACTAATTAGGCTGAAAAAAAAAAAAGAGAGAGAGAAGGAGTAAGGAAAGATTAGGAGGGTGCACTGCATCTTATAACATCATGATCGGTTAACTGTGAAATTACTGCTTATCACCACTATACGTTTTCTATTACCCTATGGACCTTTTCAAGCTCAGTATGTTGCTGGCAGAAAAACAAAATTTTTAGAACTGCAGGTTAACTTAAAGTTAAGAAAAGATGCATGTATGTATTTCAAAGTAGAAAACAAAATAACCCCGCCCGAATTTAGTTATATTTTTATGTTTTTGGAAAAAGTACTTCTTTCAAGGTAATTATTGGTAAAGATGGACATTTGAATAATAAGAAATTTGCATTAAGATGTCCAGTCATTCTAAACTCTGCCCTACATGTATGTATTAAGAAGGTCTAAGAAGAGAGTCTTATGAACACTAGTAAACAATTCCTCCTGCATCGTGTGCAGCTTGGTAAGACTCCAAATCCTGTCCCAAAGAGTGTCTTTTCCACTGGATATAAAAGGATTATATTTCTCCTTTAAGGGATATATTCTGCTCTTGATTAATTGCCGCAGGGATGTGATATCGACCTAGTCAGAAAACTGTATTTTAGAACAAAGATTAGAAAGTTAATTCAGAGAAATTCCAGTAATTCATTAAAACAAAGTTCCAGAGGTTAATTTATTTTTTGCAATCACATCAGTCAGGATGAAACTGTGATAATTGATAACAACACAGATGACATACACACATGACATACACAGATTACTGACTTGTACAGCACAACTAAGCCAATATTTCAGCACAGCAAAATATCTTAAGTACAAGAAGCAAAGTAGTTATTCTACAGTAAACATTTCATAGAAATGGGATAGCTAAATTTGAAAAGCACGTAACTATTCACTTTTTAAAAGCCATCTTATTTTAATAGCAGAGATTGTAATAGCACATTTAGTTTATATAGCTGTATACTTAATTTTTTAAATACTTTCAGAGTTGTGCTAGTTATATGAACTATAAAGATGTCATGATGTTTCATTACAGGAATTAGCATATCAATACTGAAAAATAAAAGATCAAACAGCATCTCAAAATTTTTTCATAAAATATCTTCCAATTCCCTCAAACAACAAATTTATTAAACTATATCTCAGAGCCTAGATCTTATAATGAAATGTAGCAGTCTACAGGTGAGAAGAAAGATATTCAGAAACAACATCTCTGACTATAGAATATCATTTTAAGAATGGAATGTTGTCCTTGTCTATTACTGGTCTTCGTTTTTGATCTAACTCCTACTGAAGTTGATTAATAGATCTCCAATTACTTCAGTGAAAACTGGGTCAGTAAGTGTGTTTCTTAGTAGATGTGTAAACTAAAACAGGTTTTGGCACAAATCAAAAGAATATTAAACCACTATTCTTTTGATTTGTGCCAAAACCTGATTCTCAGATGAAATTAAATGCTCAGAATCACTCAATAATAGCTGTGGCAGTTAATAATATGTTTATTAGCCTATCCAGAGTGTGAAAGTTTCATAGAACTATCCTGCAGCTGAACTGCACAACGACCTCCAGGTTCAGCAGTGTTGGGCGCTTCTGGGATGGGAGATCCCAAAACAGAGATTAGACAACACGGTCAGAGATGGAGGCTAAATGGACACTAAACTACCTGAGCAGGAGGCTTTCCCCCACAATAAAAGCTGATTTACTTTTTGTAAAAAGAATTGTGGCATGTAAGATGACAAACAGATATCAGAGGCATGTAAGCTTCTAACCAAACACCAGAGCTTGGTGGTTTTAGTCAGGATTTACAAGCTTGCTCTGCTAAGTCTCCAGACTGTCTCAGTGGGGTGGCACACACATCTGAGATGGGAAGCACGAGTCACTGCTGATCTCTGGTATAGCTCACTGGTGGGAATAGGCCTATGGGGCTTTACCTTGTCTTTTACTGATCAGATGGGCTTTTTGCTGGCATCAAGATTAATTGTGGAATATACAAACTTTGGGGGTTGGAAGAACATGTCAAGGGGCCGTATACTCTTTAAATGCAAATATTAAATGGAAAAAATATTCTTCTGAGAAAGGTAAATGATGAGAGGTACTTTAAATAGTGTAAAGGGTGTGAGACAACATTAGCACTGTTAGAAGTGACCACGTTTTTATTTCTTTTGGCATTTGTACATGTGCACTCATTTGAAATGGCAGACAGAACAAAAGCACTGCAAGCCAGTGTCTAGTGCCTGTTACAAAGCTAGAACTCCACTGAACGCTTTCCAGCATGAATAAAGGGCTTAGGTGTTTGAGTGGGATTGTGTGATTCTATTTACTATAGCCTTGGGAGGTCAGCAGTGGAATGACTTTGGATCAACAACTGGAAGATGAATTTAGCTGCTATTGTCTTATAGCAAATCACTGTCCTCTTGTATGGGTGTCGGTGAAAGAAAAGTAGTAGTACCTTAGTAGTTAGGCTAGGTCCAAACCTAAAGCCTTAGTTAATGCATCTGTTATCAAATGGTTTTCTCAACTGTGAAAGATAGTGTTACTATAGAACATTAGTTTGGTTGTAGAAAAAAAAAGTTTACATAAATGTAGGAGACAATGGGGAAAATAGCATTGATCAATTTCTCCAAATAATTAATATAATTGCACTATTTATGTACTCACAAGGTAGCTACGATTTTTTTTTTTTTTTAGGAATTGACACTTTTTGTAGATTCTAGAATAACTTCTGAGGTGAGGTATATATTCTGCACTTCTGGCAAATATTTCACATTATATGTTAGCACTTTCTGTGGCAGAGTGTATGATATTGTTCTTATCTTGTTTCAATTATTTGGTTGCTATAGAAAACAATATTTAAAGTAGAGTACATATAAAAAACGTTCCAAAATTACTTCAGGAACATCTCTGATGCAAATTTCTTCTCTATTGCTTTGTGCAAGCAGTCATTTTGATTCTATTTTCTGCATATGAGCTCAATTACTGCAAGTTTACAACTAAACCCATATAAAAACTTATAAATACTGGAGTAGTAATTGCATGAGTTTTATTTTCAAAACCACTAAATATATTTATTACATTGAACATAATGTCAATTTCATACCTACAATAAAAAATGGAGGAACCTGCACACACTCCAAGTTACTTCTGGATTTTAAAGGTGTATCTCTAAAAGGTGCAATAGAAAATATGAATTTATACTAAATTTAGACAATAGCTCCAGAAGAATACTCTTTAGCCTGCCCACCTTTCAGAAGGAGGCTAGGACAGGGTTACTCCTAAAATTTTAAGACAAAAAGCAAAGAATCTAATTGGGACAGGATAATTGGCATCAGATGGAAAATATGACAGAGAAACTAGCACTAGTAACAAATTGAGAAAATTACTTCAATATTTTGAGCATATACCTTGAGGACTTAAAGACAGCGGATAAACCCACATTGATTTAAGAATTTGATTATATCCAAGAGTTATAGGTAAATCCTGAGTTTCTTGCAAGGACTGGAACTTTTCCAGGACAAGGACATGCTTACAGCCGAACTGATTTCTTCTTCTTTTGTGTGACATTAATGCCTCTATATGAAGGAATTAATTTTCATGGAGCTCTTTCACAATTCTCTGCAAAAATCCTAGGATGTCTTTCCCCTCTCTCCTCTCCCCTACCATCATTTTCTGCTAAAAACCTCCAGGAAAATATCAGGATAATGTAAATGTAAAGCACTACTCTTATGATGTCTCCAAAATGAAAATTCAACTTCAAAAAAAATGTTCCTTGGCATCTTATCTCGTAAGCTTTTGGTAGGGCCAAGGCTATATTGTGCAAGTTAAGTTCAAACAGCCAGATACATTCCAGATCCAATCTAGGCCACATTTGTACTAGTAAACATAACTAGCCTTGGCCTGTTTCCTAGGTCTGACATCAAGTGATGTGATGTGACGGAAGCTGTAAAAGCAAGAGAATATTTTCATATCCTGTTTTCAGAGACAGAGGAAATTGAGCAGCTGATGAATAGAAATGTATTAGGTTGACTCACTGCTTTTCTTTCTTAATATAGCTAGCTACTCACTTAGCATGCATCATAGAGTCACAGAATTATGGAATCGTTTGGATTCCAAGATACCTTTAAGGATGATCAAGTTCAACCCCCCAGTGCCATAGGCAGGGACATCTTCCACTAGAGCAGGTCACTCAAAACCCCAGCCTTGAGCACTTCCAGGGACAAAGTATCCACACTTTCTTTGGGAAACCTGTTTCAGTGCCTCTCTGCCCTCACAGTAAAGAATTTCTTCTGCTCTAACTCATTGCCCAGCTTATATCCATATTAGGGATTACCCCAGACCAAGTGTAGGACATTACACTTGGCCCTGTTGAACTTAATCCCTCTGAATGGCATCCCATGCTCCAGAGGAACTGCCAGCAACACCACCCAGCTTGGTGTCATTCAAAAACTTGCTGAGAGAGTACATTCAATCCCACCATCCAGGGCCCTAACGAAGATGTTAAATAATACTCATCACAATATGGACCCCAAGGGACACAACTTGTAACTGACATGTTTTCCAATTTTACCAAATCATCTCTGTGCACAGTAGAAGAAATACAAGTGGAATGGAAAGTACTGAATGCAATAAGCCTACACAGCAAGATTTCTATGTTTTTATTTTCTACTTTCCCCACAGTATTTTCCTAATAACATTCTATTTCATTTTCAGTGCTTCTAAGCATTGAGATAGGAGTATAATTTTCTGCTTCTTTTTATTGGATTCTATTCAGAATTTTATTACACTGTGATTCATTATCTTTAGCCTTTTCTGCAACCTTTGTTAGTCGATTCTCCTCTTGACATGTGTTTTTAAAACTTACTAATATCATACTAATGTCACTGCATTATTTTCTCTTGTTTACAGATCATCTGTGAATATACTGAACAGTTGCAGTGAGGATCTCTGTTTCCAATGGGGAATGGTAGCTCAGTTTTTCTCTGTACTGTGAAAAGCATTTATTACTGTTCTGGCTTCCTGTATTTAATCATGTTAGAATGTTCCTTTTAATTCATGTGAGTTATTTCTGTAATAGTACTTGGAGAGTTCTTGACAAAGGAAATTGTGTAGTCTGTTACCTTTTGTTATCAGAACTCTTTTAGGATGTCATCTTATTTCTGTCTTGAGTTCTTTCTGGGTCTTTCTAACATCTTAAGTAACATGAATTTTCTGTGAATTTCCTATATGTTGTGTATTCAATGCATTTTGCACATCATGTAAATACATTTTACCCTGTGGATCTCCCCTGTATCTTATTTTTAAACAATAAACCACGTCCCATCATGCTTATGTGGTCTTCTTTTGGACATTAAATGGTGGGGTAGAAGACTGGGTGACAGGGAGCTCACCAGGACTACAAAAATCCTGGATCTAAGTACTTTATAAACAGCTTTTTAGTAAAAAAAAAATGTATGTGCTGTGCAAAGGCAAGCCACAAGCTGCATCCCTTCCTACATGCCTTGGCTTGTTGCTCTACAGATCAGCCAGTTATGTCTAAAAATTTAGTCTCAGCATCTATCTCTGTTGTGATATGTACTCTTTCAGCAAGAGAATGCTCTTCCTCTGCTTCTTGGCCTTTCAGTTCGATGATTGCTCTGACCAGGTCACATAAAATCATTGTCACCCTAATTGTATAGTACTAGATGTTTCCTATTCAAAATGAAAATTTCAAACATCTAGCAGAGTTTCAGCATTTCATGAAACATTGAATTTTTTTATTTGATTAGAGAGCTTCTATAATATCTACTACATTCTATGTGGTATTTCCCACATAGTTTCTGCTTATTTGTTATCATGTCTCTAATTATCTTTCTCACATTAAGATTTTTTTTTGCATATCTATAGCAGAATATGCAAGTTTAAGGCATATGGTTTTCCTCTTCTAATTTCTGTGCTTTTTGTATTTCCCACACAAGGTCTTATTTTTCTGTGCCCTATTTAACTGGGAACTCATTTATTGAGAATTTTCCCTCATCATTACTGTCCTCTCCTTAACATGAGGATGCACAATTCATCAACTCGAACAGTATTGTCCATCTGCCTCTGTTGGCTTCCTGTCCTCCCACCAAGACCATTTGATTAACTTTTGTGAGGGTTTTTTTAACTTTTTCACCTTTATTTACCTTGTTCTACAGGGAGGAAGGAAAGAAGGAAATAATACTTCTGTTCCAGAAGTTTTCACAATTTCTAAGGATCTAAAAGCCTTCTCCAATGTTTATCCTGATGTCTCAGCAGGAAGGCTCTGCATTTCCCTTCCTTTCTTTTCAACAGTGTGAGTGCTGCTAGGCTGGAGTTGGGATTGCTCAGCAGTGTCTTTAGAGATACTGTGGAATAAACTTTCTTTCTCCCTGGAGGACCTAGCTCTGGACCCCAGAATCTGCCCAGGAGATTTTCTTAGCAGGAATTACTGTAATGTGACAGGAGAAAACCGAATAAAGCCAATACAGCCCTAGACCGTGAAAGCGTAATGATACAGAATCATCCTGGGCAGCAGAGCAAGTTTCTCATCCTTCAGTAAGCTCATGCCAAGGGTGCAGATGGACGTGTCTGCGATTCATGAAGAGAGTTGAATGTGCTACCAAGACTCATGGCTTCTGCAAAGTGGATCTCCCCAGAGCGCATACACTTAGAAGGTGAAATAAACCCAGAGCAATTCACTAATGTAAGTGAAAAACTGAAGGTTGAGTACTGTGAGGTAAACAGTTTTCAATCAGCATGTCTGAGTGGAATTTTAAAGACAAATGTTTTTGCAGTTCTGAAGGGGAAACACTTTCCAGTTTAGCAAAGGATCTGAACGAAGGGAAAAACTGTGTCAAAACAGCGTGTGAGCACAGTAGATTCTGCCAAAAGAGAAATCCTTGAGGGTAAAGGAGGATGAAGGTGAACT
Organism: Irena cyanogastra; assembly: GCA_013397155.1. Lineage (NCBI taxonomy): Eukaryota > Metazoa > Chordata > Aves > Passeriformes > Irenidae > Irena > Irena cyanogastra. The sequence continues at coordinate 162,299 of VWZV01003817.1, read as the reverse complement.
CTCAGAGTTTTTATTGGATTAGTTCCAGTATAGTGCTGCATGTTGAAATGAACAGCAGTGAGGCTTGAAACAATTTCTGGTCAGGAATCTGGATTTTTTTTCTCAGGTCCACAGTGCTACAGGTTAGGGATTTCTTTTATGTCACGTTCATTAGCTGCACTTCGCTAAAATACCCCTTGTGCTCTATAACAATTGCAAACTTAAGTAACTATATTCTATTTAAACTCTTTTTAACTTATCTGTCTTTGACCAAATACATAAAAACTCCATGATTTTATTCCCTCATTGGAGCCTGGAACTCTCAGCAAGTTAACAAGAATCGATTGATGATATTGCGGCAACCGAGTCAGAATGAAATGTCAAAAAATGTAAACAGAAGAGACAAGCAGAGACTGCTGTGGAGAGATGTGGAGCAATGTGTTGCTCCACTTTTTGGAGTCTCTGAGAGCTGGTGATGAACTGAGCAACCCAGGTTCTTCTTTGGAATTGCCATCATTTTCTCATTCCTGTTACAATGCCATGCAAACCACTGCAAAACTTACTTAACCTCAGTGTGAGCCAGAACTAGAAATCCAATTCAATGTTTTAAATCAATGAGGAAGCCTTGCCAGAAGCCTTTAGCAACAAGCCTCATTTCTTTGTCAAGAGGAAATCCAAGTCCAAAGAACTGCATGAGTAGAATAAAAAATAGTGCTGACCAGTGTGACAGCAGATGTATATTTCTGTTAATAAAAAAAATCTAAAATTTGTATCAGCTCACATAAATATAAAATTGCATTTGTGAAAGAAAGATATAATGAGGAACATTTTAATTAAATGGTTATATTAAGAAAGGAAAATGGTGAGTTAACCTAAAGCTTTTCCATTCATCAACTTCTAAATTTCCTCTGTCTCTGAAAACAGGATATGAAAATATTCTCTTGCTTTTGCAGCTTACATTGCATAAGAAGTTGGAATATTTGGAAAATATGTTTTAACAGAAACCTCAGTTTCTTTATCAAATTTCTGACTCACCTATGGTATCTCTTTTTAGCATTAAAAAACTTAGACTAAGACTAAGACTGATGAGTCTCTGCCTATTAAAGAGCTACCATAAGGGATAATAAATGAAGACGCTTTGTAGGACATGAATTAAAATCTTCAAAGAAGGGTATAGCTACATCACTCTTTTCTCAAATAACCACCCCATCTTAAACTCGTAGCTCAATCCTTGACCCTCTTGGAGCCTCTACTGAGCAAGAAAATGTAAACCACAGCACAATGTCTTAATACAAGCTTGAAAAAGACAATGTCCAGTTCAGCACACAGAACCCCAAATAGAGCTCTTCAGCACTGAGCACTGTGAACCCAATCTATTGTTGCCTAAGGAAGTATCATGCCCAGGAAAGCATGGATTATGGGGTTCAGTGCATTTAAACTGCTCCAAGACAGTGTGTCATAATCTCCAAGGAGATCTGTTGAGGAAAAATGCTGGGAATGTGCTATTTCTGCTCCTTTACGACAGGTACATAAAGCCTGTAATGTTTCTTTTTATAAAAATACAAAGGATGGTGTTTGTAGAGGGGTAATTAAACTTGGACAAATATTTAGCTGTATTACGGAAAGCAGCTTAGCAAACTATTTGGGATCTCCTCAAAACTAGGACAGTTTCCAGGCAGAACTTCATCTTTATTTCAGCCTAAAGAACAGTTAGTGTATTCCAGGGGAGGGAACTGTCTCCTGACACCTCTGATAGGGAACAAACATCTCACATACCAGGAAAACAGTGAATTGATAAGGCAGAAAAAGAACATGCTAATACAAGTGTATGACCATGATTTGTGTAACTGCACTGGTCGATCACCTGAAGAACGAAACTGCAATTGTAGAACATGTGGGACTGAAAACCTTTGTGGCTGCTGTGTAAGTTTCTATCCACACTGTCTAATCTCAGTCATTAACAACTTTCAGGAGTTATTATCCATCAGGCTTTTCAGGTAGCTTTACTGTTCCACAGTAGTTTAGTTTTTTAAAGTTTAAAGCTAAATAATCCAATTACTTTTGAAAACTTGAAAATAATGAAATGGCAAATAATGAAAACCATTCCTAATTTTGTAAATGTTCTAACTTCAACACCATTATCAGACCATGAATGATATTTCATATTTGTGTCTGGAGAAACACAGCTCCCTTTCTTGTAGAGCAGGGAAGAATCAAAACGTACTGGGTCAATGACTTATATTTGGTGCACCTTTACCCACGGTGTACATAAGGGTTACCTTTTGCCCCCCTAAAATGAAAAGGAATATGCATTTTTTACCAAATTGCCAAGCATTTTTTTTTATTATTAGGGACTTCAAAGTAGACTATTTCTCATTTTGATCAGAGAATTGAAGATCATATTTGAGTGCCCAGCAAGGCCAGTTTTTGGGACTTCCCCACTAAGTCGTGCTTCTCTACCTTGGAGCTCTTGGAGCTGCTTTCCTGGGAGACTCTGGTTCTTTGTCCCTACCAGAGCTGCACTGCATCACAGCTGTCTGCCATGGCTCACATGGTTCCAGGCCCTGACCCATGGGCTGACACCCTGGCCCAGTCATGGTCCGTCTTCATTCCCAGGGAGGTGCCCAATGCCCTGGGTTGGGGCTGCCCTTGGCTACCCCTGGCTGCCCTGCTCAGCACTGTGGGCAGTGGAATGGCCTCACTGCTGAGGATCTGCCTTGCCTACCTGCGAGTCTTGGCTCACGGCTTCTCTTAAAAAGTTTTCTGCCCCCCTTGAAGCCAAATGACTAGCCTGGACCAAAAAATAAATTGCAATTATTTTAGATAAACCTCTTTTTAGACATATACTTCCATACCAATGGCTTCTTTGGTAGAGCAGCCACCAATGCAAAGGTTAACACGAACTTTGAGGATGCTTGACAGAGATTTATCTTGGCTAGTGCTCAGCTTTGCGTATTAGAGTGAGAGGCAGGGCAGCTGCCTGAGCCGTGGCCTCTCAGGGGGATTTCACTCCAAGGCATGGCACTTACTTGCAATTAATCACAAAAAATTACCTTAAAAGTAAGGCAATTTGCAATCTTTGGAAGGATTTCTGGTCACTTTTTACATTTTGAAGCTTCTACTGGTTTGAAAGTTTCTTTGATTGAGCATCCGACCATCACAATACTCCTAAGATCTGTATTGGTTTTTAGCTTTTTGCCTGGGAACATGAGGCTCGGAAGGAACTCTTCAGTCGCCAAGGACAACAGTTTGCTATTACAGACAATCACTTTATGTAGCAGGTCTTTGAAAACTCATCTTGCCCTGACTTAAATCAGTTTTCTTCCTTGTTTTTAACAAATGGCTATGCAGAACATCACTATGTTTATATTTACAAGCTTCTCTTGACTTTTCAGACTGAATGTACTTAGTGAAAATCTACAATTTTCTTTTTTTTTAATGCCCAGACTGTTCTATTCTCAGGTTTAACTGATAGACTTCTATGATTTCTGCCTGCAACATTAATAAACTGACAGAAAAAAACAGAAACTATCCTTCAGGAACATTGGTGGGGATAATTCCCTGGATTCATGATTCCACTTTTGACATAACCAATCTCCTCATCCTTATCATCTTTAAACTTTCCTCTCTCTCTTTTCTCTGGTATTACTGTCTCAAATGCCACCATAGCACTGTACTGAATGTCAGATACATTAGTTCCTTGTGTAAAAAAAAACCCTTTTCTTTTCTGAGAGAAATTGTGTTATTCTGGTGTTATCTAGCATGCATAACATGTTCTTGTAGCATTTATTTCAGGGCTATTAATATCTCTTCAAATTTATTGTAAAGCTTTGCTTACAACTCAAATCAGTCTACTGCAGCTGACATTGCTCCACGTCTTCCTGTTTTGAAATAGGTAATTTTCCAGTCATAAACCACCACTCAGCACCAACAATAAATTTTAAAACTTTATGTCAAGATTTGTGATTTTTTCCAGATTTTGTGATGGTGGTTTTCTGACGGGAACATGTTGTGTTTAATAAATGAAATTTCTACACTGCTTTCGGGTTTGGTTTTTTTTTATTATTTTGTACACATGTCCATTATTTCCACTGCCTTCACTTGCTTAATCTATACCATGATTCTTATTTAACTGAAACAGCTAAGGAAGATGGCAGGAAGGAACAACTAAATCTTTTTAAACCCCAATACCATGGTTATTGTTTAGGATTTCCCGTCTCATTTTTCTTAGAAACACAGCAAAAAATATACCAGCTCAAACAGGAAGTCCATCTCCCTCAATATCATCGTTACAAGAGTACACTAAGCATTTGCCATGGTAAAGGTAATAACACAAAAGTATAGGTGCCACTATCAAGCTTTCATGAACTGTCACTGTGCTCTTCTCATTTAAAAAACTTGAAAAAATTAACTCTATTTTTTCTAAATTCGAATGTAAAACCTAACACTGTTTGACCTGGGGCAAGCCTGAACTGCCTCCTTTTTGAGCTGTAAGATATTTGCTATCTTGTTTTGTCTCATTTCCTACTCCTGATTGTTCCTCATGCTTTTTCAGAGGCAGCACTTGAGACTGTTAGAACTAGAACTCTCACCTTTCTTCTTTACTTGAGATGCAAACTCTGAAGACTTTTTGCAACTTTAAATCGACACCAACAGCATATTAGAGATCCTGTTCTGTACGATTTAGGTCTTCAAAGCTTGTTTGTTCCTTTGAGACTGAAAAACTTCTACGAAAAGCTAATTTTATGCCTACATAAATTTACATAGAGTGGTGCCAACATATGTTATTCAGTCCAAGATTGTACTCTAAAGTCAGTCTTTATATTCTCATGTGCTTTAGAAACATAGCCTTAACCTACATCATTTCTTACTCATGTAATATTTATATGAATAAATCTTTGAGCTAACATTTCTAGAAATACCTTGACCACGTAATTCACTTTTATTTTCTCTGTTCACAAGTTTGTATGTGGGAAGTTAAAATCTTCTTCCATTACACAATTCCAATAAGCATTTGTTTTTAGCAATATTTCAGAGATGTCTGTTCCAGTTCTCATCCCGTCCTTGAATGCCACATATTACCTCTAATCCTCAGAATATACTTTACAATTTTCTTCAAAGCAATTTTTTACTCAAGAAGATTCTCTTGTGTCTGAATTTTATAAGCATCATATTTGTCTCTAATCTCTACAATATTTTGAATTCTATCTTTTTTTTTAAATGTTTTTTTTTTTTCCCAAAACTTGCACATCCCATATTGATGGAAATCTTGACCTGGCGCATATCTCTAGCTGACAGAGATATGGTCTAAGAACCTTTGATACTAATGTTAACTTGGACAGCTTTTAAGACTTGAAAATCTCATACAGTCTTAAGTGTTTTTTCGAGCCATATTTTAAGAAATCTGAAAAGCTGTGAATTATTCAATGTTTTAGTTTGAAATTGAATGTCATGTTATAGATTGTTCAACTTTAAAACCTTTTTTCCTGCATCATATATTGTCTCACAGACAGTTTTTGCACACATTTCAGCAGGTAGTGTTTTCCCTTTGAACAGATACTTACATAATAAAAAAATTAAATATAGATATGTGTTCATATGATGAGCATAGTAATAAACTATAATCCAAACCAATATTCATATGATAATTGAGCACCATTGGAAGGTGTCTGGAAATTCTGACACTATAAGGCACTTAGACCTAGAGAGATCTAAATAGGGGCTTGGTGTATTTCAGGGGATGAAAACTTGTGAATTTCTGTGAGGCACACACAGAAATTCTCAATGTATTTCTAAATTGGGTCTCTTTCAGGGTTCTCTTTCTTTAAGGTACTTACAACAAGGTCTAACAAGATTTCACCACTCTGTGGTACAAAGTTGATGTTACTCAATGCATGCCTAGAAATTCTTTGCCAGTAGCTCATACTGATCTGCAAAATTCAATCAGAAGAACCTGTTTCAAATTGGAAGAAGTCATTCAGTGGCCACCTAGGGCTTCCTACTCTAAAGAATTTAGTCCTGTGGTTGCACTGCCTGAGCCTGTGTGTGTTGGGTTGCCTTTACCAACTCCTCCTTTCACCAGTGTGTGCCTCCCATAAGCCACACCAAACAGAGCTGCTGCTTCGTCAGTTCAGTGAATCAGTCATGTCTAGAAATCATGCAGAAAAGGACAGTCCTGTGGTTAAGTGATTGGAATGACATTTCCAAACTACCACAAAATACATATGAGACTACAAGACTGCATATATCTTATACACAACTCAAGGATTTTTCACAGACGTGCAACATCTGTTATCACTTTCTATTGAGCAATGAAGAGAGTCCACAGCAGGTAGCTTCAGCCTGGTGCCTAATGTTTGGTGACCTAGGCCTGAGAGACACATTCCAGTTCAGAGTAAGTCATAATGGGCATAAATACAAATTCTTGAGGACCACTGTTGAAGTCAATGGGTTTTAAGAACATAATTAGGCCTAAATGTATTATCAGGTGGCAGCTTTTCCTTTTGAATACTTTGGGTTTTAGTTTAGAAAGAAAAGCTTCTCTTGTACCTTCTTTTGCTTCCTTTTAATCAGTTTGTGACATCTCTAGGGCAGATAGTGTCTCTGGGAATGGAACTGAAGACTGACTTCTCTGTGTCTCTGTATTTGCAAAGTTTTTCTTACAGTCAAGACTTCTGAAATCACCAGGATACTCTGTAATCCAGGCTTTCATTTAAAAAATTGAAAGCATTAGTGCTTCATAGATACAGAGAAAGTTTTGAATACATGTTCAAGTTTATCTTGACAGTTTCAGTAATCAGGCAACAAAAAAAAAGGAATGAAAATCTTTAAAGCATCATTGCTTTTAAATTGATCTGATGATAATTGGAGTTTCATTTAGAGGTTTTGAAATGTTGAAAGAGGCAATTCTGATCTCCACAGTGCAATGGGAAAAAATATTCACTGGAATCAAACACTGAAAAGAATGACTTATTTACAAATGCATGCTTTAATTGCAAGAACTTATGTACAGATATTTCTACCCTGACTTTAGGTGGAAACATGTTTTGGCCCAGGTAGGAAGCTAGACTTTTCCATCTCTCCCCATCATCCTCCTTAATTGAGGCAATTGTCAAAGAATAGGTAATTAATAAGAAAGATACTGAGGAAGAGGTGTTCTGGCATTCAAAGTAAGCAAGGAGAGTGATCTCGAAGTGGAAGCAAAATTTTTCAAATATTCACAGTTGTGGGCAGCCAATTTAAAAAGAAGAGTCAGACACTTCAGGTACACGATGCTTATTCCCTTTTCTTATTTTTCCTTTTTGTGTTTTCTTATGTTAGCCTATTCCCAAAGAATATACATTTCAAAATTTGCTTGTCTATTCTCCTATTTTACGAGGAACACAATTAACAAAAGTACTGAGGAATCAGAAGAATCCTTTTCAAAATCTGCATAGTTTACACAAAGCCTGAACACACTTTCAGTGATTACTGTTTGCCGCACACAAAAATCCCCCATCACTTTTTCTCACCTGCTGAAAGTTTGAATAGAACCTTATTTTTTCCGGATGTATTTGCCCACTGCCAATTGTTTGTATTCTGTAGGGATGTCTGGTCCCTAAGACAGCTTCAGGTACTAAATAGACTATGTCTCAGCAGGTTAGCTACTCATAACTGCAGCCACTTGAAAACAGCAGCAGTAGGAGAGCCAGGTGAGATTATCATACACTTTTGAGAACAGAACAAGAAGTCAAGGAAAACAAAAGTCTCTCACAGAAATAAATACTAGGAAAAGAGTCCAATTATAGAACAAGTACATCATAAGTTCTTTTTCTTCCTCCAAACAATAATAACGATGCTGCAGAAATGGGAACTTTATATTTAACTACTAAGTACTTTTCAATTACACCAAATTGAAGCTTGATCAAGACAAGGATTTTCCCCTTAATGCATGTACTTAATATTAGTGAAGGTGAAGAAGAAGGTCTTACCAAACACACGGCAAGCAAGATACATACTAATACCCCCAATATAATAGATTTCACTAAAGTCATTCATTTGGCAGCATAATTCCTGGTATGTTATTTGCTTAGCTTTTGTCCAGATAGTTATTCAAAATTTGAATCTCTGTCACCCAGGTAGGCTATCCATATTAGGGGGAAATTATCCAAATTAAGGGGGAAAAAAAGGAAAGAAAGGAAGTTTAGTGAGCACAAAAGCTCTCCAAAGATGTTGAGTGCACTCCAGACAACCAAAAAGGGAAATGTAGCAACTTTTTCATAGTAGCTACTGAAGTCTCAAAATAGATAAAGTGAGCAAATAATAGCAACATATTAGCAACAATATAGCATGGTCAAAATACATTTCTCATAGGAAAGTGTACTCCATGTAGCACTCAATTTAGTAAATTATTTATCAATAGGAATATTAGTAGAAAAATTAATTGATATTACTGTCTGGTGGCAATCATCCAAAGGGTCTTCAATTTAGAGATCTTCCTGTACTTTTTATAAAAATTCTTGTGATTTTTTTTTATGAGTGTATGTTGGGATTTTTTATGCTTGTAGAAGAGATATTTCATTACTTTATAAAATATTGTACTCTTTGGCTGTCTAGCAGTGGGGGAAACATTTGCTTTTTTTCCTAATTGCATATATTCTAATATGTATGTGATTTCGCGATTGTGTCATTTAAATAGTTCTACATCCATATTTTTCCTCCTGAATCTTTGGGGAGAGTTTTAATTTATGAAAAAAGTATACTTGAGCTCATACTTACACTTTTGATAAGATCCTCACCAAGAAATTCTATCTTCCTGGGAAGGAAAATATTTAAAGATAGGAACAGTGGTGTTTTTTTGTTGTTGTTGGGTTTTGTTTGTTTGTTTGTTTGTTTTAATGGGGGTATTTGTACTATTCTAAACTTAAGCAGCAGTGAAGCAGAGAAAGTTGGATCATCAAATGTTCTTTGACTCGAAGAAGTTATATTTATTACAATACAGTACATGGAAAATGTTATCAGTAATGCAAGCAGATACCAAGGAAGGAGGCATAAAAGTTGCTGCCTCTGTTGACCCCTGCATTTATCCAAAATTCAGGGTCCTACAGCTTATTTCTGTTAGAAGGAAGAATAAGCGGAGCAAGGTACCTTTGTTGCTGTCCTGTTTATTTACAAACAGTAAAGACTAAGTTCTTTTACTCTTAAAACAGCAGAAATGAAAAGGCCAGGGTTTCCTTGCTTGCAGTTCCAACCCCCATCTAGACTTGACACCATTTAATAAATAGCTTAATTTCATTGCAGAAAGCTGAGGAAAGGTAAGAGTGTTTCTCACTTTTTATCTTGGCCTCCTGTTTATTTTATTCGTGGTGAACTGTGGCACTTTTAGTAATTCTCTTCAATTTATCACATCAGACTGCCTTCCCCTCCTTTGTCGTTATCTGACATTTGAGAAAATCCTGGAACCACAAGACCTAAGGTAACATTAAGGCGCTCACATTATTACAAACCTAAGAAGTGTCTTAAAAAGTTAAAGGAAATAAACATCAAAGTTTTCTGGTAGCTAAATTGAAAACATTTCCATTGTTTATTCTTTGACCTCTTCTCAGAGAGCAGAATATCTAGTCAGGAACCAATTCACCCACTTAGCCTCAGTGACAGACGGCAATCACGTTCAACTAATTTCAGTGAATAAAATAACTGTACCTCTGGTTTATTTGCCATCTGGGGGCACTTTTTTTCTGCTCAACAATATCATATATATCATATATATCATATATATCCCCTATAATATGTACAGTGATTCTGAATGTCAGGTGTCTGAGCACATTGTCCCACTGCTGGGGATTTGTCTGCTTGGGCTTGGGGACAGCTTAGATGATGTGTGGGTGCCCGGCCGTGGAGAGAGCTGTTGGCAGAATCTCCACTAAAAAAGCCTCAGTGAAGGCTCCTCCTGAGCAGGTCTGCCAAGATACCCCAGCGATGAGCCCTTCTAGTCCAGGAGTTGGTTTATGGTGAGGCTTACCCACGAGGTATGTCTAGAGCCGCTTCCCAGTCACAGCCATGCACCTTGCACATACCTGCTGGACCAAATTTGGACTCTGGCAGAGCTCTGGACTTGACCTCAGACCTGCCAGTTGCTATGGCTGGTTGGCACTTGCTGGACAGTTGATTGGTGTGGCAGTGCCCTGCTGCCCCTCAGGATGCCTCTGACCCCCAAGGAGCAAGGCAACCACACTAAAGGTTCAGTAAAAAGCAACAAATCCACCATCAAAGGAAATAAACAGCTTTCAGGCACCTGCACTGTACAGGAGAGCACAAGTTCAAACAGCAGCCAGAACAAAGGATTGCTCTGATGGCAAAGTCAGGTATGTAAAAGGAAATACAGGAACGGTTGCCCTGAAAGTTGTGTGTACCACCATCTTTCTTTTCAAGTGTACATAAAAGCATTACATGCTTACAACATACACTACTGCATATTCTACAAACTCTGCCAATCTCTGAAACACATAATAAGGTGATACATATGAGGATTTGACCCTGAAAAAAAGATGTAAATAGAATCTTATGTTGTACCTACTCATAATGGACAGCATATTCATTTTAATGCCATTTTTTTGAGATGCCTGACTTAGTTCATTTAGCAAGCCACAGATTTTAATGAAAAAAGTATTTTACTGTCTCCAATAAGAATGATAATAATTGAAATTATTTCAACTACATTATCGTTACAGGCCTCGGGTTAAATGAATTCACATCAGCTTCTAACGCATTTACACACATCATAAATCCTCTGTCTTTTCTCTGTGCCTTGTTCAATAATATTTCTTGAAATATTCAGCTTAAGGGGAAACAGTCTCAGAGACTTTATTTTTTGTTCTACATATATATTTATAGAGAAGGACCAATTCTTTCTGATCAAGGGGAGATTTAAAGAGTGATTTATTAACAGAAATGCATTACAAAAGGAATAATCCTCCAGGTACTTGATACCTTCTTTCTTAGCCTGTAAACTAGATATACATTGTATTTTAAGTAAAATGCAGATCCTCTCTCTGTAAGTGATAACTTACTCCGCAATTTTTTTAATTAAATCAGTGAGAGTGCTTGCATGGCAAAATGACACCCATTGTAAAAAAGTAACAGAGACTCTGATCAACAGTGATAAAAGCAAAATGTTAAGGCTGAAAAACACTATTAGCTCTGAGGAACACTTTCAGGATGAAGTAAAAGTAATGATGCAAAAACCCACAGAATATAAAAATTTGCTGGTGAGCTAAGTCAGAAATTAGTCATATAAAGCAAGATCAGAATAAAATGTAGCCAAACTGAATGGCCATGAAAACTGAACCAGTGAATGATAGATTAATGCATGAGGTGCAGTGCCGTGTTGGCAGAGACAGCTCTAAGAAATTATTTGTAAATTTGAAATTTGTAAACTTGGAGTTTATACTTGGAAAGTGCAGCTGAATTTCAGGCAGGAGAATGACACACAAGAAATATGTCCAACAACATGAGGAGATTGAAAAATGAAACTAAATTTAGAGTGTATCCCTTCCCACAGAGAGAGAGAGAGAAATGAATGGTATACTTCTCTGCAGGTCCTATCAGCTAGATCATACACTTCTGGTTACCTGCGAACTCAGGTAAGCTAAACTCAGGGAAAATTAATCAGATTGTCCTAGAGAATGCAAAACACATTTTATTAGCTGTGGTAGAGATGAGATGTGTTTAGACAAGCAGGAGGAAAGTTGAGTGGGAGTGTCGTTGCTATCTATAAACATCTAAAACAGAGAAGAACAAGAGAGATTCAGATCTATTTATGCTAAGCATCCACTTTGGCATAGGTATGAATGAACCATGGATACATTAACTTCGGATCAAATTATTTTCAAGAGTAGATTGTTTTCAATCAGCACAGTGAAGTGCTGAACACGTCTGAGGCTTAAGAGAGAACACCTTCCAGGTTTTTTTCAGCTTCTCAGTTCTAGAAAAAACAGTAATTGATACATACATTACAGCAGATCACCCTGTGGATGCTGGTGACCCAAGAGTTCCCTTGTAGTCTTGAGGCACCTGGAGTGGCTTGGAGGAGATAACAGAGATTTGCAAAAATATGCAATCTACTAGGATGAGGTTGTTAGACACCAAACTACAATTGTTTTACTAATCTATTTTTTCGCTATATTGCTCTGAAATATGAGATAATTTACTGTAGGTGGAATTATTACCATTTTTGCACATAAAATATATATACTACTTCTATTGTAAAAAAAAAAAACCAAAAAACAACAAACCAAACCAAAACAAAAAACAAAAAAGCCCCCGAACAATTGTAACAGCATAAGAATCTATGACAGGAACAATTACTGTAACATCAACCTTCAACCTTCACAGAGTCAGGGCTGATCTGAGTAATATTCTGTGTTTATCATTTTAAATGGATACAGAATGGATTAGTGCAGAAGGGCAAAGGAGTTGTGCAGATTTTCCGAGAGCTGTAGACAGCACTGGAGAGAAGTGAATGCTCTAATACAGTGTTTCTCAAATTGGTGGAGCTTACTGGAAACAAGACTTTTTAACTGATGACATGTAAGTGAGAAGCTAATTCAGTTCCTTAATAACTCTCCAGCTCCTTCTTTGGCTCACCAAAACTCAGATGGTTCTTGCCACTGCAGCTGGCGAACATTTCCCTATGTACTGCTCTGTCAGGCATCTTCTCTGTTGCATTGCTAGTTCCAGAAATGACACTGAGCTGTAGAGAATCAGAGATTTATAATGCTCATGTTATGTTCACTTCTTCAATGACTGATGTGACATTTTGGATGCTCTCATGCACAGAATTTAGAATGAGGGAACTCTGAAACCACAGTGCTGTCAGAAAGCTGGAGCTCAAGCAAGGCTTGTGGAGCTGCAAGTGACCAGGTTGTGGCTGCTGCAGTTATGGATTTTCTAAGGACGTTTTTTAGGGAAGGTGGCTTCTTATCCGGGTCCACCACAAGGGATGGGAGAACTTCTTTAAAAAAGAAATCTAGATGCTCAGCACCTTGTTCTGTATCCTGCACTGCTGAAGCTCTGTCTAAAGAGCTAAGGTTCTGTCTAAAATGACAGCTCACAAAATCCAGTAACCATGTCACATATCAAGCAGTTTGCCTGTGTTTCTCCATACATTTCTCTGAGCTACTGCTGTCTTGCACATGGCTACAACCCTTCACACACATCTAGAAGCTGGCAGCTTTTATCCTTGTTGCTGTTGAGTTTGGGGAGAGCTGTGTTCCTAGCATGGACAATAAACAGCAAACTATAGAGTCTGATGGGGAAGCGCTTTCCAATCCTTTATCTGTGCTAGATTGTTCCCAAAGGACATGCCAATACAGAAGGCTAAGTCTGATCTTCCTCACTCATTTCAAGCTCATATAGTGCCTTCTAGCTTTAACTGCTATCTCTATGTTGCATATCATATGGGAAGCCTTTAGGAATACCTGTTATCCTGCAGGGTTACCTTTGGCAAGGCTGTTCCAGATCCTAGGTCATACCCTAGTTTGTCTTCATTTCATATGCTCCTTTAGTCCTGCTTTCCTTCCTCAATGAGGGAGCTGCATTCCATTTTGCCTCAGCATCCACACCAATCCTGTTCTGCTGCACACTGGTCTCCTGGTTGCACAGATGTCGGTTTATTCCTGGGACTAGTTTTCTCTAAAGCAAAACTTGGGCATGGTTCTGATAAATGATGGCTATCAAAATGCAGCAATGGCAAGAATGGGCCAGATTTGTTCCCTATCGTTCTGTGAGTACCTCTCCAAAAGATTCTTTCTTGTGCATTTCCAAAAGCCTCCACACAACTGTATTCCCGTTGTCATGTCACACTCCAGGCACAGAATCTGTATTTAAGAGCACTGTGCCATTTGGAAACATAAATGAGTGTACAAAGCAGGTATATATAAAGAATAGCTGCCTTCTGGAGCCAGCATACCTAAGAAAAATACCCAGATGTAAAGGATAAGAAGAGGCTTATATTTGTATTGAGAACATTGTCCACTACTTGGACTCAATGGCTCAAAACATTTTATTCCTAGGTCTACTTCTTTTACTTTAGCCAGCTTCAATTAGGGCAAGCACTGTCACAGGGCAGTGACATATCAAATATATTTATCTACTTGAGTCACCAGGAATCTCTCAATGCCCCTTCAGACAAAACACACAGATTAAATACCAGCTGCAGCAGGTTATTTAAAGAAAGGCAAGGAACTGGAACACACTGGTCTCTGAGGAGCAAGAGTTACATGGCAGCACTGGTATAATATCTCCCAGGTGCCCAGAGGACCTGTGACTTAGATGGTACAGTGAGGACCAAGGAACCATGACAGCCCTATTCCAGGTGATCCACAAAAGCTCTTCAGCAACAGCCTGCCAGGTTTGCATTCCAACAGGGGAGGTTTAGCATCATGCCTTGGATGATGATCATTCTATTGTTTTCCATTGCTGGCTTAGGAATGGGCCTCCAGTAGTTCCTTGGATGTCTGTGGTTAAGGGAGGCATTCTCATATATGTTTGTAGTTTGAATAACTTCTTTTGAGTATCCTTGGTTTGAAAGCCTTCCTCTTCCTTCCCCACATCCTCACCAGTAATGATGTTTTTCCTATCAAGACTGCGCTAAGCATTCCAAAGGACCACATAGCAGTTTTCAGAGAATCATAGGATTGATAAAGTTGGAAATGATCTTTGATATCACCAAGTCCAACTCTGCTGCTGAAGACCTTCTTTAAAACCTCTTAACTGCGCCAGGATAGCCAGGGCACAGGCTCATAAGCACTCAGTCTGTGTGTGGAAAATTCAAAAAATGAAACTCAAGGTTCATTCTCAAATGATTTTTTTTTCTTTTTATACCCTAAAACTCATAGAAGTAGAAGGCCTTCAAAGATTATTTGGATATTTCAAAAAGGTATTGGTTCTGGTATTCTGCATCCATAGTATTTCCCAGTGTTATGTTATGTACAAGTACAATGGATGCTTTTGTTATGACTATGACAAAAGTAAATAGGCTACAGTGTGAATTGTAACCAGGCCCATAGATTTGTTTGCCCATTTTCCTTTGGAAAATTCTTTATTTTATTTTATTTTAGTTTAGTTTAGTTTAGTTTATTTCCTTCTCATCGATTTTACTCTAGAATGGTTTTGAAAGGCTTGGATAAAGTTATTTATTTTAGTTTATTTCCCTGGGTAAAGGGGTTAAACTAATTGTCTAAAGGACTGTGCTTGACTAGCACCAGATATGATTGTTGGAAGCCTATCATTTAGGTTTTTATGAAAAGAATGAGGAGCATAATGGCTATTCCTGCAGCACCAAGGTAAAGTAGCACTACATCGGAAAGTTAAGAGAGGAACAAGAGGCAGAGAGGCATCATTTTCTCCCTTGATATACCATTTGCTGTTTGCACAATGATCTACATTTAATAGGAAAAACCTGTAACTCTTTAAAAAGAAAAACAGCCAAGGAAAAACAGTGTCTTTCTATATACAGCAGACAGAGTCACTAAAGGTATAGTAGAATACTTTAACAAATAGAAGGTCATATGAGTTAATTAGGCTTTTTTCCTCTGCCATTTAGTAAGAAACAAAGTTACCATGGAGACTCACTGGATAATGCATTCTATTTTGGTACAAAAACACCTTTTTAAAAGAACATACATCGTGAGGAATTTTCAAAGTGAGTGCTCTGGAAAAAAAAATCCACATGATCCCTTTACTTATTCATTTTCTTTCTCATTTTTGTGTGCAGTAATTGTTCTGTCCCTGTTGCCTGGTAGTTGTCTGGGAAGAGCTCTGTCTTCTGTCCATAGAACAAACAAATGGAAACTGGTGAGGCAAGAGCCCTGCCTCGTGAGATTGCAACGCAGCAGGACAAGATATCTGTGAATCTGCTACCCCTAGTACCCCTGGACTCTGTGAACCTCTGCTGAATTGCTTTCTAATGTCATGGACCCCAAATTCCCTGCATCTAAATTGCTCTATCTTGTACTATTGTCCCTAATCTAGCAGCCAGTTTCACAGGACAGAGAGGAGAGAGACTCTTCCTGGAGCTCTCTGTGTTGGCAGAGCGTCAAACCAGGGCTAGAAGAAAAGGTGTGAAGAAGAGGGGTTTCCCTCCTGCTTTTTTGTACATCCAAATTCACAAGAAGGCCTCCCTCTGACAGGTTTTCTAATGAGACAATTTTTTCAATACCATTTTTATCTTGGAAGATGGTGTGAAGCGTGGTTCTTGGGCATTAACTTCCTCTTGTCCAGGTCATGCTTTGAAATGATGTCTGACTCCAGGCTCACTGCATCAGTTGAAGGGTTCCATAAAAGTTTTCATAAACCAAGGGGTTTACCATTCTCATTTATAGTTATTTTGATTTCTATGGGAAGAAGATTCTCTCATGGAATATTTGGAGACTTTGACTATAATTCTAAGACTTTGAGTTTTAATACTGTAGGTTTATATTTCTGTAGTTTTTCATTCGGGTTATTGGATGATATATCTTTTTCACCTGAAGGAACAGTCCCAAAACATTTCCTGATTTTTAATTAAGTTTGCTTTGACAACAGATTTTTTATGTGAGCTTTCATATGAACACAGAAAAATTTCCTTCTCCAGTCACAGAAAAGCTAATGAAAACAGATAATAATAATAAAAATTACATTTCATTTAAAAGTGTTGAAATGCTACTGATTTTTTTTCATTATTCATTGTTTCAGAATACTAGTGCTTAGCAAAAATAGATTTATGTTTCTCAAAACCAGGCCTATAAACGAGTTGTAAAATGGATATAGCCAGAATATTTTGAAGGACAATCAGTTCCTGTAAACTAGGTAAACTACATGATGAAATGTAAATAAATAGCATACATATATATCCTAATAGATGTGAAGCACTCCATAACGTTAGAGATAATTTTTCTCATTCATTATCAATTCCTTGTTTTTCTTTGCACCTAAAGCAGTTTAAAGAACTATGTGCTCATACTTCAATTTAAATGTTTTGACAAAATAGTGTACCACTCTCAGCTTTTCAACACAAACCTAAGACCTTGAGTGCAAATGGGCTGTTTTGAAATTTATCACAAAGGGTCCTTATCAAGGCAAGGAGGCCAAAACCTCTGGACAAGCCTGATTGCCATCTCCAAACAGAGCAAGTAGAAGCTCCATGGAACCAAGCATAATCTATCACAGGAAAGGCTTACTTGTGGCTCTTGGGAGAAGTGAGACCATTTAGAGAAGAAGTAATTTTGCTTAAATTTATCCCCTAAAGGACAAAAAGGAAATATTAAATACTTAATGACTGCACAGAAAAATAAAATTGCCAAATTTAACTCGATTTTCAAGTCTGATTGATGCTATATTATTTTTAAAGCTGCACAGATGAGGAAGAGCTAGATATATGCCCATAGTTTCTTAGAGAAATGCAAAATAGCAAGGAAAATATTGAAATTATTATATTATAATATTATATATATAATATCTATTATATTATTATTATATGGTAATTGACTAGAAGAATTTCTCTAGCACACAAACCAGATAGACACTTTCAAGATGACACACTCAAGTTATTAATAGCAGTAATAGAAAATTCTAAGAAAGTATTCAGAATTTAAAATGTCTATAAAATAAAATTAAAATAAAGTTCAGAAAGAAAAAGCATCAAAAAGAGTAAAATGTACAACAGATGGCTAGCAGTGTAATTAAAACATAAAATTGTTTTCCTTCCACCAATAATATACTACAAAGATTGTGGGAGAGCTGTATTGTTAAGATGTCTGAAAGTGAGCTATCAAGCCTGAACTAATCCCTGTATGATACTTCATGATCAAGAGACAAAAACAGACACTATCAAATAGGGATTAATGTGCCCTTTTGTGAATCCTGATTACAGGACAGTTGGTTTCTTTCTTCTCCACTAATAATAAAAGGAGCCTAAGATGCTAATTGTTCAGATTTTCTAACTTTTATGTGGTTAAGCTAAGGATGATTAATTCTCCTTGTTTCTTGTGAAAACACACATTTTTTAAATGTACTCTCCAAGTTAGTTACAAAACTTCTATAAGGGGAAGAGTCCACCACATTTTATTAGTACCCCAAATGGACTGACCACCCCATGGCTGTTTGCATCTTGAATCACAAGAAAAGTTCTGGGAATGTTTGGGGGAGCATTTCAGGGTGCTTTTTGTATGTTGCTTACCCTGACCACAGCTTTTCATTGATACATTGGCTCTTGAACATTGGATGCAAGGTGTAGATATAACCTCTTTCCCATAGAATTGCAGATGATTTAGCTACTTAAAATCTTATAGACAGAAACGCTATGGGAAACTAAAGTTAAGACCATTCATTTGTGCAAAAAAGGTCATCCAAACACTTGAACTCATTTCATATGTGCCTTAGGATCAAGTGGCAACTAGTGTCCCTCATGTTCTTCCCAAAGCATGACTGATTAACACCTCCAAAGGATAACAGTGCCACTGTTCCACTCTAGTACAAGGCAATCCTTATACAAGGTTTCCAGGTAAAGATGTCCTCCTTTGCATTCAGATCCATTCTGTGAGAACCATTTCCAAGAAATATCATTCTGACTGATAGTGATCCAGACAGGAANGGTAAACTACATGATGAAATGTAAATAAATAGCATACATATATATCCTAATAGATGTGAAGCACTCCATAACGTTAGAGATAATTTTTCTCATTCATTATCAATTCCTTGTTTTTCTTTGCACCTAAAGCAGTTTAAAGAACTATGTGCTCATACTTCAATTTAAATGTTTTGACAAAATAGTGTACCACTCTCAGCTTTTCAACACAAACCTAAGACCTTGAGTGCAAATGGGCTGTTTTGAAATTTATCACAAAGGGTCCTTATCAAGGCAAGGAGGCCAAAACCTCTGGACAAGCCTGATTGCCATCTCCAAACAGAGCAAGTAGAAGCTCCATGGAACCAAGCATAATCTATCACAGGAAAGGCTTACTTGTGGCTCTTGGGAGAAGTGAGACCATTTAGAGAAGAAGTAATTTTGCTTAAATTTATCCCCTAAAGGACAAAAAGGAAATATTAAATACTTAATGACTGCACAGAAAAATAAAATTGCCAAATTTAACTCGATTTTCAAGTCTGATTGATGCTATATTATTTTTAAAGCTGCACAGATGAGGAAGAGCTAGATATATGCCCATAGTTTCTTAGAGAAATGCAAAATAGCAAGGAAAATATTGAAATTATTATATTATAATATTATATATATAATATCTATTATATTATTATTATATGGTAATTGACTAGAAGAATTTCTCTAGCACACAAACCAGATAGACACTTTCAAGATGACACACTCAAGTTATTAATAGCAGTAATAGAAAATTCTAAGAAAGTATTCAGAATTTAAAATGTCTATAAAATAAAATTAAAATAAAGTTCAGAAAGAAAAAGCATCAAAAAGAGTAAAATGTACAACAGATGGCTAGCAGTGTAATTAAAACATAAAATTGTTTTCCTTCCACCAATAATATACTACAAAGAT
>VWZV01003817.1:94644-141705 GCA_013397155.1 Irena cyanogastra | reverse complement strand
TATATATATATATCTTTGTATATATTTATCTTTTTCCAAGGATTATCCTGCAGACTCACACTACAGTTCAAAAGTGAACTAAAGCAACAACTTCAAAATAGCAAAAGTTCTCTGTTTTGACAGAAATAACAATTTTAAAGAAACATGAACACAAATAGCTGTGACACAGCTCAAAAATTCCTGCCATTTAATATTAGTACTGGATTGTGTTATAGCACCCAAATCCTCTGGAAGCCTGATTGCACTCTTCTGCTTTATGCTGGAGATGTGGGCAGGAATTCTACCTCAGCAATGACCACATTGCATTTCTCCTCTATTTTCTTCAAAACCCATGATCAAGTGTCCAAACTGTTCTTGTAAATAGCATAAATTCAGTCTGAGCTCTGACTGCCTTCAACTTCATCTCCCTTGTGGCTTGGCACATCAAAGTGCTCCCAGGAAAGGTCATGCTTTCTTTTTCAAAATGTCCCAGATCATTTGTTATACCTGACATCCTCAGTTCAAGGTTTCCCAAAGATTGCCAGACATGTGTGTAGGTGNAAACAAAAACAAAAAGCAAAAAACAAACAACGAAAAATCTCCCATTGTAACTGCTGCAGATTCAGTATAAAAATGTTGGCATTTTCAGCATCAGCCAATTGAACTTTTTGCCTTCATACAAACCAAGTCCTTTAGCTCCGTTATGAAGCTGAACATTCTTCTGTCAGGGTTGACTTCTCACAATTGATTTAACAACGCAACCCTGGAAATCTGTAACAAAATCATTTAGTGTTGCTCCTTTTGTCAGAGAAATAGGAATTCCTCAGCTACATTGCTGATAATAAAACATGCACCAGATATGGTGCAAATCATCCAGTAACAATATCTTCAGTTGTTTCATTTTCCTCTCATTTTTTTAATCCCCAAAGAACTGTCAGACATATGGCTCTCTGAGGTACCCAGTACTTTCATGTTACGGATATTTTTTATTTTGCTTCTTGTTTTGTTTCAATCTCTGTCTTCTTTTACAGTGTAACTGGAATCCTTCTTATGAAGATTTGCTGAAGAAAGTTACTTGTTAGAATTCCCATACTTGCATTACTTATCTTCCTAGATATAAGTTTTTTCTCTTCCTCTTCACAGGAAACAACTTCATTACATTGTAGATGAGCAAGGAGGGATGTGCCAAGATATGTAGCTCAAATTGCTAATTTTTTGGTGATGTGATTTTTCTAGCAGGATCAGCAGCCTGAGAATGCAGGATTTGATTTTCAGTATTTTAATAGTTTTTCTAATTTCAGTAATTTTTAGTCATTTACAGAATTTACAACTGCATCAATCACTTTAGTGTGAGTTAAAATATGAAGCAAGAAAATATTTTGTAGGGAATCAGCATTTGATGAATGATCTCAGTCTGTTAAAAGTAGGAGGGTGCTTTGCTTCAGTAAACTATTTTGAGAACTTTGCTGGAATTCACTGGGAGTCTTTGACAAAAGCAACAGTAATTTTGTAGATGGGCATGTATCTATACATCCAACAGAGAATCNACACACACATACATACATATATATTCCTCCTCTTCCTGTTATAATTAAGTTACCACTAATAATAACTACACTATAGCCAATACTATGATTAATAACTTCTTAATTAATGCGAATTAATTGGGGCTTGGATCTTCCCTGTGGCAGTGAAGGCACAGTTGTCCTATTTTTTTCCAGTCTGCATAACCATATGTGTAAAGCAGAGCCCCAGGCCAGTGAAAAATAGGATATGTACTTAACCAAGATCACAAACAACATCCTCAGTGAACCCTTTTAGTGTTTAAAGTAATTTACAGTATTCCTTTTCACTTGGCCATCTTTCTACTTCATCTGGAAAGTAATCACTTTCTCTTTTCTGTGTTGTGATTCAGAAATTTCAATTTAGTTTTTCCATTTTATTTTGATTTTATTTTGCTTTAAAACAAATTCTTTGAGCAATGGTTGAAACAATTGTAGGCATTAAAATTGTTTTATATAAAGTGTGTTGTCATTGGAAGCACTTTATAAAAACAAAACAAATACAAAATAAATACACATAGGATAAAAAAAATTACCATCAAAGAGAAATACAAGTAAGAAGTGACCCATTATACACTAAATGTAAACAAATCATTACAGCTTTGTTGATACAAAGGGAAAAAGCTTAAATTCCACAATGTGTACCCAAATTCAAAACTGAGTAGTCAGGGGTTTTTTGAATGGAATTACAGTCTGTTTTGTGGCTTGCTTTTGAACTTTCAGTCAAACAGACTATATTCTCTAAGCATCAATAAAGTAGTATAAACATATGTCAATTACCCACGAAAGGAAAGCCACCAGTAGAAATTTTGCAAATATAGTGCATTTCAGTTAGTGTTCAGAATGACAGCATAAAAAGTCAGTGCAGCATGTTGAGACAAAGAGATAAAACACTCAGCAGCTTCATCCATTTAGAAAAAAATAAATGAAATATTGGCAGCCTGGGAAGGAAATCCATTGAACGGGAAAAGAAGAAGTTGCTCTTCCCTTCAAAATGTGTCTTGTTTTGTGTCACTAAGATGGGAGCATACACACTGTAGTTAAGATGCAACCATATCATAAATCTTATGTATAATATTTATTTAGTTACGCGCTTTCTGTTTTGTGAAATATGTTTGAAATCTCATTAGAATAACTCAGCTTAATGTAAGAATCCAACCTGACAGTATTTATTGTCAACTGTTTTCTTGAGTAAACCACAAATATTTGAAAGTTGATGAAGTAATTTCTCAGAAAAAGATATTTCAATAAAATTTAATGTACTCCATTGAAGAATAGCATCTGCAGACTAATGCAGAGATCTTTAATTTTAGACTTACGTAACTGTTTTGAAAAATATTACACATTTTATTTTTCTTGTCTAATTGCTACTTCCACACAATAATGTGATGAAAAAAAATAATCATTTTATTTTTTTAAAGTGTCTTGGTATTAGTATTTGGCCACCTATGTATGTCTGTGCATAAGTATAAGAATAATGCACTGTGTTCTTGGGTTGAGTTGTTACTTGGTGGTAACACCACCACATTCCATGGTGGTTTTCTAGGCCTGTTCAAAATCATTCACAACACAAGTAGAGAGGCCACTACTCCAAGGGAAACTCTGGACAAGTTGGAACCTAACACAGGAAATCACAGTTGTTTGCAGCCCTCAGAAGAAATTTTTGCAAGAATTCCTGGAAAACTGTGGTTGTGAATTCTGTAATGAGGAGAATGGTTTTCTATGAGAACTGAAGTACACATTTATACGGTACTCATTTTTCATCATTTTCCCCTTGTCCTGAAGGACACACGTAGAATTTTTTCCGTGGCAGTCAGTATTAAATGTTTGAAAATCTGGTTCTGTATTTGCACAGTATGCAGAGAATGTCAGCTACATTATAACCCAAGCTTTCTACATTACCTCTGAAAGCAACCACTTGCTGTTTCAGTTCTTTTGCAGTAAGCTCGAAATTGCTGTTTTCCTGTGCCAAACGTGGCAGTTGGCAATTCATATCCTAGCCCATGCAATTAAATGGTCTTGGGCAGCGGGCCATGCCCCGGGCATACAGGCAGGAGAGGACACAAGCTTCTGGAAACCGAAATGGAGTAACTGCACCAGAGCCCCCAGCCCATCCCCAGCTGCACGCCCTGCCTCGCACCACTACAGGCACAGCACTGTGCAGAGCTTAGCTGGTAGAAGTGGGCATTGTGAGAGGCTGATATTCTGTGCACATCATGGCGATTCAGAGACAACAAGAAAAGAATGAGTACCCTGTGGAGATGCAATTCTACCCCCTAAGTTCATGCCTGAATTCATTCAAATTAATGGCTCTTTCCTGTTTACAAGGTTTATGCAGGTATTAAGCCCTGGAGGCCTGAACTGACAGTAGCGAACTGAGGAAATCTGTGTGCTACTACAAAGTTTTATCATCGTATTGTTATGTTTTACTACAACATTTTATCATTTCATTGTTATATTTTACTTGTAGGCATTTCATATCTGCTGCTGATTTACATCCTTACAATAGAAAACTCTGTTACATGGCACAATGGCAGAGTTTTATTGCTGTGTCAGTTGGAGAAGTCCATCATTGAGCACAGCACAGACTGCTGTGTAGGTTTGCTCTACAGAAAATGGAAGACCACCATACAGAGATACAAACACAGGTGTATGTGGTTAGATTAAATGTGATTGGAGCAATCCATGCATTTCTGCCTTGAATGAAGCCACATAATACCTTCCATGATATTGTTGACTGATGCAAGAAAGTAACTAAGCAATTGAATCATGTTTAACTAGATGTTGACAATTACCAGTAATTCCTATAAGAATGGAACCATGGTTCGTGGAGCAGATTGAAGATTGGTTCTAGTTTTTCTGTTATGGTTCCCATACATGTTATCACAATGTTCTGATAATGGATTTTGTAGGTTACTGCTAAGTCTTGAGTGTAACTTAAATTGTCATAAAGCTAAAGATTACTCCCTTTAGGGCTTGGGTCTGACCATATCTAAATTTGATAAACATTCTACTTAATCCCAAAGTCACATAGAAAATACCTTCATAATGTGTAACATGTTTTATAGAACAGTTAAGAGCACATAGCAAAGAGGCAATCTTTTCTTATCATGACAAGTTGTCCGAAGGAAGAAGGGTGAAAGATACAGATGTTTGCTATATTTAGTCCATCACTGCATGGAAGATTAGTTATAATAAATAATCATATTTGTAATAGATATTCAAGTAAGCAGAGAGACAAGGAAAATCAAATAGTCACCTGTTTTATTTTGGGAGATGTGTTATTTTGTTCTCTTTTTATGTGGTAAGGGCTTCTGCATGCCACTGCAAATGTACGGACAGAAATGACTATTTATACAACACTAAAAGCTCAAGTTGTGAATTCTGTCATTCCTGGCTGTCTGCTCAAAGAAACCAAGCAGCAGTATTCCAAGCCATCCAATGAATTTTAAGTTTCTTAAATTTTCTATTTTTATGTATGTAGGAAATTGAGCAGATGAAGTAAAATGGCTTCTTTAGCAGCTATGAGTTCTAACCAGTAGTGTTGAGTGGTAAAAGAGTCATTTTAGTCTCTATACTTCTGTAAAACTGGTAAAACTTAGTTCACAGCCTTTCTTGGTTCATCTTCCATCATAAAATTTTATCAGCACTCATTTTAAAGATGGAGCATTAGTTAAGACTCAAGTGAAAGAAAACAACTTCTCCTTCAGCTACTAAGACAGAAGTAAAGGAAAAAAACCAAATGCTTCTTTTTGCTGCCAACTTCATTATTAAATTTAACTAGTTGCAATAATTTGGTACTTGATAATTTGATGCATTTGATTTATTGATTCAATTTCAATTATTACCTTGATTTAATCCTTGCATTATTGCATTATTAATCTTTTACAGTAGCTTTAGTCAATGATATATATATTTAATTCTAGATGAGCCTGTATTTTAAATAAGATTAATTAAAAATCTGTTTTGATATGCCATTTTTGTTAGCATCATGGGTCAGTTTCTCTACAACAAAGTTGTCTCTGACAGTACGTCATGTTAGTCACCAATAGAACTGTGGTTTTTTCAATGAATTGCTATTTACTGGCACTTCCAATAAGTAGTTGCCTTGGGAATGTTATTGCTACCAACATTAGACACAGAATAAGCAATTGGACACCTGACTTAAAAGAAAATAAACTGGAACAATATTATAACCTGAGTGCCTTTTGTCTCAAAACAAAAAACTCAGTGCTTCACCCCTAGCTGGGTAAGCATCATTTTATCATCTGTTTCCTCTGTAAACAGAATTAATTATTTTTACTGAAAATTAAGAATGAAAGATATCAAGAAGCATGTAAAAAGAAACAAGATTTGTAGTAGTTTATTGAATTCTAAAGCAAGAACAATGCATATAGCAAATCAACATTGGATTTTAATATCCAGTGCACAGGCTGTCTTAGGCAGATCTGTCCCACCAGCACGTGCCCTTGGAGCTGGTCAGGGACAGCAAGGGGACAATGCAGGGAGGCAGCAGGTGTGCCTGTTCCGCCACCTGAAGGCTGAAGCCAGGGGTGTTTCAAGGTAGACACCACTGTGCCAGGCCAGTGCCCATGCAGGGATTACCTGATGTTTTTACCTGCACCAGCTGCTGCCTACAACGTGCCTCCAATATGTGTGTGCATGAGCTAACCTGGTCACTCAAGACCACCCTTCAGATACAGCAGTGCTTTCTTCTGTGTGCTTTCTAGGAGTGACAGTCTGTCAATGACACCAGAGTTGTTAAGGGATCTCAGCTTTTTCCTGAATTGCCACATTCACCACAACCCTGAATGTGGATTCATTGCAACCCGGAGGCAGCGAATGTGGCTGTACAAAGGACGAACTCTGTACCTTTGTACAAGGGACTAATTTACCTTGAAGTGTTTCCCAGCCCACCTGCAACAATGAATGGTCAGCCTGCATAACACTTTCTAAGTTTTCATTCAAATTTTCAGCCAACCACTCTGCTACATAATCAATGCTAGGTCTGAATATCATATAGGTGGTGTCCTCCATCAGAAAAGTAGGCAGATGCTGCTCACCCCAGACTGAGAGCACGGTGTAGTCCTATGGGTCTTGCCATTTCATTTACCAGTCAGACACTCAGCCAGTCTCTCATGTTGCACTTGTGAGATATCCTCACCTCCATTACCTTTCACTGAGCCAGAGGATAGCAGAGTAATTCATATTTACTGGTGCTGCAGCTGATTTTGACAAGTTGTGATATACTTACTTACAGCCAGAAAAAGCTAGTTTAGACATTGCACTGAAGAACCCACACTAGCTAACATCAGAAATAATTAACCTGTAAGAAATCAGTGGTCTCTGTTGTTAAAGGGGAATTCATGCTCAGTGAGCTTTCTACCCTTTAGAAGGTCCTAGAGTACTTAGAGGATTTAATACATAAAGGAATTTATAAGAATCTGATCTCTTCCCTGACAATGCTATGAGATGCCCACAGGGCACTCAGAAAAAATTGTCATTGTCTACAAGGCATAAATGTGGATTAATGCTGGAAATGTGTGCCTAGGAAACAGCTGTTTTAAAGCAGGTAATCATTCATATAAATGCAAACTGGAAATATAGGCAAATAATATATATGAATCTTTGTTATTGCTCAAAGACGCAAAGTATAATTAAGAATGCTGTCAAAAAATGTACCAAATTCACCAAACTTTCTACTCTCCACTGCAAAAATCTCTCTTCAGTGGTATGAATTAAGCAAATAGGATTTGAGAAAAAATGAAATGGAACCAATGGAAGCAATAAACAGCTTTGTAAAAAAATCCTGTATATTTTAAAGACAAAAATTATGGGGCTTTTGAGATGCTATTTTCTTATATTGCAAATATCTGTGTACTCTGAGTGTTTAATAGCTTAACTGAGAGGCTTTTTCTCAGGCATGAAATACCTTATGAATAAATGGGATGAATAAAAACATGGAAAAAGTTCACCTCCTGCCTCACAGCAAAGGCAGACAAACAAAATAAAATGTTCTTGTTTTATACGTTGAGTGAGCTAGGTTATTTTAAACATAGCACTCAGCTGGTGCTAGGCCAAATTAATATGACTGATGTCTTTCATATGTTAACCACAGGAAAATGTAAGTTTACATGCTGGCTGCAGAGCTGCCTTGAACTCAAGTTATGTTATGTAGAGCCCAAGTCAAAAATTTAGCTTGGGTCATAACTTGATGTGATTTATTTAAGATTGAATATTCACCTTTTTGGCAAATTTTCTCCTTTCCCTACAATCCAATTTTCCACCAGTATTTGAGAGACAGGACTTGGAAAACAAAATTGAAAAAGAGTAAAGAAAATTTGTATTTAGAAGATTGTGGAATGGCAAAGTAATTGGGGGATGCTGTTGTACCGATTTGTAAATACTTAAAGTATTTGTGCAGAGCATAGAAACTGATGTAAAAGTATGTGAGCCTTGGATCCTCTGGGTTCAGGTGTTACAACTGTAGCACAGTATACAGGCGAATGCAGTCATCAAGTCTCAAACAGAGGTGGCTGCTGGTGTGCAGTACAGAAAACTGCCTCCTAAGTAACAGGCTGGCAAGAGCATCCCTGTGTATCTGAGCCAGTGGACGCACAAACAAGGTCAAACACAGTCTTGATTTTGTCCCAACTCAGACACTTTTTCCCCCCAATATTATCCACATGGGAAAAAAGAGCCACTCTTCGTATGAATGCATCTCCTGCTTGTGCCTTCCCAATGACAAGATCCCACCACTGCCATGACCACGCAAGGATGAGCTGGTCACCTTCAGGGCAAAACACAAGATGCATTTTCATTACAATTCGTGTCACCTGCCTATTCTTCCACATCTCAGAGACCCTCTTGAAACAGAAAGGAAAGCCATGGAACTATCAAGTAGGTGAAACAAGGGAAAGAATTAGTCTTGGGAGAAGCACAGTTTTCCCATCCTATTCCTATTTGTCTGTGTACTGAAGGCACAGTCATTTTACAGCAGCTAGTTTTGAAGATGGCTTAAAGGTATTAGGAATAAAGATATATCCAGCTCACATCCTAGTACAGTCACTTGTTTTTATTGTGCTGAAACCAATATTTTACCTGATATTCTTACATGGTCAAGAATACAATATTGATATAACTATTTCTTGGAAATTAAGGACATTCTCAGTTTGAGAGTTCATATTCACTTACAAATACAATTGGTTCCTAAAATTTTATGGATTCATAACTCTTGACATACTGCAGCTGATGCTATTTACGGTTGGTATTTCTTAAATCTTGGAAAGTCTATATGTGTTTCCCAAGAAAAATTTCCATAGGTCTTTTATAGACCAGGATTCCAATTGGCTGACAGAGGCGACTATGTATAGAAGGCTCATTGACATTCTACCAGTTCAAAGAGCTGTCAGTGCCAAGTAAGTTGTTGACATTAGCAACTCTCCTTTCTGTTGTCAAAACAACTCAGAGTGGAGGAGCAAGTTTTATACAAACACGTACAAGGTGTGTGCAGATACCTGTATACATTAACATTTGTGATACATTTTTTTGCGGGTGGACATGCAATGCACAATCCATGTCATGATAAATTATTTCTTGTTTCCTATTTCCACATCCTCTCAAGCTGTTTTGAAGCTGCTCCACAAATCCATACTGTTTCAGCCATTTCAGGGATAAGGAGTTGACTGAAGGAAGCAAGTAGGATCCACGTATTACTTTAATTCTCATTGTATAGAGGCAACTTTTGCCAAGAAACAGTACAGTCAATATTATATAGTAAGAAGACAGTATTTTTTGCGTTAATCCATTATGATGAATATGCTTATGAAGGTGATAGAGAATGTGGATAAATTTGAATATCGGTAAGTTTAATTTCACATATTTTGATTTGATTACAAATCTGGAATAAATTCTTAGAGAAAAAAATAAAAATAACAAGTATTAAGAAGTTTTACTCTGTAATCTGAGAAATCGTTATAACTTATTATTTGATATAGCTGGAACATGTCTGAAAGAGACTCCTGAAATCTCATTCAGACCTTGTTTTCATTATTTTACAATCTGTGCTCCTCTTTAACAGGCATAAAGTAAGGAGCAATTTTAATGTCACATAATTTTTTAAAATTTTTTGTAAAGAATTAAAATAAATTTAATTCATAAATTAAAAAGATTGTGTGAAAGTTAATATACAGTTTCACCATATTGCTACCACTTCAGAAACAGAATTGTATGTAGCGCCTGCTGTGATTGTATAGGCTCCCCACCAGGACTCAAAAGGAATAAAAGGGCCACCCACTGAGAAGAGGCACCACAGCTGTGAAGCCTAGCTGGTTTAAGGAGCAATTACGAAAACTGACTAGAAAGGGAAAAAAAATCAGAAACTGACTCCTACCATAAGGAGTATGGCATTTTGCTTTCGCTTCCTGGAAAAGGTGGAAATTAGGAGCCTTATTTGACTTTAGAAAGGAATTACTTGAATGAAATTACATTTGAAAATGCTTAAAATGGACTTTCCCAAGTGAGAGTACCTGTAGGATTGCCTTGTCAGACTTTCTCCACTTTATGTTCAACGAGATTTTAATATCTGAAGACTTCCGAAGTAAACTGTGATATATATTCCTGTAATACCTATATTTTTCAAACTCCTTTTGGACCTACCAACTGATATTTGTACACATAGCCCTGATTGTTATCTTATATGCAAAAAGGGTCATCAATTTGACTACTGAAAAATAAACACTGTGGATGTGAAAGTGAAACTTCCACTCCACTCTTTCTGGTTTTTTTCTTGAAACAAAATAATTTGAAATCTTTCAAGGCTCATCTGCTTTACCTGAGATATTTTTAAAACAGGATGAGCTACTGAATGATGAAAACTTTTCCAGAATTTCAGATTACGAAAATTTTTTTATACCACCCTCTGTTAGAATGTTTTTCTACCCATTGAATGGCTCAACTTTACGCTGTCACAATCCATGAATTGTGAATGGTGTGAAAATCCATAATACTATAAAGTTCTTTCCAAGTATTTTAATGCATTAGATTGCCTGCAAAACTTGAAACAGACTTTTGAGTGTGGTTTTTCAAATAGGTTGCTCCAAGACTTTGTACACAAAGTACACAAAGACTAAATCTTTTCAAGTTATTCCTTATTTCTCTTCAGAGGATCACTTGGAAAAGTTTAATCCCAAGTATATCAAGCTTACCCTTAGGAGATGATGATTCATAGTCAATCAAAACCATTTAATTAATGCATGCTGTTCAGTACTTTAGAGGACTAACGCACTCAAGAGATATGCACTATATCCAGTCACATTCTCACATAAAAGATTTATTAAAGAAGAGTTTTGGCACCAGAGCATTCTGAAAAATGGAAGCAATATATGGGCAGGATATTGAAGCCTTTAATTGTTGCCATGGCTTAAGCCTGGCCCGCAGCCAAACCCCACACAGCCACTCACTCAGTGCCCCACCAGTGGCAGGGGGGAGGGAATCGGGAGGGTAAAAGCTGGAGATCTCATGGGTTGAGATACAGTTTAACTGGGAAAGTGAAAGCTCTGAATGCAAGTGAAGCAAAACAAGGAATCAATTTGCTGCTCCCCGTGGGCAGGCAGGTGTTCAGCCATCTCCAAGAGACCAGCACCCCATCATGCATAACGGTGACTTGGGAAGGCAAAAGGCATTGCTCCATACATCCCCCACTTCCTTCTTTTCCCCCCAAGAGCTGGAATCTCCCTTTGGTCAGGTGGAGGTCACCTGTCCTGGCTGTGTCTCCTCCCAGCCTCCCAAGCACCCTCAGCATCCTCACCAGAGTGACTGTACAAGAAGCAGAAAAGGCCTTGGCTCTGTGCAAGCCCTGCTCAGCAATAACAAAAACATCTCTGTGTTATCAACCCTGTGTTTGGCTCAAATCCAAACCACAGCTTCATATCAGTCACTGTGAAGAAAATGAACCCAATTCCAGCCAAAACTACCACAACTGTCTTCTCATTTATTACTGGTAAAAGCTTTCTGGCCCTGTAACTATGATTTGCCTTTAAAAGAATAGTGGAATGGTATGGAAACAAATATATATTAACCTTAAATAAAAATTTCTGAATAAAAAACAAGGTCCATCAATTATAACTTACAATGCTTCAGTTTTCAAAGCCCTGTGCAGATACCAGTTCAGTGTTGCAATATGAATTCATTTGCTATATACTACTACTTGATTAAGTTCTAGTCCTCATTCTTGTTCAGTCTGTAGAAAACATACCAGAAAATATCAATTTTTCAAATACCACAGAATGTCTGTTTTCTGTATCGCTACTTTTTTCAATAATATTCACATAAATAGACTGCACAGGGTCTTGAAGATTTCCTCCAGAATTATTACATGCTTCAAATAAAATGAATATCTTTCCTAACTCTGTAGATGACTTTTGATTTGTTTCCACTTCTCAGTCAGATCTCACTCTGCCTCCCTTGAGTTGCAGTGGTTTTAATTCCATTGTCATCCCTTATCCTCTGATATTTAGGCTAAGCCATTTATTTTTGCATGAATAACTTTCTTAAAAGCAAAGAGAAATGAATGGAATAATAAAAGCAAAATTCTTTTAGAATTTGTAGCATATGTTGAGTTTTTTCTGTGCCATGCTACAGCACTTTGAGCAACAAATGACTTTCATCATTAAATAAAATAAGTCCCACCAAATGACACCGTATTCTAATGGAATTGTGAGCCCTACCCCCCAGCAAAAAAAAAAAAAAAAAATCTTTGGGAATTTCCCCCTTAAACTTCATACACTGTTAAGAGGTCTGTCTAGTGGCTTGCATTCTCTGTCACCTCAGAAACTTTTTTGTTTCAGTATGAAAATAAACCCTTGCTAAGTTGCACCATGAACTTGAATGCTTCCAAACAACAAATTATTTTCTCTGATCCATCAGGAAGGATATAAATAATGCTTCACACCTTTAGATCTTTCTTCACTGGAGGTCAAAACTGTTGTGCAAATAATCATAAACAGATTATTCTCTCCTTTTTTTAGCCGGTTAATTTAGTAACCTTAGCTCCTTCTGTGTTACTGGAAAAAGGCATTTAACTCTTACCTGCACTGACATTTTTTCTTAGGACAAGCTAAATTGTTTCTCTTTTTCACATCTCTCTCCTATAAGTGTTTGTGGTGTGTTTTATTATCTTCAATAAAGGGGGGCTTTAGAGGTTCTAAATTCAGTGAAATTAAACTCCACCTTTCTGTGTTTATTCTGTTGCCTTCTCTGTAAGAATCATGCTATTCTCTTCCCTGTGCTATTCACAGGTGTTCCAGTCTAACCTTGTCCTACACATTCTAAATTGTGACACAACAATCTTATAAAAATTTGCAGATGGTGTGTACAAGCTGAAACTGCTTGCTCTCTTTTCTAAAATTCCTAGAACCACCATGACCTTTTGATACATTTGATGCTTGAGACCATCCTTGGCCTACTGTTGCATACATGTTGATTTGGAGATTCAAAACAAGATGAAGGACAAAATGAAAGCATTCATTCTTCTACACTCTTAGAATTAAAATGGTGTGAACACAAGAAAATGGAATACACCCTACTATGTAAGAACAGTCCACCACAGGAGGATAATGTTTTGCTATACCACTGAAAAACAAACAGAGAACTTATGAGGTAGAAAACTCAGTCTATGTGAGTATAAACAGCAGACTATGCTGCATATATAAACAAAAGCACTGCATTTATTCAGAAACAAACATACACAAAACCTCTGCACTTGAGTAATCAAAGTATTTTATGCGAAAATTTTACCTTTCTGAACAACAAGATAGCAAATAAGCACAGAGCAAAAGCCATTTGGTTTCATCAACTGAATGAAACTCCTCCACAGATAATTACTTTCTCTTCAGTCTCACATTTCTCTGGAAACTTGGTATGTTAAAAAGTGTAGTTCAGGGCTTTTCTATTTACACAAGGTTTATCATGGTGATACAGTCTGCCATTCTCTACACAGTCACATAGCCAGATATGAAACAGTTGGCTAAAAAAAGCCTGATTCCAAGCTTTCCTTATATGGCACATCATTGGCAAATGCCTCTCATGGATATCACAAAAATGTAATTATAATGTCATGGGGTTTTATCATTCATATACAGTCAGTATTAGTCTGTTTGAGTCTACTGCACGGGACTTTGAGTCTAGACAAAGCATGAAAGCAAAGCATTGGCTGACAATGCTTTTTGCTGTTTCAGTTATCCTCATATGTTAGTGAGTCTGTATCATCTCCCTGATCCTCTATTTTATCATGAACATAATGTATTTTCAAACTGACGAGTCTTTGATATAGTGCCAATGTTGAGAATTTCTGAGACTTCCAAATAACAAGTTTCGACCCTGTCCTTACAGATATATTGGTAATATAAATGAATATGCCACAATATCTTTGTAAACAGTAGCAGAAGAAATAAATTAGAAACATATGCGAGGGAGTAAAGAACAATGCCTTGGATTTTGGGAATTTCCTTGAGTGTGGCCAGTATGTCAAAGATGTGCACAATATACACACTAGAATGCTAATGATAAGGATAATTTAATGATCTGTGACATTATGACTAGGAGCCTGTGTAAATAGCAGGAGATACTATGGAGAATTTGGAGTATGAAGAAATTATTGTGCTTGGTTTATGATAGACACAAAGGAAAAATTGATGAAAATGCAGATATATTTTATAGTAAACAGTGTTCAGGGAATGAGATCCTAGCATACAAGACCTTTAATCAACGGGAGGAAAGGACAGTACTCTTTAGACCCCAGAAGCTGAATTATCCTTGTGCTCTTATTTAGCTTCTGTAAATCTTTCTTTCTCAGATTTAAGTACTATGATGCTATGAAACATAATATGTTAATATTAACACAATTCTGCCAGAGGAAACAGAGCAGAATTTCTACTCGCAATAAAGCCTAGCTTTACCAAGGTCATCTATATAAAAGCCCACACTGAGATTCTGTTTCTTGCAAGACCCTAGTTTGCCTTCAAATGAAAGAAAACTTGCAAATATTTACTTACATGTTCATTTGAGGCATTCTAAGTCAGTTAAGAAACTTTAAACTTGATATAATACCTTATGTGTATTATAATTTTTATATGCATATAATATCTAAAAATAATTTCCACTAAAAATATCATGACAGTTTTAGGAAGAGAGGCCTTTTCCATACCACTTTTTGAAGCTATCTGTTGCAGTTTAATTTCACAGATCATTTGACTACATCATATTTAAGAAGCAAATATAATAAAAGACAGCTCTAAAGTATGCGTAATACTTCAGTAATCAAGTGCAGACAAATGAAGTAGGCATTCATGTTCTCAATTTTCTAAGAAGCTGAATAGCTGCAAATTACAGAAGACAGCATCCTATACCATTTCAAATACCTTTATCTTTTTCTTTATCTTTGTTGCTAGGAAACAATTAACACATTATAAGGAACATGAAAGACTTTAGTAATGCATAGTTTTGTTATTTAGCCTTCTTTTTTACTTATTAACCCTTTAAATATATATTTTCCTGTGCTTAGTTAAGAGAGGAAATATTTTCTAGTGCCCATGAAAGACACTATGCTTAAGATAAAAACCCTTTCCATATTCACATGGTTGAAAATGCATTGGCAGTCCAATTTACGCAAGCTAATTTGTTACTATGTCTCACAACATAGAATGAGCCTTTTAAGCATTAAGGATTTCTCTGGGACTTCTTTAAAACTAAAAGGGTTGATATTGGCTATCCATGGATGCATTTTATGTGGTGGTACCACATTTGGTGAAAAATAATTTAAATATGCATAACATGTTAGATTTCTGGGGTTTATTTAACTATGAAATATCAATAATTCATTTGTTAAAGGAATTGATGATTCCACAATAAAAAAAAGCTCTGGCAGGAAGGTCAGTTTAAGTTCTTGCTGCCTGCTTTAGTCATGGTCCTGAGTTTAAAAAATGGGTTGAGTAATCTTAAGCCCATAGTAATTCACTTATACAATGGACACAGCAAAAAGAGCAGCATGTTCCTGCACAGGGTTGGAAAAAACAGGCATACAGGATGTAACAATGTCTTAAGCCAATGCTGTTGATTAACTCATTAAACTATCAAACTGAGGTCCCACAGCTCAGAATTAGCTTCAGCCTGTGCACACATTACTAAATGTTAAGGTGCAATTCTGTGCTTTCAGAAATAAATGTGAATATATTATAGATATAACTTTCAAATTATTATTTACAATTAAGATTGTAATATATTATAAATAGTGGTGGAAAGCCATTCTCTTAATAAAGAGTACCCTTCTAAGGGAAAACATTTTTGACAAAGCTGTAGAATGAGGACTATATACCAAAAAGCAACAGCTCAGAAGACAGTCACAGCGAACAAGCACCTCAGAATATTCCAACATCCTTCGTCAATGTAAATGCAGAGGACTATTTGAGAAGAGTTGAGAGATTACATTTTCCTTCATTATACAACATAAACAAAGCAGAATATTGCATGTAGTTCTTGTATTTACACCCAAAAAAGCCACAGAAAAATTTCACCAGAAACAAGAAATATAACTCAAATTACTCAGAGCTAGAAAAATCCTCTTTACTTACAGACTGAAGGTGTTCAGCTTATTAAAAGGAAGTGTAAATTATTTGTGTACATATAAACTGATATTTCTGTGAGATAAAATATTAGATGTGAAAGCAATCAGTTTGGACAAAGTCTTAAAAATCCAGTTCCATAAGTTGCTGACTCGCTTCTACTTCTAAATGCATTACCTCTTGCAAATAATTTCACTATCACCCAATAAAAATTATTTGTACAAAAATAAGGATAGTCCCAGAAACATAAGAAGCAAGAATTTAGGTCTCTTGCATTTTGAATTGTTTTTTCTCATTTTTAAATAAAAATGAAATTAAAAAGTGTAGCTTTATGAATGTACTTGGACAAGAGGGAGCATCAAATATCTCTACCCTCAGTAAGAAAATATAGTGAAAAAATGACTTAGTGTTCTGAAAAGGATGACCATATAAAATTCTATGCCATTCCTTAAAATACCATCTTTCTTCCTCTTTCTATATGCCCAGGTTTTTAAATCTCTACACAAAAAAAAAAAAATAGCAGAGAAAGATTTTCCAGTATTTCATTAATCAAAGCCTTCTGAAGTTCAGACCAATTTTAGCAGCAAAATGTATCATCAATTTATCGGGAAGTACATTATTATAATAAACAATAAAGTGTGATTCTAACTAAAAAAAAAAAAAAACCAACAAATATCTAAGAGGTGCTTATTCTTAGGCAAGGGCTGTTTTTTCAGATTTGCTGACATGAGAAGTAATGTCAATGAAGATTCACTTTGGTAAAAACCAGGAAAGTGTGTACAAACATGAGCAGTTTCTCAGTGCTGTCCATTTGAATTTGAATTATGGATGAATATTTCCTGATGATTCATTATTTATTTATGTCTATTTAAATAGAAAAATCCCCAACCTAAGAATACAGGTGCAGAACAACACCACCATATTATTCATCCTGAACTTTCTTTAGAAAAATTATTTAAGCAGCATGTCATATTTATGACTTTGAGGAGAAAGGATCAGCGTAATAAAGCTGCAACACAGAGCTCTGGCAG
Organism: Irena cyanogastra; assembly: GCA_013397155.1. Taxonomy (NCBI): domain Eukaryota; kingdom Metazoa; phylum Chordata; class Aves; order Passeriformes; family Irenidae; genus Irena; species Irena cyanogastra. The sequence goes on along the minus strand of VWZV01003817.1, from coordinate 124,515 downwards.
GAGACTGATTGTTTTTTTCCTGGCACCACTGACACAATCTGGATAATGGCCACCATATTGACTTTCACAGTGCAGGCTGTGAGAGGACAGGATGCTAATCTTATAATGTTTGTACAGTGACTCATCCTCCACATAAGTAATAGAGGCAGAGGACACTACTGTATTTGTAGTATGTCTTTTCACAGGAGGCATTACCAGAATCTGTGGCGTTAAATATAGGTGGCACTAGGGAAGGAAAGAAAATTAGAAAATATGAGTAAAGAGGGAGGTTGCGTAGAATTGCTGAGTTTTGCGGTTTCATCTCCGTACTTTCTCAAAAACTAAGATTATTAATTACCTGCCCTCTTAGCCTGGCAAATGATAAGAGTGGAGATTTAAGCACGCTAAATCTACACATTCCAGAAAAATAAATGCTGCTACAGCCTTCACAATTTCGACTTTCATTTTCAAAAAAGGGGAGAAATATAGGAAGATGAGCCTGGATCATGCAGGAGACTGAGAGGATAATTGGGGAAGGAAGGGTGAGAGAAGCTGATTTAGTTGCAGTAGACGGTAGCATAGGACAGAAGAACTGTGACTGGCTCATGGAAGGCCTCAGTGCATCAGGCAGGCTTGAGCAATGCCAGAGTGGCAAGAATTGGACAAGAGTGGCAAGGTAGGACACCTGCAGCTGCTGTAGGGGGTTCACATGAGTACGTATATGATATTGAGTAGTGCAGTTGTTTTTAAGAGCTGGGTTGCCTGTGTTGTAGCATTGAAAAGCAAAGCCCTGCTACTGGAGGCACTCGTGTTCTCGGCCTTTGTCTATCACTGCTGTTCATCTGTGTGTCACTTCCCCACGGTTGCTCACTGTAAGATCAGTGAAAGAGAAAGCACAAGAGAAAAAACACATGACTGGATGAAAAGAGGATGCTAAAGGAAAGGAAGGACTATTGAGTAACGTCAGCAGCCCTGATGAATGTCTAACATTCCAGCAGGGCTGCTAGAGACGTGAAATGCATGTGATTTGGGAGATTAGAAAATAAATCTAAGCTTGAAAAATGCTGTTGCTTGTTGCAGTCTTTCTCCTTTTCCCTAGAAGGCTTTTAAGATTAGCTGTTGATGCAAGAAATGAGTATGGGTGAAACAAAAAGAGCTATATGTCTCCAGAAGGAGGAGCCCAAATGAAATACATTTAGCTTCAGTCCTGAATACACTGATAAAGACAAGTAGTAAAGAGCCAGTGTCCAAAAGAACGAGAGTAAAAGTGAAAAAGACTGCTCATTTGATATTTTGGACAGGAAAGCAGGCTTGCTATTGACAACACCAAAATTGAACTTTGTGTGACCTTTAAAGCACATACCCATTTCCTCTTTAGAAGGCACTTGGGAGACATGGGGAAAGTGCAAACCAATGAGGTAACATTGCATTGCTAGGAGGGTTCAATGTAATGACAATGAATGGGAGTAAATACCCGGCCTGCTGGGATGACCAGCACATGAAAAAGGATCTTTGAAGGGAGCAGCATAGTGCTACAGAGAAACACCTCACTTTAAAGAGCAGGAATGGTTTGTAGGAGGCCTGCATAACTGCATGCTGTCATCAGAGGGAGGACTTTGGAGAGTATTTCAGATATACAGAGACTTATGCAAAGCATCATTTGTAGAAAAATGGAATTAATCAGTTTCCATGCACCTTGGTCTATGGAAATGGCTAGACAGCAGCAGGAGACACTGAAGAAGAACATAGAAATATACCAAAAGAATGTGAACAGAAAGAGAACTAGAGTAGAAAATAACCTTGAGACCAGCAGAAAATCTATTTAACAAAATGCAAGAGGAAACCAGGAGGAAGGACAGGAAAAATTGCCAAAATTTGCAAAAATTGCTAAAATTGCTCAAATTAAACTGAATAAAATGATCAAGGGGCACATTGAGTATGTTTTTATCTAAACCATTTAGTAGAAGTCTCATGTGAGAAATATTTGGGCTTTGTGCTTACCTGAATGCATATGATTTCTAAGGAGTAGGAATTGGACGATGATTTATATTTTGAAGAGTATCTGCTATTCATCTCATCTTGACTGAGGCTTCTGAAGGTTACAGTACTATGCGTACTGTACTATACCAAAATTATATGATGGTAATTTTATTACTTATCTACAACAACTAGCATGGATATAATGTAGCTTCGGGGCATTCTTTGTGTTTGTGCATGTAAAATCACTTCAGACAGACATACGCAGACTTAATTCATTTGGATCTGGAAAACACACCTAGGGTACTTTGGGCGCCCTGCCACCGGGGCTGTGTGCGAGCCAGAGCAAATCTGCTGACAGTCATCTTTCCGGTTGCTGTAACAGAGGCACAGAAGAGCTTTGCCTCCCTCATAGCCACGACATGACATTTAGTAAACTGTCAGAATCATCTGAATAGCGGCTCTTTCATCTTCAGCATTTCTAGATTCACTTTGTTTCCTGAACGTCTCTTAAAAATCAAAGAGGTTCATGAAGGACAAGTTACTAAGAGTATTCAGGGTTAAAGTAGACTTGCTTTGCTGAAAGTTTGGACGCAAATTGTTCCGCTTTTTTCTTTTAACTTGACTCTTGATTTCTGTACACACAAAATCAAGGAAAACTAAACCTTATTTTTCCTGACCATGATATTAATGCTGAACAAATAATAATTAACAAAAATATTGTTAGGCAAAGAATATAAAAATAAGAGGATTACTTTTGTATGCAGAGGGGGGGAAAAAAAGAACAACTAAAACAAAAATGTCTAATTAAAAATGAAGAGGAAGAAAATTAGTGATGATGATATTGCTGAGATGCCGACTACTCAGTTTTTAATGAGGAAAAAAAATGGAGGAAGTAAGTATAATTAGGAAATAATGAAGCTGCTTTAAATACACCTGTTTTCAAAACAGAGGTAAGAAGATCCTGGAATGTACTCTGACTAAATTCACGAGCATATTGCTTTGTGCAGAAAGTACTGACTGAGGTCAGATTTTCTTCTGCTTAGACTCCTCTGACCAGCTATTCAAGGAACACAAGAGTTATATGGAGATTTCTAGAGACGTTACACATAAAATTTACCTAAAATACTCTAAAATTAATTGTCTAATTCACTGACAATGTTCGCAAAGAAATGAGAGAACACTGCAGACATTTTTCTGGCATTAGACATTCACAATTTTTTATCCTGGTAACTAATGTTTTTTGCCTCAATAGCTGTCTTCTATAAGAGCAAATGGGTAGTTATTCAAAGTTTGGAAACAATGGTTGCTGGGCTGTGTCAAACACAGCATCACCAGCCAGACAAAAGAAGTAATAATCATGATGTGTTTAGCAGTGGTGCAGCCTCACCTTAAGCACTGAGTATAGTTCTTGGCCCCACAAATTAAAAAGGGTGTGAAGGTCCTTGAATGTGTCCAGGGAAGGGCATCAAAGCTGGTGAAAGGCCTGGAAGGAGTGTCTTATTGGGAGTAGAAAAGTATTTTGGGCTTGTCTAGTTAGGAAAAAGGAGTCTGAACCTTGTTGCTCTCTACAGCTTCCTGAGGAGGGGAAGCAGAGAAGGAATTTATGAGCCCTTCTTTTTGATATTTAGTGCTTGGACACATGGGAATGGTTCAAGGCTGTTTTGAGCAGGGTTAGATTTGAAATCAGAAACCATTCATTTACTGAAGGGTAGTCAGACACTGGAGCAGACTTCCTAGTGAGGTACTTGATGCCCCAAGCCTGTCAGGGATGAGGGGACACTTAGACAATGGCTTTAACAACATGCTTTATCTTGTGGTCAGCCCTGAAGTGGTCAGGCAGTTGGACTGGATGATCACTGCAGGTCCCTTCCAACTGGAATATTCTATTCTATTCTATTCTATTCTATTCTATTCTATTCTATTCTATTCTACTCTATTCTAGTCTATCCTCCTGCACAGGTATCCCTGTGAAACTGTGAATAAACTCTAGGAAGAAATTTCACAGGCTGTTTCTACATATAAAGCATGAGAATTCATGAGGGATATAAACAAAAATAATCTTGTACATAACAAACTGTGCGTATCAAATTAAGGCAGGGATATTAACTTCAGTACTCTAAAATTTCACTGGGAAAATGAACAGTCATATAAATGGAGGGTGGTATCAACATTTTCAGGATGTTTAGGAATTAAAGGTAACATGGTATAAATTGAAAATTACTTGCCTGTATTGTCTTGATAGCCAGTAAACAAGTTTTACATGCAAGAAAATCTAAAGGGAGTGGGTAAGACCTCTGTACCTGTTCATCTACCAAAAAAAAAAAATAGATAAGTGATTTACAGTTTAAAAGGTGCTTTACATTTCAGAAAGGTTTTTTGTTTGTTTTTGTTGGTTGTTTGGTTTGTTTTTGTTTTTTTTCTTCAAATGAAGCACAAATAGTTCCAGGTTTATTTTACATTTCCAAGTCTCGAAAGCCAAATTCAGTTCTCATGTCACACAAAACTCCCAATGTGCCTAAGATGTGCTTTTTAAGTTCAAGGCTGCAACTATGAAGAATACTAGAATTTCCTCTTGCAAATAAAAACCATTTATTCTAGGAAGTAATGTTTGCACAGTGCCTATTATGACAGGATGAATCTCTAATTGGTGCCACTGGTAACATTTGAAACACAAACACATTAAGTGTACCAAATTAAAATAGTACCGAGTCTTTCTAATTCAATACCAAATAAACACAAAATGAAGAAGTAGCACTATTTATCCTCTTTTTTATAATTCATTGAACTAATCAATAAAATTTAACATATTTTATATCAACTATAGAATAACAGTGCATGAAGATCAGGAGTATGAATTGACTTGAACCTAAATAAGTTATTTTGAAACCCAGTTCTTAATACCTTGACCTCTTGTTGCATCCAGATCCAAGCATTGTCTTGTACTATCTTCTGTGTATATACATTTTGCAACATGATATGTTAAAACAGAACAGTTGGTATCATTTGGGAGTTCTGCTGCAATTGAAAACCTCTTACTTTATTAAGGATTTTTCATAGTTTAGCCCCACCCAGCCGTTAAGGACCACGCAGCTACTGATTCCTTTCCTCACAGTGTGGTGGAGAAGAGAACTGGACTGGCTAAAGTGAGAAATCTCATTGGTGGAGATGAAAACAGTTTAATAGGAAAAGCAAAAGCTTCACAAACTAAGCAAAACAGAGAATTCAGCCACCACGTCCCATGGGCAGGCCAGTGTTCAGCCATCTCCAGGAGAGCAGGGCCCCATCACACTTAACAGTGACTTGGGTAGATGAAAATCATGAGTTTAAATGTCCCCCTTCCTGCTTCTTCTCCCACTTTTTGGTGTTAAAGATGACACCACATGGTCTGGATTGTCCCTTTGGTCAGCTGAGGTCGGCTGTCCCAGTTGTGTCCCCTCCTACCTCCTCTTACAACCCCAGCCCTCTCACTGGCAGAGTGGGCTGAGAAGGAGAAAATGCCTTGACGCTGTGTAAGCCCTGCTCAGGACTAACTAAAACATCCTTGAATTATCAATTCTGTTTTAAGCCCAGATGAAATCTCACAGAAAAATAAATATTGCAAGGTTATCTTTTTTTTTAATCGGGTTTTTTCCTACTCCTGGTTATTGTGCTGATACCTCTGCTGTCACACTCCTAAACAAGAAAACCCTGCTGTCAGGCTCATTCAGTCCTCACAATTCTTGGCATGGAGATGACACTTTAGACAGTCCTTCTCTTGCCAGATAAACACCACTTGGAAGCTCTCCCAAGGGCCACCTTGCCACGTACAGACAACTCTCACCCTGTGACGGACATCATGGACATTTTTTGGCATCTTTTCTCGGCATTTCTGGCCCTTCAGCAGATAATGGTAGATAAAGGTCTGTCCTTCTGAAGTCCTCAGGGAATGCTGGGCTGTTCAAGGATATGCCTTGCCAGTGACTCACCAACAAAGGCAACCCCATACATGGCATGCTTCCGTTCATCAGGCTTGAACGTTTGACAGAATTTGTGATGTATGCCAATAAAGTGTATGGTAAGAAAATGAAAGAAGATTTCTTTTTACAATTGTTTCTCAGTTTTAAGATTCTCCTTTCACAGTAACAAGTTTTTCTTGATTATCAGGAACAAGTAAGCAAAGACTATCCCTAACTAATCTGTCATTCTAGGCACCTACATCCTCTTTGGCAGCAGTATAGTGCAAATAAAAAGTGGGCAAGCTTACTTTTTTTGATGTATTACCATAAACTGTAATTCCAAAATGACAGGTGAATAAATTTTACATACTTGCGTTTATCTTCAACTGTGATTCACAAAAGTAAAAAAGAAAATGTTCTTAAAAAATTGTCTTGCTAGATTAACTCTTTTGGTCTTACAAGAAACCTGTTTCTTAAAAAGGTGGAGCTTCACAGTCATGTCAAGGTAAATAAGAAAGACTGCAGACAACTATTTATCACAGGAACTATCCAGGAATTATTCTGGATTCAGTCTTCTTTAATATTTTACATGTTACTGGCAGTGTGAGGCAAGAGGTGCAACTATTTTTCTGTTCTTCACATTACTCTTTTTTGGTGAACTTATGGTGTGTATCTCCTTCCCGTAACTCTTTCTTTCCTGCTTTTCCTTGCAACACGCAGCAGTCTCCAGCCTTTACCGCCCAAGGGGATGGTGCTCTTCATGAATGTGTAATCCCCTCCCAAGCATTCTACCTGACCCACTCCATTTCTTTGTAAAACTAAGTAGAAGACTAACCAAAATCGATCAGTGAAAAGCGCACACACAATCTGTCATGGGTGAACATGTTGCAACTTGATGAAAATTAGGTGCACCATGCCCTTCTATGCAACAAAATACTGAAGATGGTAGAAAGGATGATGACTAGAAGATCATCTGTCATGCATTTAAAGTTAGTTTAACCAACAAAACATTCAAATTAACATTTTGAGAATTAGGACTGGTAATTTCTCTCTGTAACATCTCAGTAAGTCCACCCTCCATACAATTTATACCTTGACGTTTATTTCTATTCCATTCTAAGGAACCATAGAAAGAGTGTATAGGTGGAGCCTAAAAAGTATGTTACAGAGTTGTAACTATCCACAATAGTATAAAAATGTATCTAATATGTATAACAACTTTAATTAATCTTATTTCTTAAAAAAAAAAAAAAACAACTCCCTCTTTTCCTCCTGGGAACCTAATGTCAGAAGTGCTAACATGGTTTTCCATCCTGCAATTCTATGACCCAGACTACCTCCTTTCAGAAGTAAGACCTTATTCATCTCACCTATATTTAGATTTTTAGCTGAAATTCCGAGTGCATGGTGGCATACAGGCACTAAAATGCCTCTGTATTCAACAAAGAGAGGTATTTGCAAAGGGTGACCCAGAACTTCAGTAGGCATTTCACTCTGTGTGGACTAGAAATGGATGTGTACTTGGCTTCTTGCCTAGATAATTCAGTTAAGTCTAACATTAGGTGGAAAGAATCCTTGATGGAATCTTAAACTTGTAGTGGTGGAGGCACATGGTTGTTTTCTGGCTCAAAAGGTATTAATGAGAGCAGTTAGCAAAGCATGCAATGGAGAAGTGAAATCAGGATATTAGAGGTCTTCCTTTAACTGTTGTCTCCATTCTCTATATTACCTGCAAAAACTAAAAAATTCAAACACTGTAGTTTTTTAGGGGTTTTTTTGTTTGTTTGTTTGGGTTTTTTGCATTCATTGGAAGAAAAACTTAAATTTGCATTTGCCTATTTCTCAGCTGCATTTCTCTGTTTACCTACAGCTTTGATTTTGCTACACTGAAAAAGTGTAAGATCCTTAACTGGAACCCTTAACTTGGCATTAGCAGTATTCTTGCCACTGAATACAGACATTGTATACCAAAAAAACCCAAGATGATATAATTTTTGTTGATTTTTGTGATTTTTTTCCTGGAAGTAGTGAAGAAGCAAAACTGTAACCACACTCAGAAAACACAGAAAAGGGTAAATACAGGATATAGCTGAAGTAACTGAAGTTGTTCCACAAGGTTCTGTCTTGGTGAAACAGGAAAGCTGTATAAAATGAACATGACTTAACAGTGAGAACAAATAAATCAAAGAGTAAGAGCAAATACATGATGAATAGATCATTCATTGTGCCAAAAAGGGTAGTGCAGGTTTCATTGTGAGTGATTTCGAATGATATCGTGCTACAGGAAACAATGTCATTATATCAGACATAGTCCTCTTAACCTGGCTATTCAGAGTTGTTGAACATGTGCAGCCATGGAAAGGTCAGAGTGGATTCAGTAAAATCCACAGTCTGGATTTTACTTCTCTAAAATCCAGACTGTCTGCTTCAGGTCAGAGTAATCTGTTCTAGTTTTAGCAACCAAGCTAACTGATTTAGATGCCTAAGTCAGAGTTAGTAAGAGCAGATGTTCTCCACAGCTAATGAACGGAAATAGGCATCTTCAGTGAACAGATCAACTCATCCTGAGGCATCTAAGCATCCTTCACAATTCGTGACCTGGATGATGTGGAACAGTGTACCCTCAGCAAGACTGCATGACACAGGGTTGGGAGAAGTTGCTGATGCAGAAGTTGTGCTGCCATTCAGAGACACACCAAAAGGCTGGAGAAATGGGCTGACAGCGACCTCATGTTGCTCATCAATGAGAAGTACAAAGCCTTGAGGGAATCCCAGGAGGAACAATCCTAGGCACCAGTACAAGCTGGCAACCACCTGGAGGAAAAGTAGCATTGCATTAAAGGTCCCAGGAATCCAGGCAGACAGCAAGCTGGACATGAGCTAGCAATGTGCCCTTGTGGCAAGTGGGAATGGTATCCTGGGCTGTGTTGGAAGCACTGTTGCCATCAGGTTGAGCAAAGTGATCCTTTCCTGCTCCTCATCACTGGTGAGGCCACACCTGGAGTGCTGTGTCTAGTTGTGGGCTCCTCAGTATGGCACAGACATGAACATACTGGAGAGACTCCAGCAAAGGACCACAAGGATAACTAAGGGACTGAATCAATTGAAAAGTGGAAAGGCTGAGGTAGCTAGGACTGTTCAGCCAGGAGAATAAAAGGCTCAGGAGAGCATTTTTTAATGTATATAAATGCATGAAGGGATGGAGTAAAAAAATGGTACCAGACCCTATTTGGTGCTGCCCAGTGACAGGATCAGAGGCAATGAGCAAAAACAAACACAGAACATGTCCTCTGAATATAAGGAAACACTTTTTCACTGTGAGAGTGATGGAGCACTGGCACAGGTTGTCCAAGGAGATTGTGGAGTCTCCCACTTTGGAGATACTCAAAAGCCATTTGGACATGATCTTGGGAAACCAGTTCTAAGTGGCCTAGCTTGGGCAGAGGGGTTGGACCAGATTATTTCCAGAGGTTCCTTCCAAACACAGACATTCTTTGATTCTGTGAAGTAAGTTTGCATATTCCACACTCAACAAAAGCTTATTTTTCACTCTTGATTACACACAGAAAAAGATGGTGAATAGCCAGGTCTCAGAGGTTCAGTTTCCAGACATAGCAAGTTAAGTTAGCTGGCCTTAATGGTTTTCACTCACAGTTACCCAAATACAGATTTAATTGCTTAACTAGACAGCATTTGGACATATAGGTATAGGCAAGCCCTTAAGATGACTTCTGCTTTTCTTAAAATTTAATTTTCACCAGTTCAGTAAACTGTGAACAAGGTCCAAACTAGAATGTGGAAATAATAAAACTTCTTATTGCATAAATAGCTGTTGAGATATATTTACTGATCTATTATTTTCTTGTGAAAGTGAATTCACAGGGGAAGAAAAATAAAATTGCACACTCTCAGCACAGCAACTACAGCATAATTGTCATCAACAAAAGCTACCACATAATTGTAACATTATCTTTCAAAACTTTTGACCTTTGCCTTACTCTTAGTAAATGTTATTTTGTAGGAAATTTAGTTTCTAAGTGGAAATTTCGCAAACTTCCTTGAAGTAGCTTTAAAACAACCAAAGAAAAGTACACAAAAGTTAGTCAACATGAAGTGTAATTCTGCACTGGATTCTCTTCCTAAGGTATGAATATACCAGAGTATTTATTTGAAACCACTCACTAAACTGACATTACTTAAAGCTTTGTAAATATCAAAGTAAGGAAAAAATTACTGTATGTGTAAGTCTACTGAATTTTTAAAATACTTCCTCATTTTGTTCATGCAGATAGGATCAGACAGTGTGAAGAATTGTAATTCCTCAGCTGAAAGTTACTATTCCCATTTATCACCCTTCAGAGCTGAAATCCAGTCCCTGTCATTGAGACAAAGAATCATTCAGGCTGGCAGTGATCCTGGGAGGTCTTAAGTCCAACCTTCTGTTCAAAGCAGAGTCAACAGTGAATTCAGAGCAAGTTGTTCAGGGATTTGCCCACAGCAAATCCATGCTGACTGTTATGAATTACTTCATTTTTCTCTGTGCACCCAGAAGTGGCTTTCAAACAGACTTGTTTAATGATTTTCTTAGGGAATAGACTGAAGTTCACTGCATTGTGCCTCTTTCTATTTTTGAGTACAGTATGTTTGCTTTTCTTCAGTCATCAGGAGCCTCCCTGCTCCAATCTCTGTGGCCGTCCAAAAATGAAAAAGCTACCACCCTCTACATCCTTGTAGGCCTGTTATTTCCCACAGAATTTGATGGGTCAACATGCTTAAGGATCAATTCTTTTCCACTACCGTTATTTCCTCTCCTCCTTAAACTCTGACTCTAGGCACAAAGACAACAGCACAAACTAAAGCCCCAGTAATTAACATTTCCTAGCCGTGCACACAGTAACCGGAAATTGAAGGGAGGCAACTTCTTGTGTCTCTCATACATCATCATAAGAAGACATCTAACTATGTAATAGAGACAGGGCTCTTAGACAGCTGTTCTCAGAAACTTATACTGAGAGTGATCTAATTTTATTCAGGCATCTAAAATTTAGCTATATAAAAATGTAATCATGACAATCTGAACAATCTAATCACAAGATCAGGAATGTAGAATAAAACAAGCCATAACTCTAACCCAGAACCCACAAATAATCTTCTGGGTGCTCTTGCTGACTACAGAAACAGCATGATGGTAACTGCCTTTGAGACAATTCATCATTTGATGAATGTTGATTTCAAAAGCAGTTTTAGTTTAAAAACAGTCATAAGTGGCCCACAAACAGATGTCCTAGTGTACAGTGTGGAAGGTAAAGCATACAGTAAAGCTAGGACTTATTTCAGACAGCATTTCCAGCCAAATAAATGCGTGCCAGACTTAATAAGATTTAGATAGCTAACATCTGATCAGACAGATCCCATCTCTTTTGTGTACACAAGGTAACCCTGGAATTTTTTTGTGTAAAATATTTGAAGCTCTATTAAGAAAAAAAAGTCACTTCACTAATGTTTTCTAATTTTTTTTTCCCTCTTCTGTATAGATAACCAACTTCTGAGCAGCTTATTATAGCTAGTGGAAAGCGATTTTCAAATACACACACAGGAAGTTAGAACAAATATATAAGCATTCCCAGGTATGCTCCAAATACATAGTTACAAGAGAATACTTGAAGAATCACATTTTTTTAATGAGAATTTTGCTTAACTAATTTTCTTGCTTTTCTATTTTCACTTTGTGGGAAATTCATCATTAATTTCTGCAATTTTTTTTTCTAAATCTAATATTATAGAGAATTTGTTTAAATCAAATTAATGTTAATTCTTGGTGGAATAAAATAAAGAACAAGTACTTTTTACAAAAGTCTTAGTCCATTAATAAATATTTCAAGTATGTTGAGTTATCTTTATAAGAAATTCCTAGCTTGCTGGTTTTGTCACTGAAACATTTACACTCTGCTAGATGTTCTGAAGGAGCTTAATGATTCACTAAATAAATGCATTCATTACTTATTTAATATAGTCCCAGATGAAATCAGCCAGTGTCACAGATTCTCCACTTTGTTAAAAATTATCACGATAGTATCAACATAGAAAAGGAAGCAAGATATATTTCTGGAGTTTGCAAAGTGAGGGAATGAAATTTTGTATTGCTCCTTGTGCTGCAGCTGTTGATGGAGGAATTTTCTTCCTGTCATAAAAGATCTGACCTGAGAATTTCCACTCTAGTGTCACTCACAGAAATGTTAATGACTTTCAATCCCACTTTTCTTTTTTGTGTCAGTGTGCTGCCTAAATTCAAGGCACTGTCTTGGAATATGTGTATGCTCATAAATTAAATTAGCAGGTGATCAATGTTTAATATTTACACTGCAAACACCTCAGATACTTTAATATTGAGTTACATTTGTATTATCAGATTACTGCAGAGAATCTCTTGGACCAGTTTCTTATCTAAAGCAATACATTTTATGACTTTGATTTCAGTGGTGACCCATTGAAATGAAAACCTTAATGAATTAAGAATCCAGCTTTTTATGGAAGAGAGGTAAAGGTTAGGGAGGGATAAGAGCAGAAGGATGCTCTTTTGACATCTTTATCAGACTTCATTTGCTTTTTAAAGATGGGTTACAGAAGAAGAAAACCTTCACATATGTAGTCTTTCATGTTACAAGGACTTGCAGCATCACTACTAGCAATAAATAAAAATACTTAGGTGAAAAGCTGCACAGCACAACCACCCAGTTTCCATTAGGACGAGATTGTATGGATGTTTTATTACATGATTTCCAATATAAAACCTAAAAAGCATGGGTTCCTATGTTTTAATTTTCTTTTATACCCTCCATTTTAATATTTTAATATAAGAAAAGAACTGTGATAATATAGCAGAAATTCTCAGTCACATAAGCAAGTCTTTCCTCCTCTGTTTTCTTCTGGATTCACTGAGGGTGGTATTCCCACAGCAGGCATCAGAAATATGATAAGAAATCCTCTTTTCCCACAGGACTACTTGCCTCATTGTATCAGTGCATCATTTGTTTTACACTTTGACTGAAAATAAGTGTTTAAAAACTAGTATTAGTTATTTTGAAGTACTAAGAAACTGTAGTTTTAATTGGGCTTCTATTGCATCTAACTTATTCAAGTAAATGAAAAGTAAATGAAAATCTTTTCCTGGCTATCCTAAAATCTGGTCAAAGAACAAAAACTATAATCAGATGCTATGAATACTGAAAACAAAAAGAAAAAAAAGGGTGAATAGTAAAATATAATGTAGCCACATGCAGCGTTTGAGTGGTTCAGAATCATATTTATAAAATTACTCTTTTTTAAATACAACAAACCTCAGTAAAGTACGTGAAATTTTTTTGTTGCAATGTGTATAAAAGCCACAAAATAAGACACATTTGTGCAAATCACATTAACATTTGGATTATGTGATAAACTACAGTCATAAATCAGGAAAAAATAATTCACAGGAATAAATCTGTACAAGCCAAACAGAAGTTGAAAATGAATACACTTATTTTTATTTCATGAAAAATTTTTAGCCTTTTGATGGCAGTGAAGACTTCTTCATATTCTGATAAAAATTAGTACATACGATGGATTTTTATGTTTTTCTTTAAGTTCTTTCCTCAATTGTGTTTTTCCTAGACAAGTAAATCACATGAACCACTATCACAAATAATTGTCTCAAACATAGGCAATACCTGAAAATCTCTACTCAAATTTGCTTCTGATAGCTATGTAGAGAACACTATCTATTTAGATATGCCTAGTAATGCTTGAAAAGGCAAGTAATTGCTCACCTTGCAGTAACCAGCTCTGCGGGATGCAGGATTTACAAAGATTCCATTTTCCTGTGCATCTGTGTTCCAGGTATGAGAAATGTAATTCTTTCCTAATAAAACAGTAAAAGCCATGACAACTTTATGAGCTTCCCATTTTGCTCGGTGATAAAGACACCTCATTGTCAGGAATCCAAATTTGTCAAGACAGAACACATGCTTGGGAAGCTTAGCTACATTAACATGAACAGCATTCTTCCTTTTTTTACATGGTAGAAACTTGGTGAGTTGCACAGAAGTGCCTTATTTGTAGAGATAAATAGGAAGCCTAGTGCAATATCAACAGAAACAGCTATCTATCAAAGCTTTTGTATCTAAGTAAAGTATTACACAATAGCACAATGTGGTATCAAACTACAGATTGAACTCAACAGCAGACATTTGCAAGTTCAGTCCGTAGATTGGCACACATTCTAGATATTCTTCATTATTAAAATGAATTATTTATGACATTTGCTGTTTGAAACCCAGTCAGACTCTTTAAAGGTACCCACTTTTCTGAAGATGTTAAAACATCTCAGTGGAAATGTAATTGTTGGCCTATTCCAGACCTCTCCAGGAATAAAAAAAATCAGTATAAACATATCCAGAATGCAAATCTATACATTGGCTTGAGAAGGAGGTCTAGGAAAAAAAATATAGAAGGACATACATTAATTTGAGAGTAAATAAATTAAGTGGAAAACCTAAGCTGAATGTTTTCAAAGAAGCCTGTCTATAAGGTGACAGTATGAGCTCAGGAATTATTTTACTTTCTATGAAATAACTCATAAACAAAGAAATCTTCAAGAAAAAGTGAAAAACAGAAGATACTGAGAATCTACTAAACCAGGAGCTCAGCATGTAGCGTGAGAAGCACAAATAGAAATTTTATCCCTTAAGCAACCTTGATGAATAAATCTTGACCTATTACAGAGTGAAAGGTAGTGCTCTACCTCTTGGTGTAGAGCATCCACATCAATGCCAGTAAAAATTGTTTTTATTCTACAATGTAAGGATGGGACAATTAGAAAGCAAAGGATCAATCCAAAGGATTAAAAGAGAAGATAGAAATACCGACTTCATGTTGTAAAATCACATCATGAACATTTTTTCCAAAGTAAATTTTTTTGAAAGCTGCAATATTTGGATTATCTGGGATAAAAAGTAGCTGGGACTTCTAAATTTGTCAAGTTCCTATATTCTGCAACTGAGTAATATTTTCAGCTGTGCTTTTTTTCTTCTTAAGGAACACAGGTTATTTGTACTCCCTATAGGATACTATATGGCAGTTGCATCTATTTTATTTTTAAATTGTATCTACTTTAACAAGTGAAGCAGGAACCATTCTCTGGTTCTGAGGCCGACATTTCAGCTTCAGCTGCTGCACATTTAAACTTCATATTGAAGGTTATAGAACTCTACAATACACAAGATACCACCATCCAAACACCTAATTGAGTTGAATATATGAGGTGGTATGCTGCATCCGTCACTAATAGGTAAGATTGAGATCATTTTACATCAGACACTAAAGACAATAAGTAGAAACTGGTTTTTATATCCTATGCAGACAGTTGCAGTGAGACTACTCAGTTTTTCCCTAGTAATCTACTTAACAGTATGTGTAATCTCTTAATCTGAGTGGTTTTGAACCCTTGGTTGCCAGTTGCAAGGATACTGTCCCAGCCACCATGCTGGAATGATAATATAGTGGGAAAATTGGACCTTTAAGGAAAAAGAAGTGCAAAATTGATGGAAAGTCATAAACCAAAAGAAAATTACTTTCCAGCTGAAAGACAACAAAGCTCCCAAGGACGGCAGATCCCCAAAGCTGCTGAAGAGAACTTCAGAGCAAACTTCATGGAGATGTTTACTGTGCAGTCCTGATTTGAGTTCTTATTCAATCACAGCCTCTTATTCACTGTTCCATCAGTCAGCTCTAGGCTGTTCGTCACCCAGGATATGAGAACATTTGCCACTGCTGGAGGAAAATATATACAGGGGTAGTTGTCTCAAAGCAAACCAGTGAAAAAGGAGTACCTCATTTATATCTTCCAAGGCAGACTTTTTTAGGAGATGTCTTTTCTCTACAGAGACAGAGCCCACAGATAAGCCAAACCACACTGCTGTAATCACTGGGTTTAGTAGCAGCCAGAGAATAACACAAAGTCTGGCCAACCAACCAGACCATTTCCATGAAAACACAGGGGAAAGAAAGAAAACTAGATAGAAGTATCTCTCCCTCCATACAGTATTTGTGCTGAGAATGCAAATGGATGCTGAAACAAAATTATATTGTGGGAGGGCACTTATCTAAGAGCAGAAGGCAGAGCAAACAGAAATATTTATCAGAGTGTCTTGGATCACCAGCAAGTCAAAATAGGATTTTATCAGTTTTTCTAAAGAAACATTTAGCAGGAATTTATAAGGTAATGCCTCTCTCTTTGTTTTCAAATAAAAGAATGAAAGTCCAATCAATAACACAAACCATTCACAAACAGAACAAACTATGTCTGAAAAGAAAGCCTTAGGCTGAGCTTAAGCTGAGTTTAACTTCAAGAGGTTAAGAATAACTTCAAATTAATCTTCCCAGAATATGAGCAAGAACAATACTTTGCAGTAAGTAGGGAACAGAGAGTATCCAACTGTTTAAAGCATCTTAAAAAAAAGTCAACATTTTGAGAAAAAAGAAGGTATGAGGAAGATATCTTACTTATAATTTTGCTTGCCTCTGCATAGAATATAAAGGTACAGGTTAGCCAGCCCAGCCCACTTATTGTGATAATAGTTCTCACAGACAGCGGTGGGTGCAAAGAAAGCTGTCATGAATAGGAAAATATGAAGAATCTTTAAAGACTAAAAAAGAAATGAAAGCAAAAATATGATACTGTTTTAAGATCTGTTGGGCTCTTCTGTTAAACAGTGGAGAAAAACTCCATGAAAGAAGAAATTATCTATGTAAACTTTATCTATACTCAACACTGAAGTTAAAGTTAAGATTGTCCTGCTTCCCTCACATCTACGTCAAACCTAAACACCTTGCAAGCTAACTATAAAGAAATTAAATATAGCATTGATGTGTCTGCCTGAAGTTGGAAACTGCGAGTAATTGAACTGTGCAGAGGTTAATAAAAACACAATGGGTATCCAAGGAAATAAGTGAAAGCTGTGAGTCTTGATGAGCCTTTTTTTTTAAACATGCAAACCTTTGGGATGCAATGTGTACATGGCACAGTAAGATTGACAGCTCTGATCAAATATAACATAAGCACTGTTCAAATACTGTAATTTAGTTATTACTCACCAGGTCTGTATAACCTGTAGAGAAAATATTCTGATGCTGTACTACATCATACTACTATAAACAGGAGGAGATTCAAGTTATTTCAATGTAAGAAAAAAGATGAAAATAAATGGAAGTTGATGAACCTCTATGTAAAATATGTTGTATTAAAGCATTCTTAAAAAATAACTTCTATTCACTTAGTGAAAATAAAAAATGTGTACAATGGACAATCTTAGAGCTCAGAAATGCCAAAATTTTCCTATGAAATTATAGCTGCTCCTTTGTGCCTACATGGTATGACAATGTAATTGCTTGATCATCTAATAATTTTGAAATGATAATGTTAGAAAATCTTGCAATAACTTTTACAGCTGTTATGAGGCCCATTTTGTAATGAATGGTTTTCCTAGGGACTTCTCCTGATTGACTAGGCATCCTGGTAAATAAAGGTTATTCATGGTCTTTCCCATACAAAAAACTTGTGCATTTATAAAAAGATTTCTAAAAAAATGTATTATATACTTTTATCACAAAAATTATATGCAAATGTGAAAGTGAAGACAAATTTCTCACCCTACAAAAGTCTGCAAATAGCTTCAGTGAAACTCAGTACTCACTAACAACCTCCCACCCCTTTCTCTCTCTGTCTTCTTTACTGCTGTCCTAGAAAGATTGACTACAGATTGATAATACCAGCCAAACCCATCCAATAACTTCAGTTGGGGATATAACTGCTGAAGAAGTTTTCAGAATTTCTTCCTATAAAACACCTGTTCTATGGACAAACGTAAAACACACTGAAGTTATGGGGGTTTTTTCCCCTTCACCTGTATATAGGAGTAAGTTCCAAAGAACAACTTATCATTCAGTGAAGATATCATGGCCAGCAGCCAAAAAACAAAATTAGAAGTTGCCTGCTAGGCAGGTAATTTAGTGTGTGCAGGAGGGAATCAGGGTTGTGCTGAGTTTCTTATTTAACCAACACCTAGGGAGTGCCACTGACCAGGAACGCCCCAAATTACATGGAAACAGGAACTCTGCAGTCAGTGAAGCAGTTCACCTTAGAGAAAAAAACAAAGGAGCTTGCAGTCCTTTTCTCAGACAGCATAGGTCTGCAAGAGTCAGCACAATGATGATGTTGGCATTCCACAACACGTGGTCCCAGCAGGAACCAGACTGACTGCTCCTGGTGTAGAAGTCTTGACAGAGATGAAGCTCCTGGAAGGGGTCTTAAACATCCAGGTCTCAGACTACAAGAGTGCCTGCTGCTTCACTCCAAGACTCCACTGGAAGTGATGGTGTCCTCAGCTGTATGAGATGTCCTCTGCTCAAATTATTGAGCTACCAGGTGAAACTGCCAAGACTGCATAATGTTGGAGAGAGTGAATGCAAGGAAGTCTACAATGAAGGAGAAAGTCATCCAGAAGCTGTATTTGAGTGTGTGGGGGCTGGAAACACATGACTTCCACAAACAGAAAGAAAGCTCTTTCTACTTCTGTGCATGTAGAACTGAAGGATGTTTGCCACCAATTAATACGAACATCAGGCCATGCAACAGGATTATAGAGAAGCTTTAATAAACATCTATTATATACTGCCTCAACAAGAATACAACTTGAGAAAGAAGCCTCATGATTGCAGGGCCAGGTTTTTGGTGGGGGCGGGGGGGAGGGCAGGCTTTAACCACTCCAAGATCTGCTGCAAGTGTAGCGTGGTGGTGTGTAAGCAGTCCAGAAGCTTTCTGGAATCCAAGAGAACAGTCTTTCAACACAGGGGATACATGAGATTAACTGCAAAGGTAATCTGACAAGTCTTCCACAAACAAGTAAGGAAAAACTGATCAGTGACATAAATATCAATGGTAACTTGGGCTGCAGTGACCATGTGGTGATGGCAATTCAAGATCCTGAGAGAATAAATGAAGGCAAGAATCAATATAAAAGGCCTTTGATCTCAAAGCAGATTTTGGCCTGTTCAGGGATTTGTTTGTCAGGTTTTTATCAGAGGCTTCCCTGAAGAACAAAAAGAGACCAGGAAAGCTGACTGATCTTCAAAGACATCTTCCTCAAAATGCAAGAACGGCTCCATTATGGTATTCTAGAACTTAAGGAGATACAATATAATGTCAGTCTGAGTTAACAGAGAACTCCTGATTGATTTCAAATCGAAAATAGCAAGTGTACAGGAGGTGGAAATAAAGACAAGGCATCTAGAACAAGGACAAGCTATACCAGAGGATTACAGAGACACTGCTGCATGGAAGAAACTGAGACAGCAAAAGCTCAGCTGGGATTCATATTGGCAAAGGACCTGAAGAGCTTTTAAAGGTAAAGCAAAAGCAAGAGTAAATAATATGTGGACTCATTGCTGAATAACTTTAGGGTAAAGTGACAAAGGATATACAAAATGCTTAAGTACCCAGTGCTTTCTTTGTCTGAGACAAAGAAATGCGTGCTCCCAGTCCCTGGTCCCTTCCAGGACCCTGGGCCCGGTTGCAGAGTTTGTGGCAGTCAAATAACACTCATGCTAGAGGAAGAATGAGTTGATGATGATTTAAACAAGCAGGGCATCCACATGCATTCAGTACTGCTGAGGGAGCTGGCTACTCTCACTACAAGGCTGTTCTATACAACCTTTGGTTTTGATGATCAGAGAAAATTCCTGATGACTGGAAAAATGCAAATACCACAGTAATCATCAGGAAGGTTGAGAAAGGAGATTGTAGGAACAATAGGATAGTCAACCTCACACTAGTCCCCAGGAAAGCTGCAGAACAAGTCCTCCTGGAAATAATTTCTGGCCCATGAAGGGGATCAACATGTTTAGGAACAGTCAGTGTGGTTTTTCAAAATAAGACATGTCTGACTAATCTGATTGCCTTCTGAGGGTTAGGAGAGAACACTGAATGCTGTTCAACTCAGTTTTAGAAGACCTTTTGACATAATCTTCCATAGTAGCTTTGTAGAGAGGAAACAGAGGTACTGGATAGGAGGACTACAAAGTGCATGCAGAGCTGGCTGTCGTCAGCACCTCAAAGTCCACCTGGCAGTTGTGGCAATCCTGAAAGATGGGTGGATACCTGGGCTGATTGTAAGGAAGCAGTGAAAGTCCACTGTTCCACAAGTAAGGGGGAGCCAGGAGTAGAGTACTACAACACAGGCAGCAGGGCAGGAGCCTGGACAGTAAGAACCCAGTCCACCAGCACCTAAATGAGGCAAGTTGGGTCTAGCTGTGGTATCCAACCTCAGACATTGTGCAGTGATCACAAATCAGGTCTGTAGTGAAGAAGAACAGGTCAAGCCAGAAATATAGCGCACATATCAGTGTCCAAATTTGGACCACCAGGGCTCATGATCAGTCACAGGTATGACTGCAATGCAGTGCGAGGTGTAGCTCAGGTGGGAGCCAAACTGTTGAGCTACGGCTCTGAGTAGCTCTCAAGAAGAGGGAGTCAGGCTTTTCTGAGTCCTTGTTTCAGAGCGGTCTGGGACCACTCTGTCCAAGGACACCAAAGGAAGGGGAACAGCCCTCCACTGTGCTCTCCCTAAGTTGACCCTGAGCCCACCGACCCAGACCTCAGGGAGGGATGATTTTCTCAGGGCCTTCACACTGATACTACTATTGAAGACTAGAATGACAGGATGGAGTTCACTTTCAGTTTTGTGGATGATGTCACCAAGAGGAACAGTTTATAAGGTGGAAGTCTGGGCTTCCATTTGAAGTGACCTCAAGAGGCAGACCTTGCTGACAGGTAGAGCAGGAAGCAGCAGAAACCTGATGCAAGAGAAAACTAACTGGTACTAAGGCAGGCAGAGGCAGACCTCACTAACGAGGATCCAGAAGGCTGAGTCATTTAATCTGGACCAGGATCAGGTCTGGACAGAGTGAACAGGTATAGCTCAAAATAGTCTGCTCTCACAAGGCAGGCCGAATGCCATGTTAGATAGCCCCAAAGTCAAACTAGACATTCTGGGCCAGGTCAGGATTAAAAAGTTACAAGCTCAGCCGCAGATGTAGATGCTACACAACAGCAATGTATCACAGGCAGGGCACAGCAATACACCCTCTGCTAGAAAGCAGTTCCCAAGGGAATGGAGGGGCATGCCCTCATTTCTGTCTTGCTTTGCAGCAACTCTTACAATGAGGGAACTGACCTCGGACTGAGCCAGCTAGATTCCGCAGCTCAGCCAACTAAATTACTAGAAGGGGGGAATGTTCTCAGGAACCTGGCAGCATCTCATGAAATTCAGCAAAGGCAAATGCAAAATCCTGCATCTAGTGTATAATATTGTAATGGCACAGGCTGACTATCTAGAATGCATATCTGACTATCTAGAGGGGAACCTGGGTTTAGGATGATGAGTGTGAATAAGCAGTGCAGTTCTGCAGCACTGAGAGCTTAAACACAAATAGGGTTGCATTAGTAAGGACATAACCAGCAGGTTAGTTGAAGTGCTTATTATCCTCTCCCTGGCACTTGCAAGACTGCATTTGGAGAGTTGTGTCAAGTTTGGATGTCTGCAGTATAACAAACACATTGAGAAACTGTCAGTGTCCATCAGAGTCCATCAAGATAGTTAGGAAAGGAAAGCATGTGGGATACAAACAGAGCTTGAGAGCAATGGGCTTATTCATTTGTAAGAAAAGAAGGCTGGGTGACAGCTAATTGCTGTCTTCAACTATGCAGTAAGTGAAGACACAGTGAATGGAGCCAGGCTGCTTGGATATGCATAGTGAAAATAGGAGAGGCAATGAACAAAAGTTGCAGGAGAGCAAATTACTCAGAAGTACAAGGAGGAAAAGGTCACCATGTGTATGGCCTAACACTGGAGGAAGATGGCCAGAGAAACTTCAGCTCTGAAGATATACAAAACTTGATTGGATAAAAGTTCTTCAGCAACCTAAGTTACTTATAGTGTTGAGGATTGGAGAGGTCAGAGAAGGGAGATTTAGAACAGGTCAACTTCCAAGGACCCTGACAGCCTAAATCTATGTCATGCACCTAATTGTCAGCTCAGAGTCTAGGAATGTCTTGGAATGTATTTTGAAAACAAGACTTGGAATCATGGTCTGTATGTAATTTTTATTATAGGGTTATAATAAGCCTGTAAATACTGTTCACTATAATGAAGAATAGATATTGATGTCTCACTGTCCACATGGAAAGTTGTGCCATGTGGGCTTCTGCAGGGTTGACCAAGGTTTGATACTATATAATAAAGTCATTAATGATCTGGGTGATGGAATGCAGTGTGTGCTTATTAAATCTGCAAACAATACTAGGCTGGAAGCAACTGTGTACATTGGAGGACAAGATTAGAATTCAGAATGATCTTGACAAACTGTAGGAATGGTCTGAGAAAAACAGGATGTTATCGAACCGACACAAATGTGGGGCATTACTTTTAGAAGACATACTAAATTGCACAGATACAGGATGTGCCTCATCCTGCTTGTTTGTACTTTTGCTGAACATGATTCAGGGGCAAGAGAGGATCACAAGCTGAGTAAGAGTCAACAATGTCATGTTGCAGCAATAAAAGCAAACAACACGGCATTTTTTTCTTTAGAAGTTGTAATCTGCAAGACGTGAAAAATAATTTTTCCCCTCTTCACAGTTCTGCAGGGTTTCAGCTGTAGTAGCCAGCCCAGCTTTAAGCACTACCTCAGTAAAGATGCTGAAAAATTAATGTGAGATCATGACTTTAAGCCCTATTGGGATTCTGATGACAGGGTAGTAATTTTGGCTTACTTTCTTGGTGAAACTGTGAACATCCAGAAATGCATCCTTTTCCCAGGTATCACATCCCTTCTTTTACAGACAGATAGAAATCATTACGCCATTA
The DNA here is from genome assembly GCA_013397155.1 of Irena cyanogastra. Taxonomy (NCBI): domain Eukaryota; kingdom Metazoa; phylum Chordata; class Aves; order Passeriformes; family Irenidae; genus Irena; species Irena cyanogastra. The sequence goes on along the minus strand of VWZV01003817.1, from coordinate 101,663 downwards.
TCAATAAATTACCCAGAAAGATAATGTGAAAGCAAGGTAAAATAAATAATGCTTGGAAATTGAGGAAGAAGTGATCCATAGCTCTTTGTTTTCTAGGTGATAGATGGCTTTATTTTGGTGGTGGTAATTTTTTTTTTTTGCGATAATGTCAGAAACCAAAAGAACTATCCCGAACAATATCTTCTTTTCATTTTAATGAAAGCAAAAGAAAAACTAAACAAATTCCTTTGGATAAATCCTGCATGCATTTTCACACAGAAAACTTCTCAAAAATCAGTTGCTTTGAAGGAATGTAACAAACAAGTTTACTAGGTTTTTTTGGGTTTTTTTTTAGTAAACTATTTCCAGAGTTACAGATATAATAGCTAAATACATAACAGGGAAGATAATAATGGAATCATTAAACCATAGAATAGCTCAGGTTGGATGGGACATCCACAGATAATCCGGTCCTGCCTTTTGTGGGAAAGAGAGCCTAGATGAGATTATCTAGCACCCTGTCTGATTGCATCTTGAAGACCTCTAGTGTTGGGAATTCTACCACATTCCTGGGGGTGTTGTTCCAACTAACGAGTGCTCTCAATGAAAAAAAAAATTTCTTATGTCAACTTTCCCAGTACAACCTGTACTCACTGCCACTTGTTTTCTCCACATGACTCTTTGTGAAAGAGTCTCTGTCTTCTTTGTAGATGCTCTTTAAGTACTGGAATACTGTGATGAGGTCTCCCCTGAGCATTCTCTTCTTCACAGAGAAAATATGTAACTCCTTCAGCCTTTCCTTGTGGGGTGTGTTCTCCAGCCCGTGATCACCTTTGCAACCCTGGTTTGGACCCTTTTCAGTCTGTCCACATCTTTCTTGATCTGCAGTGCCTAGAGTGGGACTGGTTGCATCCTGACAAGCACTGAGTAGAGTGTGAAATAATGCCAAATAATACTCATAGTTACTGTAGGTTCCTGCTGATAATATCAATGAAATATCAATAAATTGTTCAGTGCTCTCTGATAATGAAATTTGGCCATCAATCGCATATACTTTATTGAGATAAACTAGGCTATCAATTTTAAGCCTTCCATTCATCTCTCCTCCTTGGTGTACTATAAATGTTAAGTCCTTAAAGGTATAATTTAATGGCATGTGGTTGGAAATGCGTTTCTAATAACATACAAGAGCTTGGGACCCTTTTTGTCTCCTATTGTTGTTCTTACTGCCGCATACAAAGTGTGTGAAAAACATCTTTTCTGTCTCAGCATTTATTTGGTTTCAAGTAGCTAAGGTGAAAGCATGAAGAGCACATAAAATAAACATAATTTTTTGATGAACTCGGTCTTTTTCTTCAACAAATACATGTTTCATAGCAACAATTAGTTCATTGCGTTATGGCAGTGTTTCCACCAAAAGTTAATTTCCATTATCCATTATTGTCTACATACACACTAAAAGAAGCATGTCAGAAGTAACAATAATTTACATGTTTTCAATCCTAATTAGAGTTTGGATATTTTTAAAAAAGCTATGTTATGCTAGAAGAAGCTCATAGAAATCTAGTTGTAAAAAGTGTCTTGGACTAACAATGGCAGAATCTACTGACTTCTCTGGGGTTTGGCCACAGTGAGGATCATCGAAGGATAACTCCTAAAGTTAGGTGGCAGCATGATGTGCTGTGTGAAAAAAAGAGTGCTTGACAAAGAGTAGAGAATATAAGGGGAAGAGAGAAGACTAGCAGGGCTTTCCTTAAGATCCTAACTGTTGTCTTGAAAATAGATCTTTATGGGCCCTCCTGTTACCACATTCCCATCATGCAAGAGACAACAAGGCATCTACAGATCTAGGAGTTGAGATATCAATATCAATGAAATATAATATCATTTATGGAGAACCAACAAAGAGGTCAATATTAATAATTACACCCTGATAATAATTATTCTAATAATAACACCAATACTAAAAAATATTGTATTAATTTCACTACTAAAAAGGCTGGCATGGTTATGCTTGCAAAGTATAAGAAAGATGAGAATAAAATGTCCAAATGGAATAATCAGCTCAAACTCATGGTTTTAAAGCATAATTTGTGAAACAATCACAGAATAAACTCTATCAAAGCCAAGAAGCTAAACTATGCATTACTGCAACAAATTGTGCCGTATGTTTTCTGTAATAAAACATATAAATCCTGCTATTTACATCTATGAACCTTTTACTATGATTATAACCTAATAAAAGCAACTTAAAAAAAGTTGAATACATATGAATACATATCTTCATTCAAAAGTAAAAGTTCTGTTTTATGTAGATCTTCTTACTATTCAACTACTTCTCAGACTATTGTCTTTTTACTCTAAAAGCTCAAGTTTAGTGAATTCTTCTCAGTAGAATTTATAACCATCAGAACAAACATGTCTGTTCTATTTTTAGTACTCTGAGTATAAAAATCAGAGAGATTAATATAGATCAATATAAATTTCTTATAGATAATAACTATATTTTTCAAAATTTCTACCTAATTATTTGGATTACCTATTGCAATGAAACCAAAATAACTCCTTGAAGTCATACCATCTTCATCTGCTCTATTGTGATGGAAATGCAGAGAATCGCACTTGAAAGGTCTGTTATGGTGCTTCTGAAATTGCACAGACTATAACAAAACTTGCCTCAAGAAATACATACAAGGTATTTTTTAATATTACTCTCTTTCAAGACTAAAATAAGAAATGGTATAAAAAGGTATGTAGAAATTATTTGTAGTTGGAGTAGCAAAAAATTCTTACCAGTTTTTCTTCTGCTTTAATGCACCCTGTCGTGGAAGTTAAAAACAGTGAATGAAACACGTCTGAGCAGTGAGGTGCGATTGACGTGCTGGAGGCATGAGAAGCCATCCAGAGGAGCCCCGGCAGGCATGATAGCTGGGCCTGTGCCATCCATGTGAAGCTCAACAAGGCCAAGTGCAAGGTCCTACACCTGACTCAGGGCAATCCCAAGCACAAATATAGGCTCAGCAGAGAATGGATTGAGGACAGCCCTGAGGAGAAAGGCTTGGGGGTGCTAGTGGATGAGAGGTTGCACATGAGCCAGCAATGTGCACTCGGAGCCCAGAAAGCCAAACATATCCTGGGCTATGTCCAAAGCAGTGTGGCCAGCAGGTCAAGGGAGAGGATTCTCCTCCTCCACTTTGCTCGGGTGAGATCACATCTGCAGTACTGCATCCACCTCTGGTGCCCCAAACACAAGAAGGACATGGATCTCTTGGAGGAAGACCAGAGGAGGGCCACGTTGATAATCAAATGGTTGGAGCGCCTCTCCTACAACAATAGGCTGAGAGAGTTGGGGTCATTCAACCTGCAGAAAAGACACTCCAGGGAGACCTTACGGCACCTTCCAACACTTTAAGGGGGTCTACAAGAAAGCTGGAAAGGGACAATTCAAGAGGACATCTAATCATAGGACAAGCAGGAATGGCTTTAACCTGAAAGAGGGTAAGTTTAGGTTAGATGTTAGGAAGGAAGTCCACTGTGAGGCTGGTGAGACACTGAAATGGGTTGCCAAGAGAAACTGTGGATGCCTCATCCCTGGAAATGTTCAAGGCCAGGCTGTGTGGGGTCCTGGGAAAGCTGGTGTAGTGAGTGGTATCCCTGTCCATGGGAGGGGCTTGGAAGTATATGATTTTTAAGGTTCCTTCAAACTCAAACCATTCCATGATTCTATTTGGTGCAACCCATATGAATAGCAGGGAAAATTTAGATGCTGTGATGGCCTTTCTGTTTACATTTGCCAGGGATTTACAAGAAATCCTGGTTTTCAAGAGAAAGGGGCTAATAGCACTTCCTGATCCTGGCATAGGAACAAATCACATTATCCTTACTCATGAGAATAATCTAATTAAACACAACAGGAGTCCTCATACAGACACGGTAAAGCAAGCATCATTTTGATGCCACAGTGACAGACAAATGAAAATTCTCTTCTTCTTTCACACATGGTTCAGTTCTGATCTATATAATTCCATTATTGAAAAAAATCCACTTTTTTTTTCTAAGAGTCAGTGTAAATATATGCCTGTACAGAGCAGCCCCTATTTACTGAAATAGTTCCATGTTTTGTAGCCAAGAGTCTGTCTTCTAAAGCATGTTCTGTCAAGCTTTCACAGTTGAATGATTACATAATCTTTTTACCCCAAAAATGAAGTAGTATTGCTAGAATTTATTTTAGAACTGAAATAAAAATTGAGCTAAAACTTTAAACTTTATTTGTCAGCTTTATTTTCTTCCCCATCTGTTTGTGGCAAACATTGGAGCATAGATAAAGGTAGTTTTCTTTGTTTTTTTGATATTATATTTGAGACCACCTTCCAGCATTTGTGGAGAATGGAATCTGAGAAAACTTTAAGAATATCACAGAAAAAAAAAAATCCTTCCTGTGAACTATTACAGCTGAGGGAAAAGCATGCTCTGGAAGCAAAGGGATTGTTTTCTCTTGTTTCAGTGGGGAACAAGTGTTGTAAAAGGTACAGGAAGAGAAATGATCAGATCCTGTCATCATCCAGTTTTTGTGATGGATGAAGGAATGCATAGCATCCTTTTATTGTTGCCACACCTAGTCTGGGCCTGTGTCAATGATGGATCTTGCATGCCGACCTAAAAATGGCTACAATTATGGAAATTCTACGATTTGGTAATGCAGAACACCTTGCTGGACTGAGATCCAACTAAACATCTCATGAATGAAATTATCACTGAGAAACTGACAGTCCTTGAAACGAAAATGTCAATATCAAGAATATGAGACAAACAATATTTTTAAAGGAAAGATATGAATCATGTTCTATAGCATTTCTTGTGTATGTACTCTTACTTTAATTTTCAGTCTGATGAGGTGCTAGAATGGAAGCAAATCAACACCAGAGCTACAATTACTAAAGGGCTGAGATTAATGTTTCAAATTTGTTTTTCTTTCGGAATGCCAGTGCTACAATAATGTTCACATGAGTTGATGAATGGCTCACCTCAATGGAAGTTTGCTTATCAAAAACAAACACTGTTGATTAGAGAAGACAGCTACTTCTTAACAATGCTCCAGCTTATAAAAATAAAGAGAACACAATTTTGAAAAATCTATTTGTAAAACCAAATAAGAGTTTAAAACTAAAGGAAGTCTCTTCTATTAAACATATTGTTGGGAATTAACCTTCTTTCAATATATTTTTTCCTAATACTACATATAGCATATTATGTGATTTCAGCAGTGAAAATGTTAAGCGGTTCAAACAGGATATTATATAATAAAGGATTTGACTAATAGAACTTCTAAAGAAACTCATGCTTGCAATTTTATCAGAAATTCAGTGTGGAGGAATGGATTGATAGTTGCACATGGAACAGCTGTAGTCAGGAGTTACTGTGGCAGTTGAGTACATGGGCAAATTATGGAGTCTTCCATGAAGAATAGCATGAAGCATGGAATGGAAAATAAAATGTATCAAACTGTCTTTTGTTATCCTGCTTTTCTTGTGAAAAAAAAATTATGCGGTTATGTGCTATTAGTTCATCTGTCCCACCACAAAGATGAACAAGACACTGACAAATTTTAAGCAAATTTAACAATGGATCTCGAAGCTTTGAAGTTATTTTGGGATTTGTGAAAGTCAGTAAGTCAATAGAGATCCAAATTTAATACACCTACTGGTAGAAAAGCAATTATAACAGCTTCCTACCCATTTGGCAAGGACAGGCAGTAACCATGAGATGAATCAGAACATGAAAACCAGTCAACTCATCAGCCAACATGAAGTTTCAACCAACAATACTATTTGTAGCAACATGTCTCACCATACAGATGTTGTAGATGTGAGAATAATCAAGACAACTGACGGTTGTGGCTTAGCTCCTAAAAGTGTTACAATTTTAAGTGGCTGTTACAGAGTTCTAGGCTTAGGTTTCAGTTTTGCAAAAGAGGTCATGTATTCCTGAAAGTAGTTTACTGAGTGTGTATTCAGCTTTGCTAGTTCTGCTGCTGGTGAGAATGGAACCTTTGGCACCTTCATGAATATAAAAAATGAAAATACACCTTTATTATGAATCATATATGACTGCTTGTGGCTAGTGCAAACTGTAAAGGAATTTCTTCTAAGAAAATGTTGTGCTTTTTTATCTTTCATTAATGACCTTTTGGGTTTTCTTCCCATCTTTTCCAGCTTTCTGAAATAATATTGGTTCTGCGTTTCACAGCTAATCACTGTTTTAGTCATGTCTATGTATCCGGGCTATACATACTGACTAGTGCCTATGGACTTTGGCAAAAAAGTAAATGTATCATACTGTATCTCCATGTACATACAGCAAATGCATCTTAGTACAGAGCTGAGGCATCCTCCTTCTCTCACTGGAGCTTACAGCAGCTGCTGTAATCTAGGAGGATGTACTGATCCAGTTCTGCTGATTCATCGTGTTTTTGCAGTTTATTACATAGAGCTGGATATAAGGAGGACCAGCAATCCAGCCAAAACCCCAAGTTTGGGGCTACAGAAGAGTCAGGGTGAACGGTGTTCGACGACCAGGAGGCAAGCTTTGCTGTAAAATCAAACTTTGTGATGAGAGTCACAATGAAGCCAAGAACATCTTTTTAAACAGGTATGGATTAACTCCAACACACATAGTGCAAATATATACAACTTTATTAAACACACAGAACAACGATTAAAATAATTTGAGTATCCTCAAAGCATCGGAGGTACTTCTGTTTCTGGAGAGACTGGAGTTTGGTACTGGAGTTTGGTACTGGAGAGACTTGACAAAAATGCTCATTGCCATGAGCATCAGTGGAACCAAGGGGCTTGGGAAAACTGATGTGGACTGGACATCACTGCACGTAACACCACCACCAAGCAAAAACAGTGCCCGAGGGGGCACCGCACGGCTGCGCCCACCCGGCCGCGGGCAGCGCAGGGCCCTGAGCCGCGGGGCCCTGGGGGCGGCCCCTCCCGTCACCGGCAGCGCCGGCGGTGCGGCAGCGCCACCCGCCC
>VWZV01003817.1:72026-94487 GCA_013397155.1 Irena cyanogastra | reverse complement strand
CAGCCCGCGGGACTTATCTCCGTCGGGGCCGGCGGTGGAGGCGGCGGCGGAGGCGGCAGCAGCAGCAGCAGCGTCGCGGTGATGGGGGAGCTGAGGGCGTCGGGCTCTGGGTCCGTGGTGCTCCCTGCGGGGATGATTAACCCGTCGGTGCCGATCCGCAATATCCGGATGAAATTCGCCGTCCTCATCGGACTCATCCAGGTTGGGGAGGTCAGCAACCGGGACATCGTGGAGACGGTGTTGAACCTGGTAAGCGGCCGTGCACCCCGCCCCGGTGACGCCCCGGCGGGCACCGGCCCGCGCAGCCCACCTCCTCCCGGGGCTGCCCCTCCGCCCCTGTGCCACCCGACAGGGAGCTGCATCCTCCCAGCCCCCGTGTCCCTCCTACACGTACGGTCCTTCTCCAGCCATCCTTCCTTCCCAAACTCCTCGTTAATCCCGCGACCTGCTCATCTCCTCGTCCGTCGTGCGTGTGACAGAAGCCCCCTCAGCGCTCCCTAAACTCCAGGCAGGACCCTACCTAGAACAGACAGGCCACTCTTTCCCTTCCCAGTGCCTCGTCCTGCAGAAGTGTAGTGTGTGCAATTTACAGTGAGAACAATAAGAAGATTAAGTAATTTGCAATTTCGTGTTATGGACGTTGCCCTTTAACCTAGTAGCTTCCTCTTGAGAAGAGTGGCATGAATGTAGTATCTGTTTTTAACTGACAAACGTTAAAAACCCCCAGCCTGAGCTGGTATCTTTTCTTGGTGGCTGAAACATGTGAAGGGTTTAACCCTGTTAGATCAGAGCTAGTTGAGCATTTTACGTGGAGGAAGGGGGAGAAGGGAGATTTTGCAAAGATTTAATACGCTTTAATATCTGTAATAAAGAGTTAGTTGTATTGCAGTATTATTTTGGGTTGCTCAAGTCTTAATAACCTGCCCTGCTTTCCAAGACACATTCTTGTCTGCAAAGTAAGTGTTGTTGCTACTTTGGTCCAAGGTCTGTTCATTGCAAAATACTATTGTACAGAGGTAAATAGCTGAAACAAGGAGAAAATGCTAAAATGTAGCTCCTTAGTCAGCTGCTCACTTCATGGAGTGAAAGAGTTACTGCAGGACTGTATGACTTAATGTTTTTGCGCTACCTACACCAAAGCCTGAGGAACCTACAGAAGCCAAGCGAGTGCATCTAAAAATGAATCACTTTCAATTATGTGCAATTTGGTGCTGTTCCTGAATGCAAGATTTGCTGCAGCAAAGATTTTGTAGCAGTTCAGTCAATGAAATACCCTCAAATTTTGCACATAAAATAGGATAGGAAAATGACTGCTCAAAACTGAATGGTAATTAATTGAAACTGCCTTTGTTTCAAATGAGTTTAATGCTTCTAACCTCCAATCATTTTATACAAAGTCATGTAAAGAATATATTTTGTTTCAAACACTTTAAAAATATGTATTCTTCTGTCTGACAGTTATTTGCATTTGACCTAGCACAGACTGAATGGAAAAGCTGCAGCATGCAGGGAAGGACGTAATTTGGTCAGATCATTTTAATATTTATGGCATATCTGAACACACAGGGTTAAAACTGATGGTTTTGTGAATATGTCAAAACAGTAATCTGGTATATTTCCCATTCCTCTCTCCAAGCTGTTTGACAGCTTGAAATGTGACTTGTAAATTTTATTTTTGTTCTTTGTACAAGTATGGTACAAGTCATCATAACTTCATTGGTTTATTACCCATTTCTTTAAACGTAGCACTCAAAGTAAGTTAATGACGTGCAGTTATTTTATTAACTGGCTTTGTGTAGATCATGACAGATACAAAAATGTTTAATCCTTTTCTAGTTTTCTTTCTTCTTTCATTCTTACTGATATTTAAGCTCATTTTAATTCTGGCTGTTAGTGTACCAGATTAGCATTGCCTTGTCTTTGATGGAGTGGTTGAGAGTATGTTTTGGTATCTATGCAGAGGACATCCATTGCTTGCATATAAGATAGATCTACTAATCAGTTCCTGTTGCTGAAAACAATGTTTATATTTTAAAATAAGCACAAGAGTGTTTAACAGTTCTCTCAGCACTGAGAGATGTATATGAATGTGAAACTGCTTGTGAGTCTGCTGCAGCAGCGTTGCATCCTGGATCAGTCATTACTTAACAGATGGAGTCTAATATACAACAGTCAGTATTCCCAAAGCAGAGAGAGGCTGTATTGTGTCTGTAATTTTTTTCTTCTCAGGGCAGTAAATGTTTCAAAATTATGTGTTTATATTTTAAACTTAATTTACTCACATGTGAAACAAGCAGTGAATATGGCAGATACAAAGTAAAGCTGATGGCATATGCCTAAACTACTAAGCACCGTCTCATTCTGTATTAAGGATTTTAGTAGCAACTTGAAATAAAGTGCATTTTTCTATTTTAGAAGCATTCATCAGGAGGTGGCTGGGGATAGAGAGAACTGTTTGGTAATTTTATTGCTTTGTTTTTTTCTTCAGTCTTTACCTGTACTACTTCTGAATGACTTTTGATGCAGGTGTGATAATGAGTGAACAGTGATCTTGTGTTGATACATCAGTTGATGTGTTAAGTCTTTGAGAGAAAAACAACTTACACTATGCCATATTGGGTTGCTATAAGCCATTTGGTAATAGCTTTTCAATATAAGAATTCTGCATAGATGAGATGTTTTATTGTCAGAGATAATCAGAAGTTACAGATGGAGATACTTTTTAAATTTCCTTATCTGAGATTCTTGCTGTCTTTTGTGCAAAGCTTAAATAAGTCTATTTAATTTTCCTGCATCTGCATGGAAGCAGCAGTAAATGTCCGAGACAAAACTTTGTTCTGGTGTGCCCTTGTCATGGAGGTCATCACTCTTCTTTCTTGTGAAATTGGGCTTTTTGGGTTTCTCTTGAAGAGTTTTTTTCCTTTAAATGTTTGTTTTGGTGACCACACACTGTGATCTCTAGTACTGCATTTTGGACTTTACTCATGTAGTTCCTTCTGATACTGATAGACATGGTGATTTATTGTATTATAAGGTGAGGAAGTGTATTTTTTGCAGTGTTGAAAATCTTTCTCGTCAAGTATCTTGTTGGAGTTTCAGCTTTGCCAAATTTTAACAGTGGACTTTCAGCTCAGACAGCATTTTGGGCATTATTCCATTGTTTATGAGATTAGTTGTTTCTTTTGATGCTTTTCTTAGTGTTTCCTCAGAACCTTCTGAGTTCAAAGTTCTGTTAAACTTGTCAACTTGTTTAGCGGAGTGTCAGTTTGTGGAATTGTGTTGTGTTGCTTGTGTTATTTTTTCTTTAACATTATCGTGAAAGGCATAATGGAGAGAGGCTTCAGCTTTTTATATGCCAATGCTTATGAAGGACTCAGTTATCCTTAGAAAGACCTGCTGGTGTTAGTACTGTGAAGGTTAGAAGATCTTAAGAATCTGTGAGCTGAAAGCTTTTTTAGAATGATTTTATAGAATATTGTATTATTTTTACATTTCTAGAAGTAGGAGGGAATGCCTCATTGTATCACATGCATTCTTCTGTGATGGTGCTTATTTTGGTTTTGGTCCATGAGCTTAGTATGATTCCCCAGGCTCAGCATGCTCTCTCTGAGATGTGTGTTCACTGACCCTTGTGTACTGCAAAGCACCAAACTAGAAAGGGCTTTCCTTAAGAAAAGTGTAATCCTCTAATTGCTCTAAAGGATTTCTCTTTGGGGATATTTTGACACCAGTTCTGTGCTTCTTTTGTCAAGGAGGCCCTTTTGAACAGCTCTATTAGTTTTCTTAGGGTTCTGTGAAGGATGTTGTTATTTCATGGTAGATGTGCTTGTTGCTGTTAGGCTGATGTTTAAAATAAAATTCTATACCATGTGCTCCAGAAAATGTGGTATTAAAGTGGAAGTGGGTCAGTCTGTCTACCCACTGAGTAGTCTTCTTCTGCTTTGTCTACTTTTGTTTTTCTTATTTCCTAGTGCAAAGTTTCCAAATATGACTTTAATTAATTTTCTTTAATATGCCTAGGCTGGTCTTCCCTTCAATTATTTTACTGACTTGCTTTCTCAATTCTCTGCTTTTCCGGTGTTTTAGTAGTTTTGGGAATTTTGTCTTCAGTGTATATTTTGAACTGACTCTTGTTTGGCCATCTTTGATCAAACACAGCTATGTAAGTTGCATTGTTTCTTAGCTTTTAGGAACCTTTCTGTGTTCCAGTTTGAATTTCCTAGCATTTGTGATTTTTGGTTTTGTAGTGCTGATTATATGGCAATGCACAATAAGCAAGGCGAATAGGAAGCTGAATGATACTAAAAAGTTGTGACTGGTGCTGAAACATGCTGCTCGTTTTGCCTGTGCATCTTGAACAGATGATGTGATGCAGATGTGAACAGATTTCAGTCTGATACAGGTGTGGCTGACCAGGATTCTCCTTGTGCAATCTGGAAAGCTTTTATATAGATTTTGTCAGGCTAGAGAGTGCTTGTAAGAAGTAGGTCAAACACCAGGCTTAGTTCAAAAAGTCTTTTTCTGTTCTTGTTGACTGCAGCCCACACTTCTGCCTAGCTCTTCTAGTTTTCTTGGCTGTTCCATCCTACTTCAGTGTTAGTCACCCATCACAAGAGGTAAGCCGTTTTTTAGTGCTCTGTCACATTGTGTACTCGTAGGAGTGGCATTTGCGGTTTCAGAGCAAATGGGTTGAATTACGTGAGACATCCTTCTCTTCCTGCAGGCTTTCTGTAGTAGTGGTCATAAGGAAAAATGTAAAGGGAAGTCTGTGTAAAAAAGATGTTTTTTGGTTTTATTTTTTTATCCTTTGGTACTTCTTTTCTTCAGAGGTTGGTTAAGGATTTTCTTAAGCTATAGTTGGCTTTGGTATCTGAGTTCTTTGAATCCATTTACAGGTTTGGTTGCTGCACTGTCCCATGGCACAGTTCTGCTTTTACATGAGGAGGAAGAAACGCTTTTGTTCATTGGGTACTGTTGTAGTCTGAGAAAATGTGGGCCTTCTGAGCTGTAGCCTCTGTCATATGACTTCTGTTTTTCCTGTGGAACTAGCTTTGCAGGCTTGAGACTCTTATTCCATTTTCTTCATGAAAGCTTTCTCATTTTGAGTGTAATTCTCTGCTGATAGAAGGTACTAATCAAAAAAGTGAAGTTTAGGGAAATTTCAGATTTTGGATTTTTTGGGAGGTTTTGTTTGTTTGCTTTTTGTGTGAATTTTGGTTTAGGTAATACTTAACTGAAGGTGGCAGTCCTTGTCTAAGTTACTGTCTGTCCCACTGGCCTCTTGGTATCCTGCTCATCTATCCAGCTAATCTCTGTTTGGACATTGCTGTACAAGCTATCAGAGCTGTATGAAAAGAGAGTATCTAATGTGAGAGTTTGTCATAACATTCCACGAGCAGCTACTTTAGAGTACTGTAGCTCTTGTCATTATTTAATGCTTCTGAGGAAAACTTAGTTTTGGTTATAGAAAATCTTCGAACAACTGAATGTTAATTTAATTATTTTATTATAACTGATTTTTTGGGGTTTTTTTAATCTAATCTTTGACAGTAGGTGTTTATGGCTGAAAAGTTTTTACAATCCTTGTATCAGTCATAAAGCACTAATGGTATCTCAGCAGGTGGCTTGGAATCTGCTGTGGTTCTTGTATGATGGGTTGATGTATTTCTATAGGTGATAACTTTAAAAAATCTGTCATGTTGGCATGTAACTGAATGTTCCTTAATGCTTAACTCTGAGTAATTATTTTCTTCTTAGCTTTACATCTTGATTTTACTTCTCAGTTGTCTTTACAGGATTCAATTCATGGATTATAAGGGAGGTGAATACCATGAGTTTTTTTTTTTATTTTTGTCACACTTAAATAATAAAGTTGTGAGACTGGTATTGAAAAAATACCTGCAATCCTTGGCCTTTCCCCCTTCTCCCTCCTGAGGCCCTACCTGTATTTTATCTCTTTGCATCAAGCAATGGATTATCACCTTTCTCTATCAAGATGCTATTTTTACAAAATTGTGACCTGATTCCCCATTTAAGCCATGTGTTTCACAAGACTAAGCATTTAGCTGTGTATTTGGTTATACACATTTTTCTCTCTGCCCTCCATGTTTTCCCCTGTCCCTGCTTTCTGTTGAGCACTGAAAAGAGTAGAAGCTGGGGCCATGGCTCATAACACTGGCAAGGCTGAGGTCTAAGTGGCTGTGGTGCAGTTTTTTCTTTCATGTTAATGCTTTTCAATGTGTTCACTCATACATCTCAAATATATGAAGACTTTTTGTATTGAATCTTTAAAAAAAAAAAAAACAACAAAAAACTAACACCCAAAACCTGCATGATCATCTCTGAATTCCTTCCAAAGTGTTTGTTCCCCTTTTGCATTGTATTGAATTTAGTCAGAGTGGAATGAAATCTGTGATTGGGTTAGTACCAAAACGGAATCTTTTCTGATAAATGCTGTGCACAGTATTAACAGAATGTTAACTTAATAAGCTATCTAAGCTATTTTAAATCAACCTCTTAGTCTTACCTGTTCATTATTTTGTTCTCCAGTTTTTCCATTTTGTATTTTGGCCTGTCTCAGTAAATCTATCTCAGATTAATTTGTGTTGCTCTTCCATTAGTGTACAGTGTTTTATTGTACTTTACGCAGAACAGAATCAGCTACCTCATTATATATTCAATGTGCCTGGTGGCCAGAGGGTCACTGTAGTAGTGTGTGTTTATGCTGAGGAAGTTCCATTTATTTTTTAGTGAAATTTGGTCATTAATTTCTGTTTGTTTTTATGGAAACACCTCATTGTGGAGCTTTGTCTATTCTTGCATAGACAGAACCTTTAAGCTTTCTTTAAGTCTGAATCAAATTTTGAACTTGCTTTTATAACCAGAGGCAGAAGATCTCTTGAAACATCAGTTTGGAATTCAATGATCTACCTCCCACATCCGTCTTGCAAGAGTTTGGCGTAGATGTACTACAATGATGCAGTATCTGGTACTCATCAGCATAAAGATAATGAAAAATTAAAATATTTTATTTGTGGAGAGTCACATGTTCCTTCCTTAATGATAAAAACATCCAATTCAACTATAGGATTAATAGGAATTTCAGCTATTTGAACTATAATTTCATAACTTCCAGTTTAAGAAGATTGTTAATGACATTAGTATCTAAGAGGAAGATTATCTATTATTTCCAGTAGAGAAGTACCTCGACTTCTGATCAACCTACTTATTGCTAAAACTGCATTCCAGTAATTTTTAGAGTTTAGCATTTTTTTGTGCTGTTGACGTAGATGGAAAATAATAACTTTTGGTAAATGAGTAAGTCTAAGTAGTTTTGGAGTTACTGAGGTTTACGCCAGCAATGTCAATTCATGTATTTTAATGCATCCCTATAATATGACTACCCTGCTTTGCCTTAAAATTGGGTTGCATCACTGAAATTGTTCCAACATGACAATTCACTGAAAGCTTGTATAAATGCAAGTGTTGCTAATGCTGTTCAACAGTTTACAAATGCTTGGCATCTGTCTTTGCAAAATGATGTTTCTTTCACTGCCCTTTTGTTTAACAGTTGAAAGCCTTCCCTAACTATGCAGAATAAGTATTAAGTTTTAGAATTAGCTGGAAGTGAGATATGGCTAAATATTCACTTACAAGTGAAGTTGTTATTCATATCATGCGTTTTGTTACCTCATGGCTTTCGTAGTACTGGGACAGAGTGGACAGAAGGATGGAAATAATCATTCTTTGAGCAGATTCTTCTAAACCAATGAGGCATTGTAATCAGTTTTATGTGATCTCACTTCTTTTTTTGCTTTGTAAGTCTTCATATTCTGTGACAAATACTAAATTACATAAAGTTTTCCAGCTTTTATTGAATTTTGATTGCCTGCTTTAAGAGCCACTATAGCAGGTTTGTATTTTTTAAAATTTTGTTTCATAAAAAGAAAATAGTTCGAATATAAACAGAAATATGAATTTGAAAACCTGATCTTTGATTGAGAAAGGATCCCATACAAACCTGTTGCCACAGACTCCTACTACAAACTTACAGAAAACAATAAAATGTGCTTTCATTGAATTTAGAATAGTAGCCATGAAATACATGTTCAATCAGTCAGAATTTATCCTTAATCTTTAACAATATTTGGTGTAGCTAATTGAATTTAAAAAAAAATCTTGATTTTATTGGGATTCCCTATGTCACTATAAATGTTAAAAACATTTAATTAAGAAAAGGGGAAAAAATTACTTTGAAATCAGGGGTGCATTCCTGCTTAAAGTCAAATGTTTTTTATAGCTGGAAGAATAGGAAAGCTGTCTGCCCCTTACAAGAGGACAAACACATCAGAATGGAGCTACAGAGCTATGTCAGCTCCAGTTGCACGGCATCTTCATAATGGGAGCAAACATGTTTAATTGCAGGAATTGGAATGTTGAGAGCATGGGTAAAGAGATTTTGCCTGAAAACAGAAGAAAGTCTATTTTATAGGGAAAAAAATCAGCTTTATCCCTCTTCAAATCATAATTTTTAGGTCAATAATGAAACTTAATGAGGGGCCTCTGAAAGCTGCATTTTTGGTTATGTTAAGTTACGGAATAAGGAGGAAGGTAAAGAATCTTACTAAGTGCTGTATTACACTTCTCAAGGCTGGTGGCTTTTGCTGTTTTCTTGTGAGTTTAAGAGTTCCCATAAAAGCTCAGCACCTCCTCTTTTCCTTCTGTTGTTCCAGTGAAATAAATTACCTGTTTTTGTAAATGGCAAGGTGTGCGCAGTATTATGAGTCATATCTGTGACTGATGGCTTCTTGGCTGTTAATATTCATCTCCTGAATAGCTGAAACTTACGGAAACGTTGGTGTGAGGCTGCATTGGATGGGGTAAGGTGCTCCAAGCAATATGCCCAGGATATGGGAGCTGTTTCATTCTTACATTTCCCTTGAAGAGACTTGTGGAGCCCTTGTCCCATATTTTAGTCTTTGGAGTTCTGAAAATCTGGTTTGCTGCTGGTGCTTCTGTATCTTCAGCTATGGCATACATACTGTCAAAGAACCTGCAGAAGTTTGTCTTTTGTTTTGTTTTACGTAGCTTATTAAGCAATTTGAAAGACTTTCTTATCCACGTTTCTCATGGAAGCATTGCAGTCTCCATTGCATGTTTTGATACCTTAGAAAGGACTTTGTGAATGCAGAAATAGACTTACAAGAAGACCTTGTTAGTGTTGAGTCTGCTGTCCAAGGGTGAAGTGAATTGAGTCTATCTGAAAAGAAACTTTATCATGGCATCCTGGGCTCATACCACTGAGAAAGGTCTGGCTCCCTTGTGTCTACTCCCTGCCCACCCTACCCCCCCTACAAATACACATTAATAAGATCTCTTCAAACCTTCTCTTCTTAAGGCTAAATAATCCCAGCTTTCTTCAGCCTTTCTTTGTATGTCAGATGTTCCAATCCCTTGATTATTCACACATTTAAATCTTTATTCTCCTTGTGCAGATAAGAAAAAATGGGAGGTGGGGTCTGGGAAGCTTTTTAATTATAGCAGTCCTCTTCCTCATCTCACAGTATGAGCTGCAGTCTCTACCACAAATAATCCAATGTAGCAATGCCTAAGTCAGCAAAGGAAAATTTGCACCACATGCAGCCAAGAAAGAAAATAGACCTTGGTGAGCCACAGCAGTGAGCATTTGCTTTTCATCAATTGCGCCTGCTTGCTAGTAGATAGTTGTGGATGAAACACAAACCCAAGTCTGTCTGTTGGTTCTGCAGATCAAAGTTATGGTTGTATGTAAGCTTATTTCTTGGATTTCAGAGATATAAAATGTAGGTACATGTAATATTTTGCTGAGGAAGTACAAAGTTAATGGCATAATACTGAGTTCATGAAAATTTGTGGCTCTTTACATATGCTGTAAATACTACCTCATTCAACAAATTAGCATGAAGTGAAATTAAACTAGAAGAGCTGTTAGCGTAGTTTTCAAAGCAATAGATGCTTGATGTTAGAAGGAAAAATAAGAACACAAAATTCAGTATAGAGCCAAGGCTGTTGAAATTCTGCTTTGGGTTTGTTGAAAGTAATAGATTCATGACTTTATATATAGTCTAAGATTTATATATTAAATATTCAGTAGCACTTCATGTGCATATAACTATGCAACTTAGAAACTGTAATATATGAAACAAAGGTGATTGTGTAACAAAATTTTTATAGTTCATGTTTCATGAAGAAAAGCATTTATTCAAAGTAATTTATAATCTACAATAATAAACACATTGTAACTAGAACAATGTGTAGGCTTAGTCACTGAGAGGTAGTCAGTCTTTCATAGTTGACATTTTAAGCACTGCTCACTGAATAGGAGCTGATGCAGTCTTTAAAATGGATCAGTGAAGTTGATAATTGCAGGTATTTTCTAAAATCCAGAAGCAGGTTATTGCCAGTGCTCACAGTTGTGATGATTTCCCTTATTATTAGTATAAGGGTTTTTTATACTTTCAAGGCCAGGTTGGATGGGGCTTTGATCAACCAGGTCTACTGGAAGATGTCCCTGTCCATGGTAGGGGGATTGGATTTAGATGATCTTCAAAGTCTCTTCAAACCCAAACTGTTCTGTGGTTATGTGATAATTCTATAACAAAGGAAAATAAACTATAGTGGAATAGTTTGTGTTTGTTTGCTTTTTTTTTTCCTTAATAAAATGTGATTAAATTCTATTTAAGAATAAACTTGGATCTACTCACTTAGTTGCGTGTCCCGTCTCAGTCAAAAAAGTAGTTTTCAAGTCTATAATCTGTTTTGTCACTTGAGTTTGTGGTTTAAACTTCCCCTTTTTCAGAAACCCAACAGCTCAAACTAATGCAAGTATGTTTATCATGTATTAAGAGCTTTAGTATACCTAAGCACAATCAAGAAGGATGGGAAAGGGGGGAAGCAGAAGTTTCAGCTGAGTGAGGCTGATTAGTTGCAGGCTGTTGAAGCTGATATTTTTCCAGCTGCGTCTTAAAAGAAAAAAAAAAAGTACCAGAAATGTATCAAATTTATCCAAATTGTTAGTTGTTTAGATGAAGTTTAGCTTTTGAGAAATGGTACCGTTGAAAGGAAGCTTTGCATTAAAAAATAAAAACCTAAGAGCATGGTGGGAAAATCCTGAGTACAACAGGTTATCTTTCAGTGTCCGCCTGGATTTACAGAGACCTTGAAATGACTTGTTACGTGATGTTTTATTAATTTTTGAGGTGTCTGAGGGAATTATCACCATCTGTTAATACCAGGGTCTAAGCTAGCATGTGGGTTTCAAAGTGCTTTGTGTTGAAATTTTTAAGTAAGAAATCCTTCTCTTAAAACTAAATGCAGTTATGAGCTTTCAGAGTGTAAATAGAGAATACCTTTTATAGTCCAGATTTAAGCTCTTGGATCATTTGTCACAGCTTTGGTTTGTGGTCCTTGCCTGTTCTCTGAAGTTAGGTGGTTGTAAGTACTTGTGTAATGGCATTTTCCTCATGCAGGATTTAGAACATAACTGTCTTTTCAACTTGCTTTAAGTTAGCAGAGCTCTGTTTTAGCTAGAAGTTACTTCACGCTGAAAAGAAAGCAGCATATATATTGTATTTTATTCTGGCTGAGATCATTCCTAAATGCATCTTGTACCAAAAATCTGATATTATCCAGAAGTACAGAAGAAACAGTAAAAGTCTTGAAGTGTTACAACCTAAATCCTTTCTAGAGGTCAGAGAAATCTTGGGAACACCTTGTTTGAATTATTACTTCAAAATTCCTCTCTCATATGCTCCCTGTGGAGTTACAGTAGATTTTAGGCCTTTCTTAATAAGAAGGTGATGAAGCAACTTGAACATTTTTGAGCATGGACATTGGGTTGTTTTTTCTTAAGCAGTACATCTGAAATGGCCATGTATGTTTGTTGCATTAGTTTTTGAAAAATCACGGGTTTAAAAATTCTCTTACATATGCATTCCGTAGAGCATGAATGGTTGAGGAGACTGCATACTTCAAACAGGATATGGCACAGCTGCAGCTGACAGTACAGCCAACATGAATTTTGATTTAAAATTCCTTTAAGAAATCCTGAAGATTCTCTGGGAGATAGGGAGATTTGTGGTCTGAAGGCAATCCTAACTTAAGAAAAACTCTTTGGCATTTCTATTTATTTAGAAAATGGAAATCCAACTAAATAGTCTATATTTAGTGTAGCAAAATGAGATCTTTAAAACACTATAATGAAAGGCTACTTGAGCATTATTA
This sequence comes from Irena cyanogastra, assembly GCA_013397155.1. Taxonomy (NCBI): domain Eukaryota; kingdom Metazoa; phylum Chordata; class Aves; order Passeriformes; family Irenidae; genus Irena; species Irena cyanogastra. The sequence goes on along the minus strand of VWZV01003817.1, from coordinate 82,226 downwards.
AAAATTAATACAGCCAAGAGAGTTATTGAGAGAAGTGGCATTTAGCAGTAGTTGTTAATACATTTTGGTACTGCTATATGGTAAGTAGCTTCTAGCTTCCTAGTTTGTGTTCTGTTTCCTATGTAATATTTTTCATTATTTTTCAATGATCTTTTTCTTCTTATATATTTTTAAGTTAAGAATAACCATTCCAGGTCAATAGGTTTGTACTGTGACTGAAAACAAAGACTTGCCTGAAGTCTTTTATTGTACAAACTTCAAAATAAGCTGTAGAAGAAAAATACTTTAAGTGATAGAACTGATCTTTGGGGAGTAGAATGTCATATAAAAAACTGTATTATGGTGCTTCATGAGGATAATGTCTGGGATAATGCTCAGCTTTTGAAGGTGTGGAGTTTGGGGATTGGAGTGGTATAATCCTGATCTCAGAGGCTGTAGTGGGTTTATGTGTCCAGGCTTTGGTAGTGTGGGGGGGCTACAGGGGTGGTTTCTGTGAGAACCTGCCAGAAGCTTCTCCTATGTCTGATAGAGCCAGCCAGTCCAAGACAAACCCATCAGCAGTGGTGGCAGTGACTGTGGGCAACAGATTTAAAAACAAGTTACTGCAGAGGAGCGATTGCAGCTGGAGAGAGGAGTGAGAATATGTGAGGAGAGCAGCCCACTACATAGCAAGGTCAGTGAGTGAAGAGAAGGAGGAGGTGCTCCAGTTGCTAGAGTAGAGATTCCCCTGCAGCCTGTGGTGTAGACCATGGTGTGGCAGCTATTCCTCTGCAGCTTATGGAGGTCCGTGAGGGAGCAGAGATCCACCTGCAGCCTGTGGAAGACCAGGAAACAGCAATGCCCAAGGGAGGAAGTGACCCCACAGAGAGCCTGTGCTGAAGCAGGTTTTCTGGCAGAGCTTGTGGCCTCATGGAGGACCCATGCTGGAGCAGTCTATTCCTGAAGGACTGCACCCTGTGGAAGGGACCCATGCTAGAGAAGGTCACAGAGGAATGTGTCCCGTGGGAGAGACATTATGCTGGAGCATGGGAGGAGAACAAGGACAAAGTGTGAAACGGACAAATGGCAGTCCCTATTCCTTGACTCTCTTCATCATTTGGGGAAAGGAGGGACAGAATTTTGCAGTGAAGTTGAACTTGGGAAAAAGGGAGAGGGATGAAGGAACAATGTTTTAAAGTTTGATTTTATTTGTAATTATCTTAGTCTTGATTTTTAATAAACTTGTTTCATCAAGTCATGCCTGTTTTTCCCATCTTAGTAATTGCTGAGTGATCTCTCTTCTTGCTTTTATCTTGACCCGTGAGCCTTTTGTTGTATATTTGTCCCTCTGTTCAGCCAAGGACGACAGTGATAAAGTGGCTTGGTGGCCACCAGGTGTAAGGAAATACAGTAAACCTGTAGATTAAGTACTTTCATTTGTAGCTGTAAACAGAATTAGGCTTCTGTGCAGGGATTGATCATTATACGCTACTATTAATTTGTCCGTATTTCAACAAACAGCTGCCTTTCAGCTTTTGAAATGTGGACTTTGCTAATTGCATTGATATTTGTAGTGGCGAGGTATAATTAAAAAAAGGTGATTGATACTTTTGAGTGATGAATAAGGCTTAGCTATCTATGCCTAATGGCTGTCCTAGGTGCATTGCCATTTGTGATACCCCAACAGAATCTGACTAGTTGTGAGAACTGGCAGTGACACATGGCTCTTTAGTAAATCCACTGCTACCTCTGGAAAGTCTTGTTTGACAGAGATGAATCAGCTTTCTTACGCAGATTGCTGAATGTCTCCATGCATGTGAAGCTATTAAAAGACTTCTTGGAGGACAGTGATACCAGTAAACAGTTTGTGTTAAATTTTTTTGTCACTAATTTCACATTCCATTCCATGTGATACGGATAAAAGTGCTTACATTTGATGCTCTACAGCTTTTATTTGCACATCTTGTGATTATTTCCTACTAACTAGCAGCCCTTGTATGACACACCCGCTGGAAACACAAGCCCAGCTTTCACACAGAAGGCTCAGAACTTGAATCTCGTAGTATTTGTATCCTATAGCTACATTGTGCTTTTAAAGGCCTAGTTGAACAGAAAGAAGACTATATCTGTTCTGATTGTGACAAGTTCATAGTGGGTTTTAGACATGTTTTACCCTGACTTGTAATATTACAATCAAGTGTGTTAAAGAGGAAATTAAATGTTTTGTTTTTCAAGCCTTATCAGACAGCTACTGCTATTTAAAACTGTCTTGAATAGCAGAAAACTGTCATTTATTTGTTATGGTGGTAGACTGTAAGTTTGTAAGTTACAATTTAAATTTAACAAACAAATGGATGGGAATTTTGTAAGTTTGTCAGTTCTGGATATATTCGAAAAGCACCCAACTAATTTGAAGTTAAGCGTTACACTGTCATGGCACAATTACTGGGGGATTTCTATTTTAAAGAGGAAGGCTGGAAGATTTTTCTTTTTTCATGGAAGAAAATATCAGGGTCATGTTTGAATGCCTTCCTTTTTACCACTGTTAAATAATATTTTCTGTTTTGGTTGACTGCCAGAATCTAGTATATATGTGTGTGTTCTGCCCAGAAACATTTGATTGTCTTCATCTCTACTTGGAAGTTTTACCATGGATGCTTACGTAAGATTTTCTTTGTGTAGGTGAGATTAACATTGTTTAATTTTGTGTGCTTTTAAAATTACAGAGCCATTCTTTTTCCCTTGTACAGGACCAGTTAAGACTTTCACAGATGTCTGGCACATTTAATTACAAACTACCACTGAACTTCACACATGCTGTTTAGTTGGATCGTATTTTCTATTTTTAAAATTCATGTCAAAAATGAAAGAAAAAGAATGCCTAGTGAATATCAGTAAATTATAAGTGTAAATATAAGTGTTTGGAGGCACTTCTTTGGAATGAATGAAGTATTAACGTAGATGTTATTACCTAGTTTTGAATCACAGGATTCTGAAGTCTTAAGAGATAAACTATGAGAGTTGGTTAAAATTATTTTAAAAAATAGCCTTGGATCAATTACAGAATGCTAAATCATGACTCACAATTTGAAATGGAAGGCCTCATTATTGGTGGTCAAAAGTGAGGAAGCATGTATTCAGCTGTAGGCTCTAGGGGAGGGCATTGTCGTTCTTCCCCAGAGGATGAAGAGAAAAACTCTGAGGTTTTAGAGAGTCAAAAGGCTTCTTCATTGTAACAATCCATTCTCTTTATAGGGTCTTTCACTAACAGTTACTTGATTGGTTAAATGACACAACGCCTCTCTACCACCATTGGATGAGATAGAGCATGTTTTGAGAACACACAGAAGAATAGAACAAACTAAAGTGAAAAACAGCACCTGTTATTTTGAGAACGCGAGATGCTTACAAAACTTCTATCAAGCCTCCCTGAGAACATGAAATTCTTCACAGAGCTGTTCCCTAGGAAGGCAAACTGCTTTCCCTTGGGAAAGTCAGGGCTTGGTGCTGAACTTCTCTAAGTCCCACTGAAAGTCATCCCCACAAGGCATGATGGAGCCCATGATCTAATTTAATACCTTCCAATTACAGGGGTTTTCTTTTGGTTTTTGTTCACATAATTAAAAAGATTTGGATTTACTTTCAAGAATGTGAAGAGGTTGCTTGATTTTAAAAAACGTGGCATTATTGAATCTCTTGTTCTCAACAAGTGTTTCTTCTTGGTTGACTGTGTCGGTGACATATTACTTACAGGTGAAGAAAATTTGCTCCTTTGAGAGGAAAGGGCTTTACAGAACTGCTTACAGTCGAAAAGTAACTAAAAACCCTACATATCTGTTCTAAATAAGATAAAACTGGATAAAAAAGGGATATATCTGTTTAGTGAGGCACTTTTAGTTGTTCTAGACATTTACTGGCCAGTGATTTCTTTATCATTGTTCACCTAGTTGGACTTTACTTTCTTCAGAATGGAAATTTGAAACAATTCACTTTTTAAGTCTCATCCCATCTTTACTGTTTAAATAAGATAGCATTTTTAAAATCTCCCTTTGATCTTCAATAGTAATAGTCAGTATAATCCTTATCATAAGTATTTCAAGCAGTGGTTTATGGCTTTGATTTCAAATTAAGTAAAATTTGAATTGTCATGAAAAACAAGTATTGAAAATGCATTTCAATGGCTCTTTGTGGAATATGGGGTAGGTATTATTAGGAAAGGAAACAAAAACTAAGTATATTATGCAAGCTTTCAGTCTTTTTTTTTTTTGTCTTTGTAGGCACATTCATTTCCGTTTCCATAGCTTCATTATTACAGTTTATCAGTAGTTAAAATTATTTTTTACTCAAAATTCTAATTTTAAATCATTCTTCAAAGTCAGTATCATTGCTTATTGGATGAAAGTAAGGCTACCATAGTCTTTTATCCTAAGTAAACATTACATTTTTCCTATACTTAAATTTTCATGAACATCAAAGCTGTATCTGTTCTAACAGGATTTGAGGATAATGTTTGTTTGGATTTTTTTCATAATGGATTTCAAATGAAGAATATGCAAATATTTCTAACTCTGCATCCCTTAAAATAAAAACCATACTTTTCAAATAATCTCGGCGATATTGGAAACATTAAGTATTTTTTCTGGCTGGAGTATTTCAGAAAAATATTCTTTCATGAAAATCTATGATGTGCTTACATCAATTTTACTAAACTACTTGTCATATAGAACATTGAAAAGTCAGTTTCAGGATTGTGGGCTGATTTTGTTCTTTGTTTGATTTTTGTTTTAATTTCCTTAAGATACATATTCTTATGAAAGTAATAATGACAAACTAAAAAATCTCTGAAACCACAAATGCAAACATGTAATGAAACAATCTCACTTGACTGGAAATCAAGTAATTATTTTTTAAACTATTTTTAAATTAACTTTCTTGGAACTAAAATTAAAAGCCAATTATTGGTACAATGCGTTACTGAGGGAGTATCAGGAAGTCTCAGCTCTGGTTGTGGTCTGTTGAAGTTTTCTTTTCATATGTCTTTGTGATTGGCCTTTAAAGGAAGAGGATTTGGGGGTGTTGGACAAGAAGCTTGGTATGACCCAGCAAAGTGCTCTTGCAGTCTAGAACAACCATATCCTGGGCTACATTACAAGGAGTGTGGCCAGCAGATCAGGAGAGGTGATTCTCCGCCTCTACTCTCATGAGACTCCTCCTGAACTACTGGGGCCTCCAGCGTAAGGAAGATGGCAACCTGTTGGAGAAAGACCACAGGAGGGACATGAAGATGATCAAGGGGCTGATCTCTTCTCTCCTGTGAGGACAGGCTGAGACAAGTGGGTTTGTTCAGACAGGGGAAGAGAAGGCTCCAGGGAGATCTTACTGCAACCTTCCTTACACCAAATGGGGCTTACAAGAGAGCTGGAGAGAGACTTTTTACAAGGGCATATAATGATAGGACAAGGGGTAATGATTTAATTAGATATTATACAGAAAGTCTTTACTGTGGTGCTGATGAGGTACTGAAACATGTTGCCCAGAGAAGCTGTGGATGCCACATCACTTAAAGAGTACTGTGCCAGGTTGGGTGGGCTTTTGAGCAGCCTGGTCTGCTGGAAGGTGTCCCTGCTTATAGCACACAGGGGTTGAACTTGATAATCTTTTAAGGTATCTTCCAATCCAAACCATTCCATTTTTATATGAGCACTTTCTGGCAGATGAGAAATGTGTATTTAATTTGCTTAGAAGCTATAAATAGAAGCTGAAGTCTGTCCTTTATGTCCCTCTTGAAAATCTGTTTCTCTGGAATCAGTTTTTTTGTTGAGGGCTCCAGTGGAGCATGCAGTCAGTCTACTCAAGGTCCTTAGCTAGTGATCTCTTTTGTGTTTTTCCTAATTCCTTGGTGAGTGAGATTTAAATGTAGTTTTAGTTAGGTAGTGAAGGAGAGGAGTCCTGTGTAGGACTGTGTGGGGAAGTGTGTTATCATTATTTCAGTCAGTTAAACCTATTAGCTAGGATTTTTAAATCTGTCGTGTTTCTGAAATACCTGCTCAGTCAGAAGATGAAGTGGGTATCTCTCATCTGAGCTTCATATTTCTTGTGAAATGGAATTTATATGCTAGGTACCTTTCTTTCCTAAACTTGCTCAAAATCTGGGAAGGGTTGCATGGGTTCTGGATTCAAGCATGAGTTGTGTTTGTGGGTGATAGTTGTTTTCAGATTGAGATGCTTCTTAGGCTGTGAACTGCATTGAGGTTGGCTGTGTTGAAGCTTTCCAACATGAGCTCTTTCTTGATCTGCTATGTTCTCTCTTTCTCCACAATCCTTCCATGCCAGGATAGTCAGTTCCGTACATTTTCAAGTAGGTTGTAACTCCATGGGATCTGAACTTCATGGTCAGTAGATTGTTGGCAATCCATTTTTTGTTTCATCTTTTCAGAGAACTGCTGTCTCTACTGGAAGAATTCCTAGCTTTAATGGTAGGTTACTCTTATGCTGACTTTTTCTCCAGTAAGAATGGAAGGTAAGATCACTCGTCATAGTGAGGGTCATGACTGGATTTCTCCCCATTATTTCTGTTTTGAATGTCTGAGGCATTCATCTGTATTCTGGATCTGAGGAAACTACGTTCTTGCTGGGACGAACTAAGGTGTTGAATTTACCATGTGTTTTTAAAGAAGCAGCTGTATTTGTCTAGAAGATATCAAAATTGTGTTCTGTTGTGTGAAGACTTCATGCAAAGCCATGAAAATGGATTCTGTTCAAAATTGTAAAATTTTCCTTATTGGACATCAAAAGGTTGTCACCTGGAGGTTTTTTTATCATTTCTATCAAGCTGTGTGTAGTCAGAAAATACCTGATAACAATGCATTTTTGAGAAAGCAGTTTTACAAGAACTTTTTGCATGCGTTCTAAAAGACACTTCAAGTGAAATCATACAATATAATCACAAAGATTGCTATTTCACTTGGAAAAAAACTCTTGTTTGTGCCTTACAAATTTTAAAAATAAATAAAGACATAAAAAAGTTGCTCTTTTAAATATCTTACTATATGGCTGTCAAGTTGGAAAATTCAGATTTCCTTCTATGAAACTTCCAGCATGACAAGATCCAAGATATTTTGCTGAATTAATTTTAATTTTTAACTTTTTTTGTCATTCTACTGAATTAATTTAGTGCTTTGGCTAATGCAGATGAGCTACTGGAAACCCGGTGATATGATAGTATTAGTGGAAGAGCGCTGGGTGTGTCAGGATCCTACAAGTCTTTGTTGATACTTAACTTTGGCTAGGCTTTGGTTGCTTCTTTGGAACAGAGTTGTCTTGTTTTTCAGATAACCTCTATCAGAAAGAGAGAAGATCCCATATTAGCTATCAGTGCTAGTACCAGGGACTCAGAAGACCACACAAGTGTCCATATGGTATACATTTTAGAGGAAGTTACTTGAGATTAATTTTAGCCTAGCCCTGTTAGCAACTAAAACATATTTTATTGTTGAAGATTCGGAGTTCCTCAGCTTGACTTTTGTGACTACTCCTGAAGTGCATCTTTTATTTTAGCCATCTAAAATATAATTTGGACACTCTAAGTTCACGTTGTGATATGAAGATGAAGGCAGCTTAATAAAAACAAGGTTGCATGTGGAAGGAAAGGAAAACAGAAAATTTATTCTCTCCTTCCCATCAGCAGGCAATGTCCTGCCTCTTCCTGGGAGCAGCATATGTAGCAGTGGTTCTGGAAGGCCAACATCATTATAACAAAGGCTTCCCTCCTCCTTTCTTGTAGCTTTTATTGCTGAACTGTTGTCATATGGTATGGAATATCCCTTAAGACAGTTTGGGTCAGCTGTCCTGACTATATCCCCTCCCAAGATCTTGCCTTTCCCCAGCCCACTGGCTGTTGGGGTGGTGACAGGGGACAATGTTGGAGAGACAACCTTGATGCTGTGCCAGCTCTGCACAGCAGTAGCCAAAACACTTATTATCAGCACCTTTGTAGCTATAAATACAGAGTACAGTGCTGTGAGGGCTGCTGAGGGAAAAAGTAACTTCCTCTCAGCCAGACCCAACACATAATTTTATGTCATAGAAGGGTTAATGTTGGAAGAGACCACTGGAGGTCATCTCCTCCAGCCCCCCAGCTTTGGCAGGGTCCCTTTGAGCATGTTACTCAGGATTGTGTCCTTATGGCTTTTGAATACCTCTAGGGAAGGAGACTCCACAGCCTCTCTGTGCAGCTTGTTCCAGTGCTTTGCCACCCTCACAGTAAAGAATTTCTTCCTCATGTTCAGGTAGAGCTCCATGTGTTTCGGGCTTTTTGTCTGTTGTCTCTCATCACACACACGTAACTTCATGTGCATGGCCTTCTGCAGTCTTTCTCGGGAAGTGCTGACTGAGAGGGCTGGGTAAGGTTCTGTTTGTGTGTGTGCTTTGCTATGCATTTAAATCCATGCATTAGAGTCCTCTACAAGAAAATAAATGGTAGGAAATTGGTGCTGCCTTTACCAAATGAAGTTTGTATGTGTTCTGGAAAACTGAGTAGCTCGAGTCTGTCAGTACAACTGTTAATTCCTCAGCAGAGTGCCTCTTTTCACTGCAGATCTTATTTTGTTATTTCGAGACTGTGAGCATTTCCTTTCACCTGACAATCCTGATTTTTTTCATTAAAAAATATTGGCTTAGAACTCACTGTTTATGCCAAATTGCATTAAAGACCTGTCTAGCCCACTGCACTATCTTTCAAGAGTGTGGGTGCATTGGTAAGAGTTAAAGAGCAGGGAGAGCTTGTAATAGACCTTTTCTATTGCTGCTTTAGGAACTTTAGGTAAAAACATGACTCTAAGATTTTTCATTGGTCCCCTTTGTACAGGCATTAGTTGATGCATTTCTTCTTCCTTCCTTCATTTAAATTTTTTACTGCTTTAGAACATACATAAATATGTGTTAACCTGTATAAAATATGTTTAGCAAGTTTTTAGTGGGAAGGAATTACAAACATGCTTGTGTAGCTTTTATTTTAAAACTTACCTTCTCCACTTTAATGTGGTATGCCTTAGCTCTTCGGTTTCAAGAGCTATTGATTTCCTGACTGTACCACCCATTATTTAAGGGTCTCCCATTTTCTTTTCCTCACATGCCTCCTTCTAGCCAAGGAGTCCTGATTTAGTTCGTTCTTCTGGTAGACTACTCAATATATAAGCAGAAAAACAATTGAAGTGGTGAATTGAAAAATGTTTTACATCCAGCATTTCAGTTCTTAACTGGAGGGAAAAGTGTTTTCTAGAATTATACCTTTCAGTCTTAACTACTGTTTGGATTTTGGGTTTCTTATTCATGAGTTTTCTGGAACAGATTGAAGTCATAATCTCTGAGTTTTAAATCCCCTGGTTTTGAAAACATACTGTTTGGTCCTGTGTGTTGAAATTCGCTCCCCCTGCTTCCTGCTTAAGTGTGTGATACATGGAACAAATCCTTATCTGTTTGGTTTACTTTTTCCTTCTGCCTTACTGGGCCTTGCAGCCCTGCTGACACTGGATAGATCTCTTTGTCACAAATGATTGCAATAATGATGTAGGGATGCAAGAGGGAGTATTTTACTAGGACTAAGTTTTGTGTCTGTTCTTTTTTTTCAGTGGAAGGAGAATACTGTGAAAATTTGCAAAGGCCATTACTAAAATTAAATTGGAGGACTTGCACAAGCCTGATGTACATGACATTGGTTGCTTACAGGTAGCCCAGATTGTTGCTACAGTGACATCCCCAGAATCTAGTAGTGCTACTACATTAATTCTTTTGGCTGGATTTAGCTAGCTGTAACTTTGTTGCCATGACATTTTTTTTCAGATGATACTGAACTTCCGTAATTTATCAGAAGTATTTATTTAAGTGGAATTCTTTTCCTGATGTTTGTGTAGTAATCACTATTAAAAAGTAAGATAAAACTCCTTTCTTGGCCCTGTACAGGACATAAGGATCTATATACTCAATTAGCACTTTGCAATAGGCTTATTTTTTTATTCTAAAATGTTAAAATACTTTAAATGTCAGATTTCCTATTCTTTTCTATGACTGTATTGTAAAGACGCTTGGAAGCACAAAGCTACTAGCGTGTTGTTTCTGATCTTTTTAAACGTCTCAGGATGCTGGTGTTTATTCATGGTTCCTGGCAGGAGAACTGAAAAGAAGATTGGCATTTGCTAAACCTTTAATATAGCAGCTCCTTAA
>VWZV01003817.1:25496-71994 GCA_013397155.1 Irena cyanogastra | reverse complement strand
TTTTTTTTTTTTTTTGGTAAAGTAATTTATTCTGGTGGAGGGGAGATATGGCTTTTTTGCCTAGGTATGTCAAATTGTCAGGTTTTAATGGTTCAACCTTGAGCGTAGACAAAATGTAGCCATTTTTTCATTGCCTTCAGTTTGCATGTAGGTCTGGTTAAATGATTGTATAAGTCTTCACTAGTTTAGTTTCTCCTAATTTGGGGCACTTTTTTCAATCTTGTTGGTTTAATTGTTTGTAATAGCCTAACCTGTTTTTATGACTCACTTTGAAAATTTACTGTGTTTTTCACACTTTTAGACTAATCCTGTTTCTAAGCAGTGTGTTAACGTAGGTATTAACTGATCAGTGCTCACAGTGATGTCACTAATTGAGATGTATTGAGATTGCACCATGTGACAGAATGGGCAAATGCCATAATTTTCTATATTTCAGCGAAACCTAAACAAAGCAAAGTAAAAACCAAAACTACCATCCTGTAAAAGAGAAGGTGATATCTCCTGTCCTGTGATCAAAGCGCTCTGCTGAAGGGCTGTGGAAAGAGTAATTAAAGATACTGTGGAGTAGCTCATCTTTTCCTGGAGCTGAGTCATACACCTGTTACCAGATTGTGAGATTGTGTAGTTTGAAGCATATCAAGCACCACATCATGGGTTCTCTGACAGACCTTTTACTGTGACTCTGATAACTTGAAATGTGTCATCAGGGAAGGACAAAAATGCAGTTGGAGAGTTGGTGATGATTAGGGTATGTAATAAGTACCACATCTGAGGCTGTCATATCTATAGATGTACTTTATAACCTTTCAAAGAAGGGAAGAGATGGAGAGACTCTTACATAGATGGGAAAATCTGAGTTAGAATCTTTCTTTCAGTTGACCTTAGAAAAGCTTATTTTTCCATTTCCCTTGTCGCAAGAGATTAGTCATTTTTTTAGGAACCAAATTAGATCTCTCAAATTGGTGATGCACATCTTTTCCTAATCAACTAGTGATTAATTTTCAGTTAATCTGAGGTCCATTGTTGCACAGTCAACATTGCCTCTCTTCTTGTGGTATAGTTAGTGGTACTGACATATTCAAATCAAATCTGGGATTTGAACTTTGTTGTTTTCTTCTTAGAGCTTTACAACAGTTTTGGATTTTTTTAACCCAGACTTTTCTATTATAGTCTATTTTTGATTTGCTATGCAAATTATACTAGTTTAGCTGAGCAATTTTGTTATACTTGATACAAAACATATATTTAATTTTCTAACAGTAAAGCTATGAATATATATGATTTCAGACTGTGTTTAGAATAAAATCAGTGAAGTGTCAAGTTCGTTATTTTGCCTCTTTAGGCATTGTGCATATTTTTGCATTGTGCATCTGTCTCCTGGGTACTTTTCCTTGTTGCAGGACAGTTGCCTAGTTAAAATCAGTGGGTTTATTCTTGGTTATTTTCTGACCCACGTGAAGTCATTTTTGAGTGGGTGGGTTTTTCCTTGGTTGGTTGGTTGTTTTTTTTTTGGCTTGGCTTAAATAATAAAGCTTTTATTGCAAAATAATTCTGTTCAGGCAAAAAGTAACCTCATTCTCTTATTTTTGTAAGATCTCAAGCCTAGAGTTACTAACAGTGATATCCTTCCTTAGAGACTGAAGATTATCAACTGGAAGTCAGTTTCATTTATTACATTATCCTTAGAAGTCATAGTGCTTTTAAAAAGATATAAGTAATAATCTGTTCTTGCATCTTTTAAAAACTGTCATTTGCTATGTGTGAATCTGAGTAATGGCTTTTGAGCAGGAATAATGGATTTGTACAGTTAAGTGTTGTCAAAGCTGTAACTTTCAAAGCTTTATAAAATAACTTTTGGGTGCCAAAAGCCAGAAAGAAGTAGGATATGTTTATGGTACTTTTATGGGAAAAAACACTCTGTTTTTAAACAACAAAAAATTTTAAATCCTTGTCTTTAATTGTTTGTTGTGTACTGAGTACGTAGCCTGAGGCTTGTATTTTGTTCTCTGCTTCAGTGATGTTATAATTGAGCATATCTAAGGAGACTGATGGAGATATTAATTAGGAGTGATTCCTAAAAGAAAGTGTTGAACACTGGAGGGCAACATTACTGTTTGCTGGAAGCAGTCAACCTCTGCATATAGGAGAAGCTGTGCTCACACTGACTGCTCTATGCTGGCTACCTTTTCTATTTCTTGCCCTGTTTTAGCGTTTTTCACATGAAAGTTAGAATTAATGTGACTGTTAAAGCTGATTGCTAATGTGGCCTTTGCTTTGCTGTTTCCTGCAGTGTAGTGATTTAATGAAATTGAGTACTCAATTTTAGTCAAACTTGAAATTGCATCCAGAAGTGTAATCTTTCAATTTATCATTTACGTCTGCTCAATAATTGAAAAGTTATTTTCCGTTCCGTATAAGCTATGGGGTTTTATCATTGATTCAATGAGTATTTTCAAGATGCATATCAAAAGTGTAAATTCCTTTACTAGACAGCTGAGATGTGTGCCAACTGGATTTGGATGACAACTGAGTTTCGTTCAAATATATGAAATGGCATTTTAACAAGTTTTAAAAATAATATTGCTTGTTTTATGAATTTTTAAAAGTATCTAAGAGTCATATGCTCAATATTTTAGTATTTTTTTACGTATTGATTGGAAATTTGAAAAATTAATGAGATCAGTGTTTCAAAGCAACTTACACATACCTGTAGTACCAATTAGGTGCTACACATCTCCTAAAGATTTTTTTTTTTTTAATGTGCATATCACTTGTAAACTTATTATCTTATAAACTGTTCTTTTGGAGCACAGGTTTTGTGACATTTGCAACTAGTTCAGATAACATTCTGCTTTCCATACAAGAGAATAAGCCATTATCTTTTTGCCTCCTTTAAAAATATAATGCTTAGCTTGTGTTGTAGCTTCTGTCTGCTTGCTTCGGAATAGGACTTGCCTTTTAATTTGTAAATTCTAGTTCCTGATGCAAAAATGTTTTTTGCAAAGATGCTGCCAAATAGCATTTTCTTACTGATGTCTCTTTAAGGTTAGTTGTTTCTTCGTGGACCTCCTTCAGCATATCCAAAATTATCTTTTGCAGGTAGAGAATTTTTGGTTTCTTTACCTGAAGTCATGTGGGATGTCTTCTTGTTCGTGTGTAAATTTGGTCTAAAAGAAAGTTTACATACACCAGATTTTTACAGCATATCAATATATGTGTAGTTATTGAAATCAGTGAGGAGTTTGCATTCAAATTTTTTGAACAGGTGTGTATGAGTTACACCTGTGAAATTGCTTTGCAAAAGTTAGATGTTGAGGTCTTTATCTCCAGCTGACTGCTGAAACAGTTTTTTGACCTAAAGCTTCAGTCTGTGATTAAAGGAGAATGCATGAGTAATTCAGTTCTGAGATGAATTCGCTTTCTGATGTAAAACTATTGACAGTATTGGGTGTGTGCTTTTTAGATGTTGCCCATTGAAAGTGCCTTATGCTGTGTCACTAGGGTGAGATTTGCCTTGGCCACATTTAAGGATTGTCAGGAATAATGTGCCAAATTCTTCTGCTATGATAAATATTTAAAAGACCCTGATATTCCTATCTCTTCATAAAAATATTCTAATAACATTGTTATTGAAGGTTTGGGGAAAAGGCATTGTATGAGGTATGAATGAGCAACTGATGGATAAAAAAAGATTATCTATTTTGGTAGAAATGGGTAGAAGAGAGGAAAAAGAGAGCAAAGAGAAATAAGGTGACATTTGAGTGACAGTGCAAAGAAAGGATTTGGAATACAGGAGATTCAAGAGGCATCAAAAGGAAAGATTAATATGCTTGGAAACGTGGAAGATATGGAAGAAATTATATAAAACACAAGAACAACAAAGAATAAAAATAAGGATAGTCCTAAAATTTGAGGAGTGGGAGGAGAAAAGAGAAGTGCAGATTACTAAGGAAGGGGCAGTTAAACACTAAGCTTTGATTTTGACTGAAAAAAATACTATCTTGAACAGTTTATTTGGTCTGAGAATATGATCTGACACTCTGTTTTAATATCTTTGATTTACGGTTTCATTTTATGCTTGCAATTCTGAAAAATAACAGAGGAATAGAGGTAGAGTGTGGGTATTTGTGAAAGGTATTCCAGGTTACTTGCATTTCCTTTCCTTAGATCAGTGAATCACTTAAACTGGAATCATACTGTGAGTTCTTCCATCGTTGTCCAGTGTGCAATTGGAGCAAAGGAAGCTCTTGTGTTTTCTACACATCTAGTGAGGTTTGGCTCTGTGTTCTTGCCTTCACTCTGTCACATTAACAGTGCACTTCTGGAGTCACCTTTTCCTTTCTTCTTGAAGCCCTGCATGGGCTACCCATTGCAATCCCTCTGAGAACAATTGCCTGTTTGGCTGCACTGTGCACACGTCAAGATCTACTGCCATAATATGATGATGAAAAGTGAAATTGTCCCTAATCCAGGAAATAACAGCATTTAAACAGGAGGTAGCTTGTTGTATTTGAAAGCTGATATGTCTTAATCTTCCACTTGGTATTTGCATCTTGAAAATTAACATCTATCTGTGAAATGTGATACTTTTGAAAGCAATGTAGTTGCAAGTTATTTAACATTGTGGAACTAAATACATTATTCTGCAACATACAGAATACAGTTTTGTGTGTGGATCTTTGCATAACTAAATATTTTATTTTAGGATTCCTTTACTTTTCATGTAACCCATGTTATTTATGGTATCATAAATATAGATTTCATAGGACAAAATAAATATTGGAGGAGTTCTCAGAAAGCTAGGTTGAGATATGTGCTTCACTGTATCTCACCATTTGGAAGTGTGGTTTTAATGTGTTTGGAAATTCCATAATTTGCCTTAACATTCGATTTCTCTGAAAGTTGAACTGTTAATTATGTAAAAAATGTATTTATATTCTCTTATACACATAACTACACATCTAAAAACTGGTTGAAGGAAAATACAGTTTTTGTGGTTTGGCTGATTTGCATAGATTTGAAAAATAATGCTTATACTTTTAATGGTTATCTTCTTATTTTTTTAATAGGCTTTTCTGATTTAATACCTGAAAACAATGGCTTTTTTAGAGATTAGCTGGAGTTTACCTCTGCATGTCCTGCAAGAATAAAATGGGGTTAGGAATGTGTGTTTTATGGAAGTAATTTAAATTACACATGCTTCACTTATACAGTGTAATTGTATACCTTCAAAAACCTCAGTAACATAATTAAAATACTGATAAATTTGTAAAGGTCACAAACTTAGCTTTAATTATTCTTATCCAGTGTTTTTCTTAACAAGTAAGCGTTATTCTCCAGGGATTTGATTCCCTAAAAGTAGGTGTATGAAAACCCTAATGGTGTTTTTACTTCAAATTATAGTGTAAATGCTTGCATTTTAGCAAGGTATGCTCAACATAGATGCTGAAAGCTATGTTTGTACAGGCTCAGTTAGTTTCCGGTTAAGAAATTTGAGTTGTTGACCTAGTATTTTATTTTAAATGTCCTACTTGTCCATTTTCTTTGGAACATTTCAGAAATGTTTCTCAAGGCTTTTCTTTAGAAATTACTTTACTATTACTTTTGACTGGAGTCTAAGAACCACTTTAAAGAACAATCAAACTAGGATGTTAGTCCTTCAAGAGTTTTATACAGTCCCACACATATAGGATAAAGAAGCTTGTGACATTAACTTCAGAAACTTCTTCCTGAACTGATCGAGTCAATGCATCTCCTCATACAGGGTTAAGAAGCAAGGAGGATTGTCTTTTTTATTCTTTCTAACTTCTAGGATTGTTAAACTTGCATTACCTTCAGAGTTTGAATTGCTTTCTTTTGCTATTTCCTTGATACTTTCATACAGAGGAAGAAAAAGATTATGTGCCACCTGCAGGGTTCATACCTTATCTCTGTCAGCAAGGGTGAAAGCACTGCCTTTGGCTGTTCTTAAGGAGCAGTCAGCCAGGATCAAAATCCAGATACAGTTACAGCAGTGGAGCTTTAAGAGCCTGTAACACTGGATGATCACATTTTATTTCTGTTACAGCATCACTGTTATGTCCTACTTTGTCCATCATCTTTTTTGAATCTTTCTTCAACCATATATCAGTTGTACAGCACATGGCCACCTTCTGCCACTGCAGCCTGGTGAGCTGCAGGGCTATATTTACTTAGCAATAACTGAAGAGACTTTTTTCAGCTTAAAAAAAGTTGAAAACAATAATCGCTATACTGCTAGATTTTAGAAAATGTACTAAAATTATTAAGATGAGGAAGAGCTAGATCAGGCCACTGATGAACAGGTTTTTGGACTGAACAAATTGGTACCTTAGATAATGTGTTGAATACTTCAAAAGTAAAAAGATTTTTGAGAGGGGCTGGGAGGGTTGTGGAGGGAGCAGGGCAGGGAAGGTTTGTGATTTTGTTTGTGATACCACTAGAATGCACCAAGGACTGCTTAAATAATTTAGAAAGACCAGGAAAAATAGTCAAAGTATCTTGAATCTTACTATGTGTCACTCACTACTCTAAGGATTGCCTAATTGCTAAAGTTACATTGTAAAGATAAAGTAGCCACAAAAAAGTTCTTGCTTCTTCACTGGACATGAATGACTGTAAATTAAACGTGAAATTACATTTGCTTGGGAATAAGGTGTTTAAAGAAAGATGTGAATTTACTGATAAGATTATTAAAGATTTTCTGTTAGAAATGAGATTAACCTGTAATTGAAGGCCGTGGAGATTATTGACATGTATTCAGCATCCAGAGAAAGAGCACTGCTTTGCCTGTACTCCTTTCTTTTCAGATTTTATTTTACCTTAACTTTCTTCTCATCAACTAGCTAATAAGAGTGACAATGAAAATCTAAAGAGGGATTTTTTTGTCTAAAAGACAGAACAGGTATGGATGGTGTAAAATTAGAAAGGTAAATGAAAACAAGCCTGAGGAACTGTGCCAGAGCAGTTTTGCATCAGTGTAATAGCTTTGTTGTGATGCACACAAAAGTTGGATTATCAGAGTATTTTAAATTCTAAAAGATTATGATACTTCAGAACATCACAATTGCATCTAAAAAATTCAGTGAGAGAACATATTTATAGTTATTCTTATTGTAATGGTATGAAGCTGAAAGAATCAGACATGTCTCTGTAAATCTGCACTTGAAAAGTCTGGTTGAGACATAGTTTTACCTACTTCAGGTGGTATGGTTTGCCCAAGGTCACTCTGGGTTGGCAGTTATGAAGAAGGTATGATCTTATTTGACTAGCAGTGAAGAACAATTATTTATAAGAATTTATGTTAGGAAAGCATATAATTTATATATTTATGAGTGTTGCAATTTACAGTTCATGAAATTGTATTAAAATTTATATGGAAAGTTATAAATAGTAAACCAACTGTGTTCCAGTACTCAATACAGTAACTGTTAAAAGGTGCCTAAAACGAAAATGTTTGTTTTCATGTACATGTGCTGAGGGTTGCTGTCTAAGGAGATTGATGTTCCAGTCCTGAGAAGTATCAGATTCTATTTGATCCCTTTTACTTAACTTTAATGTTAGAATATGTAAAGTGATTTTTAAATAATAATTTAAAAATACAGCTCTTGTATGTGATGTGCTAATTCTTGTTCTAAAGTGATTTCATGCTGACTTTTTTTTTTTGAGTCACAGGTTGATTAAATAAAAACTTTGAAAAGCTTTATTAATCTAATACAGACCCCAGCTAATGTGGTACTAGGACTTAGTAATTCTTCAACAACAGTCTGGTATTTCAGTGTTGCCTGCAGTCTGCTCAATGCAGTATGATGTCACAAAATCAGGTTGGAATTACTCCAAACAGTGCCTGTAATGTCCTCCTCTACGGTAACTAGTGACAGATAAAATCATCAGTCTGTTGTTTCCACTTGCTGAAAAACGAGTGCAACATCTGTTACTTAATGAGTATCTTAGGGAGCAGAGAAAAAGAGGGAATGTTAAAGACTTTTTTTTTTCTCAGCCCACATTGACCTGTATATTAACCTAGTATGCTTCATTTAATTTTTATCAAGGGAATGTGTAGCTTCATTTGGGGAGATTGGGTCTGTTCTTGGGGTTTTTTTTCTAAGTAAAGTAGGACATGTCCTACAACATGTAGAAATTTAATTGTTGGGAAGCAAGTGTGCAAACAAAATTGTGGACCTAATTTCCATAGCTTTTCTCTGACTTTTGAAGGAGCTATTTCTTACAGCATCCTCCTCTCTTGTTGACAACTGCTTGGCATGTAGTGTGGATTGACCTTCCAGCAGTCCCTCAACAATGTGACAGGTGTGCGGTGCGTGCATTTTCTCCCAGGGATAAATAACTTTATCAGAGCAGACTCCCTTATTTGAACTATTACCTTAAAAATAAACAAATAAAGAAATTCCTTGAGCTAAACTGTTATCTTGAGGTCTTTGTTGCTCCCAAGGTTTGCAGCATTATTCCAATTTCAGTGTGATTCCATTAAAGGTGAGTATGTGTTACTGAGGACCCATGGGCTGCTGGGCTGCATGAGTCAGCTGGGATTTGCAGTGCAGTGTTCCTTGCTGCGTGAGTGAGTCAGCAGCATGCTCAGCAGCACGAGACCATCCTTTCTATAGCCTTTACCTGTTGTGCTGCTTGCTTGATCCCTGTCTGCTGACCCTTGCAGGAACTGTACGTGCCATGCCGTTAGCCACAACTAGCAAGTACAAGTAATCTTCACCAGTATTTCTAAGGAGTTCAAGTATGAAGAAATCCATTTATAGTATGTAATAATGAATATGGTTCTGAGGACATCAGTGGAGTTTCAGGTCAAGCAGCAAGAAATCACTGTTCAAAATAAGAGAGCATCTGGGTGAACACTGAAAACATTTCAACATGTTTTTGGAAGCAGCATTTTCTGAAGGGAACTGTGTATATGAACATTTAATATTATTCAATGTTTTTGGCTAGGTTTTTCGCTCTTAAAAGAATTTGAGGTACCATGATATAATGAGAAATTCTTACATGTGTAAAGACTGCTTAAAATGTACAATGAAAAGAACAAAAATAAGTGCCCTGATTTCATACTGAAGGGAGGTCATCAATGGAATCCCATAAGGATCTGAACTGAGGCCTGTGATCTTAATGTATTCATAAATTATTTAGAAGAATGAATAATGAGATGTCAAAGTTTGCAGATACTACAGAATAATTCAGGATAAGTAAAAAAAATACAACTTAGACAATGCAGTTCAGTGTAACTTAGTATGTATATGGAGAGGGAATAATCCTTATACTACATATTGATCTAATGTCCTTCAGTTGATTGTTACTACACAGAGAAGAAAACCTTGTAATTGAGAGAAAATTATGAAAATGTTAGTTCAATCCTCAGTTGCAGAAAGGGAAGTTTAAGGAATCATTACAAATGTGTTTGAAAGGAAAAGATCAGAACAGCATGCCAGTAAGGTAGAGTTCTGCTGAAATAATGATATGGAATTGAACAGATTTGCTATTGCTTCTAACTAGGAGTTATGTTAATCTAACAAGTAAAAGCATTCAAAATTCAAGATGCTTTTCAATATCTTGTGTAGTTCAGTTCTGAGACAATTTGCTATGGGTTTTTGCAGCAGAAGCCATCACATACAAATATATACCCACTAGACCAAGAAGTTTCAAGAAAATACTGGAGCTTCTGTAGAGGAAATTAGGCCAAGCAATGTATATACTTATCCTATGCTTATTTTTTTTCCATGGTATCTTTTGATAGCTTGTTAATAAAGAGGTATTTTACTGGATAGATATGTTTTTGTCTGACCTTGTATGGCAGCTTTTATGAACTCTTTCGGTATGAAAACCTTTATTCTGGCCTCAGGTTTTAATTAAACCTCTAATTAAATTCCTCTCATGAGGGAGAGGTGAGAGGGAAGACAGAAGCAATATCTTTGATATGTCTACTCCTATGTGGTGGTATTAATGTGCAGTTCACTTCTACTCCTGCTGACACTGGTGATCTGACATTACCTCTGATATTTTTTTTGTCATACAGCTCTATGTAGGTGGGAAGTGTTCTGTTTGCTTTCCTGTTAGCATGCTAATCGCATTCTCCCACTATAGCACTACAGTTCCAGCATGCATAGTACTTCTTTAATTCTTCAGCTCCTTTCGTCAGATTTAAGAAGCTGAAGGGTAGCTATAATGGCCTTCTAGAAATAGATGTTTACTTCCAGCTTTGCTGTGGAGCAGGGCAAAAGGCTTGAAGCTGTACTTATTTTAAGGTCAATCTAATACATAAATTAGCCTATTTATAAGTATTATTCCCCCTCCCCTCTAAACTAATTTAAATAGAGCAGGATAACCAAACTGGTTAATGAAACATTATTACCCTAAATAAGAACTTCAGCTAGGAGAACTGAACTGTTGCTGTCTCTGAACCAAAGAAAGAAGCTGTTCTGTGACACGGCTCATTAGCTTTGGAGACAATATCTGTGAGGTTGGGGTTGTTTGGGGCTTGCTAAGAAACAGTTTGGTGTTAAATAAGATTAAGTCAGAGACATGCTTTGTGTGAAAACTGCAGAGATTTTTCATGATCTTTGGTTTGGATGACATTCATTTGTCTTGACCTGACTCTTCTAGAAATCTGTCTACAATACAGTGAGGGAAAGGCTTCGTTGTTATGCTTCAAAAATTGTTGGCTTTAACTTTAAACACAGAATTGTAGAAGATCTTTTCAAGATGAAAAAAAGAAGAAAAAGAAACCTAGAACATCACTAATATAAATAACAAATTTTTAAATTTTAGTGTAATATTGTGAGAAAGCAGTGATGGAAGGGCAAGGTCAGACATTATATGCTTACAGCATTTGTTTTCTAGGCCTTGAAGAGCGTGCCCTGGCATGTTCTGCTTTTGTGTAGCCAGGCAAGGACAAGTTGTCATGTGCTTAGATACATCTACTTTTTTTTCTGAATTTGAGATACTGTAAATAGTAATACTAAAATATAGACTGAATTTTCCTTTTTTCAGCCGTTTAGGATTTCAGCATAGACTGAAAACCCTTCATGATCCTTTCATACTTCTATGAGACCAACTCCTATGTTAGCAGAAGATAACTTGTACTTCCTGATTGGTTTTGGAAAATTTATTTGACTTAATTACCGTGATGCATTCATAAATACGTTAATAATGAAAGGAGATCTTAGGACAATCTCTGTGCTTTCTTGGATAGTGGCAAAGGATGAAGAAGAGGTTGAGGTACTTAGTGCTATCTCTGACTCAGCCTTTAATAGTAAGACCAGTTGTTCTCAGGATACTCAGACCCCTGAACGGGATGGCAGGGAGCAGAATGAATGATCCAAGAGGAAATGGTCAGCAACCTGCTACAACACTCAGACACATATAAGTCTAGGGAACTGATGTAGGATCCGTCCCAACACTACTGAGGGAGCTGGCAGAAGTGCTCACTGAGCTACTTTCCATCATTTACCAGCAGCTCTGGATAACTGGGCAGGTCCCAGTTGACCAGAGGTTAGCCTAGGTGACACCCATTTAACAGAATGATTGGAAGGAGGATCCGGGAGCTACAGGCCTGTCAACCTGACCTTGGTGGTGGGGAAGGTCATGGAACAGATCGTATTGAGTACCATCATGCGGCATGTACAGGGCAAGCAAGGGCATCAGGCTCAGCCGACAGGGGTTTGTGAAAGACAAGTCCTGCTTGACCAAGCTAATCTCTTTCTGTGACAGGGTGACCCACTTACTGGATGAGGGAAAAGCTGTGGATGCTGTCTACCTGGACTTCAGTAAAGCTTTTCAAACTGTTTCTCACAGCATTATCCTGGAGAAGCTGGCTGATCATGGCTTTGGCAAGTGCACTCTTTGCTCGGTGAAAAACTGACTGAATGGCCAGAGAGTGCTGGAGAATGGAGTTAGATCCAGCTGGTGGCTGGTACCGGTGGTGTTCCCTAGGGCTCGGTACTGGGACCAGCCCTGTTTAGTGTCTTTATCAAGGACTTGAACGAGGGGATTGAGTGCACTTTGTAGATACCCAGGCTGCAGTAATTGGGTGTGGGACTGTGGCTGAGCCTCATCTCCAATGGGCTGCAGCTGTGTAGGTCAGGTGAGCAGTGTTGAAGGTAATGAGACATGAAGTGCCGAGGTACTGACCAATCACCAAAGGGCACAGAGGGCACACAGGTGCAATGCATGAACCATGAGGAGTATAAAAGGTTGGGCTAAAGAAGAAAAAAAGCTGCTTCTTGCAGCTTTCTGTAGTGATGTGGTGTTACTCTGTATGGGCGAATGCTTAAAGCCTTCTGCAATTGCGTGGTGATACTCTGTTTATTGTGGCCGTCTCAACTGTGGCATATGCTGCGACACATCCTCAGTCAGTTTGCTGGTGAGGCCAGGCTGGGTGGGAATGTTGATCTGCTGGAAGGCAGGAAGGCTGTGCAGGGGGATCTGGACAGAATGGGTCAAAGGGCTGAGGCCAATTGTGTGAGGTTCAACAAGGAGAAGTGCAGTGTCCTGCACTTGGGTTGCAACAACCCCATGCAGCACTACAGGCTGGGGGCAGAGTGGCTGGGAAGCTGCCTGGTGGAAAAGGAGCTGGGGGTGCTGGTCAACAGCAGCAGAATGTGAGCAGCCCAAGTTCTTGGGTGATTGCATCCTGACCTGTATCAGCAATAGTGTGGCCAGTAGGACCAGGGCAAGGATTGTCCCTCTGTACTCAGCACTGGTGAGGCCACACCTCAAATCCTGTATCCAGTTCCGGGCCCCTCGCTACAAGGAAGATATTGAGGGGCTGGAGTGTGTCCACAGAAGGGAAACAGAGCAGGGGAGGTATCTGGAGTGTAATGCCTATGATGAGTGGCTGAGGGAGCTAGGGGTGTTTAGCCTGGAGAAAAGGAGACTCAGGGGGAGACATCATTCTCTACAACCACCTGAAAGGAGGGATTAGTCTCTTCTCCCAGATAGCAAATGATAGGATTGAGAGGAAGCATCCTTAAGTTGCACCAGTGGAGATTTAGACTGGATAGTATGAAAAATTTAATTACAGAAAAGATTGTCATGCATTGGAACATGCTGCTGAGGGAAATGGTTGAGTCTCTGTCCTTGGAGGTATTTAAAAGATGTATTGAAGTGGCACTGAGGGATATGGGTTAGTGATGGACTTGGCAGTACTGGGTTAACAGGTGAACTTCGTGATCCTAAAAGTCTTTCGCAACGTAAATGATTCTACATTATGTATTGGTTTGTATACATTTACTTAAAAGCATTTAACAAGCTTGCTACTCGTTCTTAGGACTGAAGCATTTAGAATTGCGCTATATTACTCAGTAAAGGAAATGAAATGACTGATTATTTTATCTGCACTTTTTTCTTAATTTTGAAGAGTACAGATAATACAGTGCACATCAGTATGCAAATTGAAAACATCTTTGAAATCAAGTGAAACCATATCTAGATCTAAAGAAGATTTTATGTATTTTGAGATGTGCATCTCTCAAGCATTCCAGTGTTGCTAAATACAACAAAAGTAAATTTTGCCTTTACTGTAACTGTTTCGCTCGACTATGTGTACACCTGAGGCAATTGGGGCCTGTCTGAAGAAGTAACACTCCTGAGTGGCTCAAGTCCATGGACCATTTATACCAGAGCAGGGACAGCCCTGAGTTTCTATTACATAATGATCTGTTTATTGATAGACATAAAATACATAAAAGAAGTAATATTTTTCCTGGATTCTTAAAGAACTGCTTGAGAGATCTAACTAAGTAAAAACAAAACACAGCAACAACCCCATCAGAGATTTCTTGCATGAAGCCCAAATTAGGCTGCTTAGCCCCTCATGTCTAGACAAGCAATATGTTTTTCTAAAATGGACTTAATCTGCTAAACAGACCAGAAGTTTATTCTAGTTAATGTTTCATTTCGTTTCTGTACCTTTTTACTGTATTAAATTGTGGATGATGTGGCGCTTGCAAATATGGCTGAGGGATGTTTGTGAGGTGCTATGTTGATATTTGGACTACATTAAAGGTCCCTTCCAACCTTGATGATTCTGTGTTTTGTTGTTTGCTGTTGTGTAACTTACTCATCTGGTGTGTCAGTGATCTAAAGACAAGGCCATATTAGATATATTAGGAGCATAATATGTTAAAATATTATCCAGTCAACCAAAATAGTCCAAAGTTTAGTGTTTAGTTCTAAAAGAACATTTATTTTTGGAATGATGAAGTTTGCTGTTTTCTTGGACTATCTTGGCTTATGTTAGGGTTAATATATCAGTGTTACAAAATACTTGAAGGGTTTTCTGTAGGGTCATCTAAACACAGAAGATGTGTATTTCCTGATTTCTGTAGATGTTTTTACAGGAAACTCATTATCCTGATTTAAGAAAAGGCAGATAATATAATTTATTTATAGTGTTCATGTAAGAATGCCATTGATGAAAAATTTGCATTAACTTTTAATATTTGTGCTGAGTCACCCCATCCTGCTCTAGGGTTCACATTTCATATTATGGATGCCTAAGCAGTCAAGGCGTGGTTAAGCAGTGGTGTGGTATCAATAAATCATCTAGAATTTAAAGCTTACTAGCCATGACTTTCATCATGTGCCACAGCATGCTACAGTGCAACATTACTACTATCAGTGTTAAGTGGTTGTATATTTATGACACATTGTGAAATAGCACGTGAATGGTCCATGAAAGTATGTATATATACACATTCAAATATATTGTTCACTGTATTCATTGTGTTCAGTGTGTGTATGTGCTGTTTTTGTACCTATTCTGACTCTTTTGTTTGAATTAGAAAACGTGTGTGTAATACAAATCATTAATGTAGCTGTTCTTCCTAGCAGGCAACAGTTTTCCTGTTAATTGTTCCTGAATATGGTTTTTCCAGTCTTTTAAACTTCACCTTCACTTTGCTTCAGAATGAGTCAGTATTTAGCGATCAGGACTATTTTTCATTTGCTAAGGACAGATTCAGTATTATCAGCTATCCAGCTGAATGGGGACACTTGGTCCAGAGGGATACTGTGAGAAAAACAGTATCAAAAGCTTTGCTGTGGTCCAGATTCAGTATTATAGTAGGCAGGCTGCAGAGCCTACAGTGTGAAGTGTAGGAACATCATTCAGAATTGAAAAGGGGATACCAAATGAAGGGGGTACTCTGCATGCTTATGCAGTATTGTTGCATAAAAGTGTAGCAATGCAGTGAAATCGATGATAAAGAAGTTCTGTATCACTGTAGTCATCCCAGTTTGCACTTAAGAACCACCTCCAGGTTTTTTCATAGATGCTGTTACTCAGCTAAATCTCTCATTTCTTCCTTCTCTTTTTTGGGTTCCCCACTGGAACTATGGAAAAACAGAATTATAGAATGTGCTGAGTTGGAAGGAAACCATCAAGGTCATTGAGTTCAACTCCTGATCCTGCACAGGACACCCCAATAATCACACCATGTGTCTGAGAGCATTGTCCAAACGCTTCTTGAACTCTGCCAGGCTTGGTGCAGCGACCACTTCCTTGTGGAGCCAGTTCCAGTGCCCAACTACCCTCTGAGTGAAAAAGCTTTTCCTGATATCCAACCTGAAGCTGCCTTGATTCAGTTTCATGCCATTTCCTTGAGTCCTGTCATCAGTTACAAGAGGGAAGAGAGCGATGCCTGCCCCTCCAGTTCCCCTCGTGAGGATGTTGAATACCATGATGTGGTTTCCCATCAGTCTTCTCTAGCTGAACAGACTAAGTGACCTCAGCCGCTCATCATACAGCTTTCCCTCCAAACCCTTCACCATCCTCCTGGCCTTCTGTTGGATGCTCTAATAGCTCAATATCTTTTTAATATTTTGGTGCCCAAAACTGCACACAGGACTCAAGGTGAGGCTGCCCCAGAGCAGGACAATCCCCTCCCTTGCCCAGCTGGCCATGCTGTTCCTGATGCCCCCTAGGACATGCCTGGACCTCCTGGCTGCCACGACACTGCTGACTTACATTCAACTTGTCATCCAGCAGGACACCCAGGTTCCTTTAGACAGTGCTACTCTCTAGCTACTCATTCCCCATTCTATACACACAGCCAGGGTTTTGCCATTCCAGGTGTAGAATCTGGCAGTTTTCCTTGTTAAACCTCACATGTTTGTCATTGCCCATATCTCTTAATTTCTCAAGGTCTCTCTGCAGGGCCTCTCTGCCTGCTAGGGACAGATCTCCCCAGTGTGGTGTTGTTGGCAAACTTAATATTCCTCCAGGTCCTGTGTGCAAGCCGTTAACAAAGAGGTTGAAGAGAACAGGTATGATGACGGAGCCGTGCAGAACCCCACTAGCCTGATGTCACCCCATTCACTAAAACTTTGTGCCGGACTTGGGAGCGGGTTGCTGACTGATTGTGTTACATAGCTATCCAGCTGAATGGGGACACTTGGTCCAGAGGGATACTGTGAGAAAAACAGTATCAAAAGCTTTGCTGTGGTCCAAAAAGGTAACATCTACTGGCTTTCCAAGATCAAGTAGATGGGTTACCCTGTTGTAGAAGGAAATTGGGGTTGACAAGCAGGTCAGCTGGGAACTATCTCAAGACCATCACAAGTCATCAAGAGAGGCTTTGCACTGACATCACTGAGCTCTTTAAAGATTTCTTTATTGAATCCCATCAGGCCCATAGATGTGTAGGGATCCAGCTGGATCCTTTACAAGGTCAGGGTCAACTGTGAGCTGTCCATTCTTTCAGTCCTGGTCTTACAGCATGGGATCAGATTTCCATGATTTCATTCTAGTCATCCATTAACTTGCCAGCACTATTTTCGGACTACTCCCAGGCAACGTTGATAAATGCTATTAATAAAATTGTTACCATGTGAGTCTTTTTCCTAGATGAATATGATTTTTCCCTTTATGAGAGAAAGAGGGGATAAGCACTGTTTAACACACCTCACTGTATCATTTGACGCATGAACTCTTTGCCTCTGCATCTTTTGTCTGAAGACATTTCCTCTGAGCACAGGATACTTCTGTCCAGAAGTTTGTCTTTTCTAGCATCTGTATGCTCAATTGCTGCTTGTCCTCAGAGAATGCTCAAAAGATGTGCCGCATAAGTTGCATTCAATCAAGCTTTTTTTTTTTTCCCAGTTTAGACCTTTTGATTACTCTTTTGCATAGGTGTTCAGTCCTGCTGGACTCCAGTTTCCTGTATGGAGCTGTGTGGCTATTTACATATCTTTCATATAGATTGCATGTCTGACTTATTATGGCTGGCCATTTATTGGTGCCACGTGGTTGCAGAGCTATCTTACTAAAGGATTTCATCATTTCTGACTTGTTATACCACCTCACTTAATGAGGATGTGAAGATGAAGCATAATTTTGCTTAATGGATACTGCTCAGGAGACACATCTAGGATCTGCCTATGCCATAACACAGGCATTAAGCACAACAGCAGTCTGATAAACACAGCAGCTTAGAATGGTTTTATTCTAGTCAAAAGCCTTTAGCTGGTGGCAGCTCCATGCTTCATAAACTTGACAACTGTAGTAGGCATTTTTTCTGTTAAAAGATTATTTCTGTATAATTATTGGTAAGATTGTGTAAGATAATTATCACCTGAATAACATATGGAAATTTCAAGTCTCCTTCTGAAGGAGTATCTTTCCAATAATGGTCAGCAGAGAGAGAGACTCCACTTTTCTGTACCAGTTGCATTTTTGCTTTTCTTGTATAAAATAGACAGTAAATAAAGCCTTAGTCATGCTGGGAAAATTCTGTAATTCCAAATTCAACACAAAAGATGTCATAATGGCTCACATGGTCTTTTAGTGGACCTCAAAGATTTTAGCACAGATAGGTGCAATGTCTTTTATGGATATCAGCTCTTCCATCCGTGATAACTATACACTTTGAAAGAGAGGCAATTTAGTGATTGGCGTGTCTTATGTGGAGGAGAGGTGAAAAAGAAATACTAAGTATCAAACAGTTTCAAAAGAACAGCTTTTTTTTTGCTTTTTTTTTTGCGGCAATGCTTGTTCTAAAATAGAGTACTGCTTTTAGATTCTCTGGTGGCATTTACAGATCAACATAAATTATTCTATGAAACTAGCAGAAGACTTTGGTGATTATTTTTAAAGATGTGAGAGTTCATACTCTCTTAAAATGTGCATTTTGATTTGGGCCATTTACCTTGTGAAGTTTCAGGTTAGCTAAAATCTGAACATGTTTTAAAAAAAGCTGTAAGTTAGCACAGGACATTTTTTGATTTTTTTGTCTCTGTATTTGTTTCTGCAATAAAAACAATTAATGTGTTTCGTAAGGTTTTAACTCTTGTAACGCTCGTCTTGTGAGCAAAGCAGGGCATTCAAGTGAGTATCTGGGAACATGAAACATGTAAGAATAGCTCTGAGTTTTAATGCAATGGGACATGAATATGCATATATATCTTAGCACAATATGATTAAGTGTCTAAATTTTGTAGCAGGTGAAAATAGATTTTTTTCATTTGCCTAGCATCCAGATGGCACATAGGGGAAAATAGGTTAATCCCTATTTTGTATACAGAACTAGTACATACTGATTAGCAGATTTCTTTTCCATGGAAATTTCAGTCTGGTTACAGTAGAGCTCTGTTCCATTGTTGTTACAGCATTTTTGTTTTTATAAGGATATTGCATAACATCTAGATCTCTGTGATCCTGAAATTCTTGAATGCTATGATACAGCTTTTCTTAATTAAATCCTTCATAAGAAACACGGTATTAAAGGGTGTTTTGAATGTAGTTCATTCTGTCATGGGTGTTCTGCTGTGGACTATCAAAAAGAATACTCCGCTTCACTGAAAATGGTATTTGCAAAAATAAGGTCCTTCACTCATGGTAGAAAAAGAAATGAAAGTTTGAAGGTAATCATGCTTAAAAGCACTGTCCTGATCCCTTATCTTAAATATTTATAGCTACTTTTCTTTGATTTAATAGCAGTTGTAGAATTTGTTTTGGAAATTTGTGTGTGCATCTATCCAAAGACTTTCTTCCACAGGCTATATGTGCTTGAGAGAAACCAGTCCACATAAAGTAGGTCTGCAGTGACTTAGAGAGTGAGTTACATAGGGCAAAGTAGATACTTTTCAGTTTGTGCATTGGGAATCACTCTCTCATACTGAGGTGATGATGTTGCCAGAAAGGCAATGAAAGAAGGGGCTTCTATCAGCCTTTTCCCACAGCATTGGCTGGATATTTGGTGGACACCAGATATGGAATAATTTTGTTGTGAGACAGCTGGAATAATTCCAGAAGAGTCAGGAATGTCTGCTTCAGTTGAAAGCAGTTGCAGTCCTTTTCCATAGAGATAATTTGACTATATCACTGAAAGTCTGACTAAGCTAAAAAATAAGTTTTAGAACTTCGGGGGATTTTTTGTTGGTTAGGTTGTTTTTTTCTTGTTCTATTTTTTATAAGTAAGTCTTATCACATTAAATTGATGGGCCTAAGCTCTTAGTTTGTCAAAGCTTTCATATCGTCACAAGCTGACATACTTATTGCAAGTATTAAAAATGGCTACTTTTTTCTCTCCCATATTGTTAGAATGCACTCTTGTGATTTGTTAATCTTTTTTGTCAACAACCTGACTATTTAAACATCTACTATGAAGTTACTATGTATTCCTTATACAGATAATACAATGGTAATTTTAAATGTTTAAAATGGCTTTCGGTAAGAGGCATTCAGATGAACTTTTTCACTTAAAAATACAGACTGCAAATATTTCTAGGTCAAAGTGATAGTTTCAACAATCATGATGACAGGTTTCTAAAGCAGAAAACTTACCTCTAAGAAAATAATACTTTTTTGCATTAAATATTTTAGTATGAAATTTCGCTTCTTAAATAGCTTGTTTTTAACCTGTTAGAACATTAAATGCAGGCCTAAGAAGAGGCTGATAGTGTCTATGGAGGAAAAAAAAAATCACTGTTTCTTTTGTTTAACAGTCAGAAATGTATCAAACTTCACTGTTCTCCAGTAATCCTACTGGTAAAGCCTGTTTCTTAGATTTACATCAGAATCCATGGTTGTTTTCAGGGCCTGGTTTTTAGAACCTTACCTATTTTTCTTGCCTTTTCTCAAAAGATTTGGAAAAGGCCATAGAGAAGTTTTTCTTGTATATGAAATCAAATCAGTGCTTACAATTAGTTGTCAGCACTGAGGCAGGCTGCAACCTTAGACAGAAGCCACAGGGATTTCTAATGTTCCTGCCCCTTTTTCACTTTTTTTTTTTTCCTGCAGGTTGATGGCTTTCAAATAAAAAAAATGTAGGTTCTTCTTTAATTATGTGACTTCAGAAATCAGANTAAGTAGGGTAGGTACATATTCAAGCCTTTGGAAGTTTGATAAAGAATTTTCTAAAATTAGGTCACAATCTTAATTCATAGTAATTTATTAAAAACATACATGTGTACTTTCAGAGTATCAGAACTGTATTCATTTTATTGTGTTTTGGCTGTCACTGAATCTTCTACTTCTGTGCTTTTTCAGTTACATTTCATAAAGGAAAGCTCTGCTTTTTGCAATTAAGATAAATAAATAAAACCTCATTCTGAGCTTGAAGCTACCATTCTGTCAGTGGGCATCAAAGCCTAGAATTTTTGAGCTGCTTTTGTTGGTAAATATGTGTAATTTTAGGTGTTCTAATTACAGTTCCTAAAAATCTTTGCATTTAAAACCGCTGCTGAAATAGTGCAGGCGGTTTGAGACTCAGTTAACTGAGTTTCTGATTCTTCATGACATTGGATCATTGTAGGTCTGCCTTTTCACTTTAGATTCATAGAATTAAAAGGGATGTAGGGTTTGGGCTTTTTTGTATCTTATGCTGTTTCAGCAATTGAATGAACTGATAATGATGAAGGTGCTACTAAACTTTAATAACAAGTAGACTAAAAGTCTATTTGAGACTTCTTTGTTGAGTAATGGTTTAGCTCTTCAGCGAGCAGACTTTGATACTTAAGCAATGACTTTGTTCTATTTAGCTAAATTTATTTCTTAGGTGTGTTAATTAGACCATGTGTTGCTACAGCGGGTTTACAGTGTATGTGATAATTTCAAATGTAATTTAAAATTTGATTCTAAAAGATGTTTACTATTAAAGGAGAAATTTCTCAATTATTTAAGCAGTTTTAGACATGAGGAATTGAACTGACTTAGATACATGTTATTTTCAGGCCAGACTCTCTAAAGGCAGGGACAATTTTTCTAGTGTATTCACAATGTTGCTGGTTTAAGTTCCTTCTCTAACTGTTCTGATAAAAGAAAAATATTTTTTAAGCATCCAAATACAAACAATTATTTTACAGTAATAGAAAGGAGACAGTTGTTGCAACAAGTAATAAGAAAAAAACAACAAAAAATTCTGTTGGTGTTTGCTGTTTGGTTTTTTTCGGTCTCTTGAGCAATTACTGTGCTGCTTTATATACAGAGAATCTTACTCTGCTGGAAGTCTTGGTAATGATCCTTCAGGGCACCTACAACATCTGTAGATCTCAGAAATGTCACTGTTTTTGGAAGCAAGTATAAGCTGCTGTTTTGTCTCCTGTCCTCTTTCTTCCTGCAAGGACAAATACTGGGTGTCTGGGGAGAGAGGAAAAAGGAGCAAGGTTCTTGGGCTCCACAAGACATGCAGGATGGAAACTTTAGTGTAGTCCAACAATGTTTTTCTTTTTAGAAGAAAGAAAAGGAGATCTTAATATATATAAAGTACACTCATTTTAATCAAACAAAATCTGCACCTTGTGGAGGAGAAGGTAAATTGTGCTAATCATCTCCATACACAGCAAATTAGAGGTAGCATTTTTGTAGTGTTTTCTATAGAGAAATGATTCAACAATTAGTTTTGCTTTGATATTTCAGTTATGTTTTTTTGTTTGTGGGTTTTTTTTTAACTGACAAGGTAATAAAGAGAAATTCACTGGCTGCAATCTTTATTAATTAGGAATTTGTGCTGTGTGTTTGTGCTTTCTCCTGCTTACTGAAGAAAACTTGAGAAGTACTTTTCTAGTGACTTTGCGTTGGAAAGTCCTAACATTGGTCCCATTGGATGGGAGTAAACCATCCCTGTCCTCTCCTAAACTGTAGCTGCATTGGCAAATACTGTTTTCTTAGAGAGCGAACAATGCAGTGTTTGAGATTGTAACTTCCTGGGAAAAAATGTGATCTATACCCATCAAGCTTCTCTTACTGTAACATTAAGAATAGGAGGATGGGAAGTTTCTTTTAGAAAAAGAAAATATTCTTTTCTGTATTACAAGACTGGAAATATAGTTTAAGAAGACAACATAGAATATAAATCTCTCAGATTAATAATTGTCATTGGTTCATCATTTGCCCTACCAACTGAAAACAACAATTGATGAAGTTGGTTTGAGCTTTTTGTTGTTTTGGATTGTCATGCCATAAATTCCACGTTTAGTGCCAAATAAGCATCTCACTTTGGGATTTGTACCATGTCTGGTTATGAAAACATATTCTTTAGTCTAATTTCATGATGAAATGAAAAAAAAAATTAAAAAGCAGATGTAATAAACAGAACATTTCCATCCTGTTTTACCTTGAGATGTTGCTTTCTCCCTTTCAGAGAGTTTTCTTTAAGTTGTGTTTCAAACATATTATTTAATTAGCTAGAAATTATAGTTTTCATCCAGTCATGAAAGCTTCAAGAGCACAAACAATTCTATAAAAATTTAACGGCAAAACATTTACTCTAGATACATCTTACTGAACCTGAAAATTATGGTGTCTTCCCACACTGACCACAAGAGACAGTTAAACTTGTCAGTTTACTTTTTTGTAGGCTATTCTGCCCCGCTGCAGCCTCGTTTGGGAGTCCAGCTATCACAGTTGTTTAAAGACTTAAATTGAAGTGTTAGATTAGTTAGATAAAGAAAAGCAAGTGACTATGAAATTACCAATCAGGCCAAGAAGAGTAACTGCTGAAGACATTAAGCGAAATAAGCAAATTTATCATTTTTATTTTGCTCCTGAAAGTCATTAAACTCTTGTGTATTGTGATAGCTCAATTTTAACATTAGTGTTTTGCTTCATATTAAAAACAAAGAAGGCAAGTCTAGGTCAAATAGTGGGTACAGACTTTGTTGTAACTGGGGTTTTCAGGAATTTGGGACTAAAAGTAGAAATTTTGGCCAAAAGAGATTGTGTAAATATTTAAGTATATATTCAAGTTGGAATAAACAAATGGCAGTCTTGAATCCTTTGAATAGGTTCCTGCAGTGCTGCTGCCAGTTCCTTCTCACTGATTGGAGCAGGAATGAAAGCTGGAGAGGATAGGGAAACTGGAACAGCAGCCAGCCAAGAGAAGTAGGTTGCTCCATGTATTCTGGCATTTTGCTGTGGTCTCCACTGATCAGCAATCGCTCCTTGTTCTGGTGTTTTTCTAGACATACCATGTGCTTCAACATCAATATTATCCTGTAATCGGTGTGCTTCTCTACTAAAGCATTGTCATTCCAGCAACCCCAGACCTCTAACTGTTTCTGGAATTGAGGCAAGTTCGGAGGTGATAACTTAATCCTTTTTGCCACTCTGAATTCCTTTTGAGTATTGGTGTCACTTAGATGAAGGGGAGAGATGATTGCTCCAGCTAACATCATGGGAATTGAAGAATACTGAACAAGCATGAAGCTATTTGAAGGAGACTAGGGCTGTGTGAGCAAGGATGGCGAGAATTCTAGTCTGGTGAAATTTTCAATACTCTACTTTGTGCAAACATCTCTGTGGCATCGTTGTAGGAAAATGTACTACATTAATAGCAAGAAAATACATTTTTATATCTCTGTTTATGTAGTATTAAACTAGTTTACGTCATTAACAACTTTTGCTTAAATAGAAGTTACGTCTGCTTTCTCTAGATTGCATGAATTTTATAGTAAACTAACAGGATGAAGGAGTTGAATTCATTCAGAATAGTTGAATAGGCAGAAATTTCAAGGTTGGAATGAATATAGTAAACAAGGATGAAATATATAGCTAAAGAAAGGCTGTCTGTTCAGTTTGAATGGCATATATAGGTAAGGTTTTAGCTGAGTAAGCTTCTAGAAAATGATGCACGTGCAAAAGGCAGTTTGAATGCTTGACATGTTGCTTTTTTGAAAAATAGAACTTTCACCATGCATGTCTTCAGTCTTTTCTTTCTTCTTTGAGATTAAAAATCTTTCCCAGGGTAATTTTTTTCCTTTTGTTCAGTATTATTTCTTAAATTTAATCTAAGGAAAAAGATGAAATAATCCCAGTCTAAGCAATGATATTATAAATACTCTGTTAATTTATAGAAAGGATGGGGTGGGTTGCATGATTGCAAGAGAATGTAACCAATATTTATCTTTTGTTTTGTTCTCTAGTACATATGTCAGAGTCTGCTAGACGTTGTGCTTTATAGAGGAAATGGAAGTCCAATGCTCCAGTGTTTATGTGACTCTGTTTCATTGTGGTAATAATTATTGAGGCTTTCATGTCCATTTCTTACTAGACAAAATACGTGGTTTGAGTTTAGGTGTATCTCAGCCATACTTTGTGTTTAACAGACTGTGACCTTGAAATAGTGGTAATTATTAGATGTTATGTAGGCAGATTCTTTTCATAAGCTGCAGCCTGAACACCATGAGAACAATGCAGTTGTTCTACTGAAATTTATCTTTTGTGTGCATGCTTGCACATGCACACCAATCAAAACAGCGAAGGTTTCCATTCAAGAAAGATTTCCAATAAAAAGCAAAGTATTAAAAAATGTGTAAGAGTGCCATCTGCTGACCCCTGTCATACCATAGCTAAGTCGTATGAGTGGGCACTGGAAATGTCACTGCTGAGGGTTGACCTAAACTGAGAAATGAGCCAAATCTGGTGAGAGAAGTTGATAAATTTTGAACTTATGCTAATGTAATGAAAATGAAAGCTGAATAAAACTGGATGTGAATGTTGATCAGAATGAGAATTTACTTGGGAATTTTTTTGTGTGTGTGTTGACAAATGGTGAAATTTCACAATGATTAAGGTGAATCTGATGCCTTCTTGCTGTTCAGAAGTTTTTGATTTTTGTCATGGCAGTCAACATAGAGTTTTGCTGTCATTTGATGAAACAGATTAATCTAGAAAATTCATCCAGCATGACAGCATATAGAAATTTATGGCTAGAAGAGAAGAAGCTGATTAGACTTTGTTTCAGTGGCAGTGCGTTCTTTGTCTGAAGTTGGTCGCATAGCCACCTTTAATAAAAGACTCATTTGAACCATCATAAGAAAGATGTTGGAGTGGGTCCAGAAAAGGGTCAAAATGATGATCAGAGGGCTGGAGCACCTCTCCTCTGAAGATAGGCCGGGAGTTGAGGTTTTTCAGCCTGGATGAGAAAAGGCTCAGGGAGACCTGGAGCAGCCTTCTAGTACGTAAAGGGGCCTGGAAGAGAGCTGGAGAGGAACTTTTTTATGAAGATGTGCAGTGATAAGACAACTCTACTTAAAGAGTGTAGGTTTTAGATTAGATATTAGAACAAAAATCTTTACTGTTCGGGTGATGAGACACTGGTACAGGTTACCCAGAGAGTTGTGCCATCCTTGGAAATATTCGGGGCCAGGTAGGATGGGACTTTGAGCAACCTGGTCTAGTGGCAGGTATCCCTGCCCATGGCAGAGTATTGGAACACTTAGAGACTAGCTGGTCTTTAAGGTCCCCTCCAGCCCAAACCATTCTATGATTCTATGTTCGTCAGCATCTTGCAGGTGTGTTACCTCTGTTCTGCTTCTATCCTGAGCACCTTTCTTGAGGTTTTCATTGTAGCATGCCTGCTCTTAGAGGAACTTCATGCAAAGATTGCTCTCACAGTTATATAGAAATGTATTTACCACTTGGGTTGAGTTGAGGAATAAACTGGAGGGGGATTCTTAGAAGTATTTGGGTGCAATATCTGAAAGAGCAAGGATCTTGGCACTGAAGTTGATCTTAGAATATTTTTTCAAAGTCCTGAAAACTGACTAGAAGCCTGGATTGTGAAGATTACTGCAGGTCTTTTTGTACGTTTGGAAAGAGAGGCGATATTCAGTATTAGGTCAAGCATTTGTATTGGCATTGTTTTTTCTCAACATGTAACAATAAATTGTTATAGTTGCAGTCTTTCCTGTAATTAGAAAAGCTTTTGAGAGAGAATTGTACTAGCCAAAGTTGATCTTCCTTTATACTACACTGTAGTAAAACCAGTAGAGTGCTATAGTACTCTAAAAAAATGAGCCAAGTGGATGACAACCTTCTTGATTTTTAAAATTACTTCCAAAAATTCATTGTTTAGGACACTTTTACTTCAACATATGACGAGAATTTCCACACAATCATTTTGGACATGAAAATCTGAATTTGTAATATACCAGTAACTATTGCCTTTCAGCAATATCCATTTTATTTTGTTACTGGTTTCATGGCTGTCCCTTTTATCATAAGCATGAGAGGTTTTATGTTTAATTTTTACTTTGCATGCTTTAGACATTGGATCTTGTACTTAGGTTCTATACGAATAAGACAAAGAGTTGTCGTGTTTTCCGTCAATCTTCAAGAATGGCAAGAGGGATCCATGGGTTTACAGCTTCACCTCAGTCCCTGGAAGGATGATGGAGCAGCTAATCCTGAAAACCATTTGCAGGCACATGAAGATTACGAAAGTCATCAGGAGTGGTCAGCGTGGTTTGACCAAGGGGGAGTCATGCTTGTCCTACCCAATAACATTCTTTGGTGAAATCAGTAGGTGAGGGAAGAGCAGTGGATAGTGTCTATAGCTGAACTTCACTGAGGCTTTCAACACTGTCTTCTGTGAGATCCTCATAGGAAAGCTGTTGGTGTGCAGACTGCATGAGCAGACAGTGAGGTGGCTTGAAACCCAGCTGAATGGCTGTCCCAGAGAGTGGAGATCAGTGCCTTGCAGTCTATCATAAGGCCAGTTACTAGCAGTGTACCCTAAGGGTCAATACTGGGTCCAGTCCAGTTCAGCATCTTCATTAATGATCTTGATGATGGGACAGAGTGTACCCTTAGCAAGTTTGTAGATGACACCCAACTGGAAGGAAAAGGAGATACCCCAGAAGATCATGCTGCCATTGATAAGCTGAAATGGGCTGACAGGAACCTCATGGTGTTCAACAAGGGGAACTGCAAAATAGTGTACCTGTGGAAGAACAACCCCATACACCAATACATTGCAGGGGTTAATCAGATGGAAATCAGCTTTTCTAAAAGTCCCTGAGGCTTCTGGTGAACACCAAGTTGAACATGAGCCAGCAACGTGACCTTGCAGCAAAGAAGGCAAGTGCTACCCTGAGCTGCATTAGGTAAATTACTGCCAGCAGGTTGAGGCTGTTGATCCTTCTCCATTATTCAGCACTGGTGAGGTCACACCTTGAGTTCTGTGTCTGGTGCTGGACACCCCAGTACAGAAGAGAACTGGACATACTGGAGAGAGTCTAATAAGGGACCACTAAAATCATGAAGGAGCTAGAATTTCTCTCCTATGACTAAAATCTGAGACAGCTGGTATCTTTCAGCTTGGAGAAGGCTGAGGAAAGGTCTTATTAATGTATTTAAATATCTGATTAGAGAGTGTACAGAGGATGGAGCAAGTCTTTTTTTCAGCGGTGCCCAGTGACGGGTCCAGAGGCAATAGGCACAAACTGGAACACAGGAGGTTTCTCCTGAACATCAAGAAATGTTGTTTTTTTTTATTTTGAGGGTTACAGACCCCTGGCGCAGGTGGTCCAGAGAGGTGGTTGAGTCTCTCACCTTGTGGATAGTCAGAAGGTGTCTGGACATGATCCTGTCCAGGTGGTCTAGGTGGTCTTGCTTGAGCAGGGGACCTGGCCTGACTGTCCAGCTTTCAACCTTAGGCATTTTGTGATTCTGTGATTTACCTTTGAATTTTTAGTAAAGAACTAACAAATTAGGTGTAACTTGTAACCATGCTACTTTAAGCAGCTCAGAGGTAAAACTTTTATTAGGTTACCTTGTTTCTTGCTTCAATGTTTTTTAACCAAGTCATTGAGGTATTATTTTGTTTTAATTTTTTTGGGTTTTGGTGGTATTAGTCTGGTATGGTGTAGCTGTAAAACAAATATAAAAACAACTCACTTCCCCAAACACCCCCAAATCCAGCGGTCCCAACAAATCTTGAAGAGATGCTTTGAAAAAGAACAATTTACATTCTCTCTGAAGTCCTTAAGTGATAGCCTTGTGGCTGTGAAAAAATGCAAAAGTTCAGTGAAGGCTGGTTGTCTGGGTGACACTGTCTCTGCTGTCCCTGTGATCACTGAAAACTTCTGTATAGCTTCATAACATACAAATCTATATGTGTTGAACGGAATAGTTCTTTGGATTTCACTGACTGAGTTGCCAAGATTTTTACTGTCAGGAATGAGTATTTAGACAGCTGACATGTAGATATTTAAATTAAGAGCATGTTTAAGCTGTGCTGAAGTTCCAGCTGGCATACCTAAAAGACCTCAAAGTTCTTCCATATTTCTTCTTTTCTGGAAGATATGCCTGTCCAGGTTTCTGAGCAATCTCCAGTTGACTTTGCCTAACAGTCCCATTTTTAATCAACTTCTTATTTCAGTGTTTCCTGGATAGTGTTCAGAGTTTTTTCTGTTTATCTTTTCCAAGTTCTTCTTTTATATTTCTGGAGAATCACAGATTTCCTTTTCACTTCTATGGCATTTAACTTTTTTTTTTCTTTTAGTACATCTTTTTTATAGTAAAGTGGATAAAATTTGTCTCTGTTCTTTTTACTTCTGTCTTGTTTGACAATTTATGCTCTTGTATTTTTTCTCCTTTTTTTTCTCATTTAAGTTTTTTCTCTTTTGCTCTCTAACATTGTTAAAATTATTTTAATTAACTCTCTTTGTTTTCTTTCTTAACCAAAGCGCCAAGACACTTTTGTACATTTATCTCTGAGGTGTTAAAAGTACATTCTTCAAACTTCGCTGCTTTGTCCACATTTGTTCCACTTTTTCTGGTCATATTTTACGCTATTTTATGTCCTTCTAGTGACCTTATTTTGATTTTTCTCTTTGAATGTAAACTCAGTTTAATAAGAAGTCATTGATGATGAACCCCCTTGTTCATTGACTGTCTGTCTAGCATGCTACTATTAATACAACTGGACTTTTGTTCTTATTAGGCCCTTCTGGTTTTTTAGAGTACTGTGTTATTTTCTTCCCAGTATTGTAAAAGCAGTACTGACTTTTTTCAAAGTGCACTATTGATGTCTGGCTTGCAGAACACTTCATAGGGAAACTTGAGGTCTGTCCTTTAGTCTAAGCTATATTTTAAGATTTAAAAAGAATTTTATGTTCTCATGCAATTAAGAAAAAAAAAAAACAAAATGAAACCAAAACAACCCAACAACTGAGCAACTAAACAACAAAATCTCAGCATATATTTGATTATCATGGAGGTTTTTGTGTTAAGGGCCTCAGCTATCAAATAAAGGCTAGTTAGATTCATTATGGGCAATAATAAAGACATTTGCCTATCTTTAGCAATACCTATCTGAAAGGACAGTCTGATGGGAGTTTTAAAAATGTTATTTCCTCTCCCCTGTCTCCTGCCAATTTTTCTCTTATTTTTGACAGCAGTAAGCTCAGTCTCTTGAAGCCAAGGATGTGCTGACTTTGGCCCCAATACATGTGTTGGAAAAGAGACTTTAAAGACTGATGTTCTTCAGTTTTGGGGGGGGGTGGGGATAGATGCATGGGTATTTGAGGGACTTCTTTTTGTTGTGTTTTCAGTAATGGTAATTGTTTAATACTTACTTCGTAATTTGTGTTTAGCTTTGGTCTGTGGCTCTGGTATTGCTGATTTTTGCTCTCAGGTTTGCCTTTCTCTGCACTTAATTTGCAGTTATAATTCTTTGTTCGTGCTGGAGGAATCCGGGACTGTAGTAGCTCTTGCTATTTTACTGTCTTACAATGGGTGCAAGTGCTCACAGCACAGTAGGTTTTCTAATTTCTTTACTTTTGCTCTCCAGTGAATTTTTAGGTGTTATAACTTAATTTACCTGTCTTCTAAAGTCCAATAGATAGCAAAAACTGTAAAATTTCTATGAATTATTACATTTTATTACTCATTTTTAAAGATAGTTCTTTTTGGAACACAACCTTAAAGATGATAAATGTATTTTATTTATAAAGATGGAAGTTAGATTTTTTTTCAAGGAATTTTAACTTGTGGTAGTTGCTCTTTGTGAGTTTTTTTTAATGTTAACTGAGGTCAGATGCCTTAAGGGAATTGCATCAGAATGCCAAGGGATTTCACACTTACATAGCTTAAAAAAATAGTGTAGACCTTGTTGCTTCCAAATTTTTCAAATATTTATTTTTGTGTTTCTTAGTCCATTAGGTATCACTGAATACTTCTATACTGTTACTTGTGTTGCTAGAGAGAAAGAAAAGTACAATAAAATAAAAAAAAAAAAAAAGAATTGGACCTCTTTTGGTTTGTTACAGATTCTTTTTTCCATGTCTCTCACATATGTTGCAGGCACTTCAGTAAATCTAGCAAAAGAACTTTAGGCCTAAATAGTTTTGCCACTGCCTGGTATGCCAGAAAAATGAGAAGAGGGCTGGTCATGCATAGTAGAATGTGAAAACTAATAGGGTTGACTACCAGTGTCTACCTACTGCCTAATGCCTTCACCATTGTCATGCTTGTCATGATTTGGTTGAATGGTCTTGCCTACTCATGGAGATGCCTTTTTCAATTCTTGCTTTTTTTTTTTTTTTGCAATACTAAAAATGAAAGATAATCTCTATGTTTTTTTCAATGCTCTTGTATTTGACAAGTGTTTATGAGCTGTTGTGTAGACCTTCCAAAAGACGCAGACTAATGAGTCCTGATTGATGAAATTTGGTCTCCTATTCCATGGTCTCTATGGAAAAGATAAACATTTTATTGGTGCAGGCACTTCTTAAGGCATTACTGTAAGAATATATATTCAGAAATTTTCATGTGCACAGTTGCCAGATGGATATTTTTTATGGAAGAAAAGGACAAAAACTCTAATACCTTATGAAGTGTGTTCTTCTTTAAGGGCATCTTCTTTTTTTAGGCAATTTCTTTGAATAAATGCCTGATTCCTCACTAACATGGTGGGATAAGCAAAAGCTTTTTCAGTATATTTGGAATCTCAAAAAAGACAGTATTAGTATTACTTTTTCTTTTTGAATACAGAAAATGCACTGAAGTTAAATGAAATTCAGTTGACTCAAAAATCAGTTTAATGCAAATATTTGGAAAATAGTGTTTCTAATACAGAGCCACAATAATAAATTTTCATTGTGGAATCAAAATGATTGATGGTTTGACATTAAAAATTCTTTCATCCTTGAAGTGTTTCTCTTTCCAGATCTGTTAAAAGATATTACAAAGGAAATATTTTTAATAATTTTGTTTAGTAATGTGTGACAGTCTCAATGTAAATAGTTTTCTTACCTATGAAAATGTGTTGAGTGCATAAAAATTTTCATTTTTTCAGCATTATGTGTGGACAGAGAAGGGAGTCAAAAGGAAGCCAGCTGGGCCTGGGCAAAAGGCGCATTGTGTATCCCTGGTTGCATTACAGCAAGGTCATTTGGAACAGGCACAGAGCAATGAGACACAAAAGCCTGTGGGATACTAGAGGGTCTTTTGTTAATGCTTAATAGGCGTGATGTAAGGGCAACTGACAGTGGAAGCAGGTGGAAATGCTGAATGTAATTGCAAACACATCTGAGAGCTGCCATTGGTAAAAGTGAGTGAATAAGCTGAGAGCATGAATATTTTACTTTATAGGTTTTACCATGAGATTTTTAAAGTCCACTTTGGAGAAAATAGAGAGAATGCTAAAACATAACAAATCTTTATGCCCTTCAGCTAATATCGCTTAGTATCTAGGATACTTAGTATCTGTGTATGCAATGTTGAGTGTGCTTTGCAGTTCTATATGGTATGCATACAGCTTTACTATACTCTAATTTACAAATTCCTAGCAAATACTCAATGAATAAGGCTCACATTATTATAATAGCACAAACTGGTTTTCTGTCTGAAAAGTCTACCATTAGCTAGCTACTTAAATAAACCCAAGAAACCATGCTCAATAGTTAAATCTTTTTGCCAGCAGTTTCCACCATCAGCAATTTAAAATGTCTTTCAATGAAAAAATGGTTTACTTTGATATGACATTTCTCTAAATAAAATAGAATAGTTACGTGATCATAACTGAAAATAGTTTTAGACAAGATTATGGGATTGTCTCTAATTTTTGAAGACAAAAATTAACCGTCTCAGTTCTGGTTCTCTAGACATGTCTCTACAAATAGTCATAGTACTTTTTCTACCTTTTTTCCTTAATTTGTATATTAGCTTCAGATAGTGTTCTCACTTTGTACCTTTACTAGATTTTCTTTTTCCTCCAAGTATTATGTCTCTAATTCAGAAAAGTATTTGAGGTGAGGTGAGACAGCTTGCATAGAGGGATTGGCGCAAGTCCTTGTCCCATTAATCAACCACACCTTCAAATCTGTTACTGCATACTGATTTACAGTTAGTATGAAAATGGGTTATGCTCTGCTGAGATTTAAAGGTGGCTATTTTCTCCATTGCTAATCCAATTTTCCTTATAGTTAAAAAGTCAAAGCCTTAGGTGCCCTTGTATGTTGCCCCTTCTGACCTGGTGGGTTTTTTCCTTACAGAAGCCTGGGTAAACGGCATTGCTCTCCTTGTCTAATAAGGTGTTGTGAGCAAAGCAGTCTTTATTTGATTTTTGTTTGTTTTTTTGCTTAAATTTTTTTACTTAATTCATTGCCAGTTAACACAACTTTTGTTCACTGATTTGAGTATTGGGGAGAACTAAATAATCAAACACTTAGCCTAGCACTTTCTTCCATCTGTCCCAGGCTGGAGGCAAGTGGAATGCCTCTCCTCCCTCCAGCCCCAGCTTTCCTTATTGTCCCTGTCTGAGGTTGTGGGTTCATTCAGCTCCTCCAGCAGGCACTGGGCAGCACAGCCGGGGTCATTTGCATTGCAGTACCCATCTGACATTTCTTGCTTCTCAGCTGTGTCCTCCACTGTGCTCCACTTGCTCATTTTTTCCTGCAGCTGTTTGCTTTATAAGTTTTCCTCTGCCCCACAGGGCTTCTTCAGGCTTTTCCTCAGTGGTGTCGCTTGGGGGGTGCTGCTCTGGTGGGTTTCACCTGCAGCTGCTGTCCCTGGGGGAGGCACATGCCTGCTGGGGTGAGATGTTCCTCACCCCAAGAGCATGTTGGTGTCCCCTGCCCCTGTGGCTGCTGCCTCAGGTGTACAGACAGCTGAGCAGAGGATCAGCATCCTGCTCAGAGGGTGTCTGTCTGGGGTGCTACAGGTTAGTCACAGCAGTTTGGGGGCTGGCTGGAAATGGCAGTGACCAGACCAGAGGAGCTCACATCCACTCCCACTTTTTGATACCAAAACTTGGAGAACCTGTAGTGAATATATAGGAAAAATAGCTTCCTGTAAAGTAGCAACACTTCCTTTAGGTCCTAAATTTCTGGACTAGAAAACTTTAAGTGATGGACTGAAGGGCATGTATTGTGTTTTCCTTCAAAATTCTAATAACTATTTTGTAGTAAATCTTGAGAATTATA
The DNA here is from genome assembly GCA_013397155.1 of Irena cyanogastra. Classification (NCBI taxonomy): domain Eukaryota; kingdom Metazoa; phylum Chordata; class Aves; order Passeriformes; family Irenidae; genus Irena; species Irena cyanogastra. Next base: position 38,310 of record VWZV01003817.1, on the reverse strand, counting down.
TATTGATATAGACATTGTAGAACAGAAGCAAAATTTTGACTAATCTAAATTTATTTATTTATAAAAAGGTAAGAATAAGAATAATGAAAAAAAAACCAACCAGAAAAAAAGCTATGTGCTGAAAGAATAGCCTATACCTAACCATTTTTCAGATAAGAGCCTGAGGATTTCTTTTGTGTTGGGAATAAAAACTGAGGTCATGAACGAGCACTTAGAAACCAATATATGGGTAAAACCTAGCACTAGTATATAGGAAAGTCCACATAAACCTCCCTATTTCTCACTTGCATTTCCATGCATATTTTTATATGCATTTGCATGTATTAGCTCTGTTCAATAATTAGAGTGATTTTAGTGATACTACTTCTGGTGTGTCTTTAGAAAAACTCTTCCTAGTTCAACAAGTGAATGCAAAAATAAAGCTACTTTAGCATTGATTCAGAAAATAATAGAACTTAAAACATTATATTTAGGTTTATAAACACATTTTAAATACTATCATTTAGGTGTATTCACAGAACAAAAATAATTTGCATAATTAAAGAAAGATGGGAGGACAATGTAAAGAAGAACAGTGAATTAGGAAGGAAGAAGATAAGGACATTTTTAAGTACAAACAAGAGGAGGAGAGCCTAAAAAGAGGCTTTGCTTTTATATCTTTGTTAAGATTACATGAAAGAAAAATACTTGAGTCACTTAACAATTTGGCAAAATTAAATAGAATTAAGCCTTTGTATTTGCTAAGCTCAGATGAGTGAAGAACTCTGGGACTTAATTATTTTTCTAAAGACTTAAACAAAAAAAGTGTGATTTAGAGGGTTTTTTTAATGTTTATTTTCTTGGAACATATCTTGATTGCTGCTTAGGAGAAAAATTTTTTCAATGTTTATTGGTTTTCAAAGAATTATTAAGTTCTAAAAGTAATTGGTTTTTAGGTCTCCCCCAAGTCTGTCTGTCTTTTTCACCTCCTATTTTCTACTATTTTTGCATAAATTCTTTTAAAATGTATGCTCACGTAAGTTTCTATGTAACATATATCTGTGCAAATATATTGCAGGATTTTAACTTTATTTTTATTTTAGTTTTCTTCCCTGGTATGTGTAAAGCTTCGTATTTTTTTCTCCTGTCTACTTGCCTTCAAAAGTAATTTGTTTTATATATGTGAGAGAAGATCTTGCAGAAAATGACATACAGCTCAGTCAAAAGAACTTATCAAAAGAGATGAGATGTGACTCAATCTGAAGTGTGTAGGGACTTCTTTGTGGTAAGATTTTCTGCAATAAAAGTCTTGTTAATATAGTGACAAGAAACGTCAGATCAAACAGCCAAAAGCTGCATGGGCAAATTAAAAATGAGATGTATATTTTTAATAGAATGAAAATCACTGTAAGAATTTACCCAGGAGTTAGTAAAGTATCCATGTCTTCTTGTTACTCATTTTTAAATAAAGATTTATGATATGTTTATGTGGTCTTTACCAGATCTAAGCCTAGGCAATCTCATGTTTCTTTTGGGAGAACTTGATAATTTGCTTAAATTTGAATACGACATCAAAGTTGTATTCTGACAGCTACTGCATTTTGGAGCACCATTCAGTGAAGAGCAGGCTAGCATTGTGCAAGGAAGTGGCTTAGGGGATGCAAACATTATTTTCCATTGTCTTTTTTCAGTATCACAGATATTTAGTTCAGAGCAGATGCCTGGTGAAATAATTGTATTTAATGTCAGCATCAGGTCCTTAACCCAGGGTCCAGAATCCCATTTGAACAGGAGTTTTCTGAGCATTACAGTGTAACTATTGTGTAAGTGGAGGTCTGAGTATGTTTGTAATCAAGCTCTCACGTGGAAGTAAACACCACATTACACTAATTACTTTTGTTAAGTGTGTCAACTTTTACTCACTGCCTCTGCTTTTGTTCTTAATGTCTTTGTTGTAGAGCAGTAGAACTAAAGTCTTGTTTCCTTCAATTGTAGATATTTATGAACCATATTGTGACATAAGGTATTTTTTTTCCTTGTGTCTTCCCATCTGGTAAAGCCATGACCTCAGTGAGCAGTTTTGTATGATAAGTGCCATGGTATTCACTCTTCTGTATGCAGGGATCAGAGGAAACAATTTTTTTTTACAGTGGATAGTCTTTTCAATCACCTGTCCTTCTAGTCAGAAACCTCTTTCTTGTCAAAGGGGCATAAATCAAAATAAAGGGATAAAAGAACATTATCTTAATATTTCAAGGTGGAAGACACATAACAGAAAGTGCTTGAATGGGTGCTCTTGATACGGAGGGACATTAGTTATATTTAGATAAAGTTTTATCAGTAAGAAAGCTTTAATATATTTTTCTTACAAACATTGCAAAAAATACCTAATTATTCATAATTATTACCAATTTTGTAAAGCCATCTTATAGTTTAAGAATTTAATTACCAAATTTGTGATCAAAAAAAGTGTATTAAATGTATTCAGATGTATGTTTCTATTTCAGTATTTGTTCAGTGTGATGATTGACACACCAAAAAGCCTGAAAATTTAGAAGATAACTGGATATAACTGGACTTCTTAAATGCACCAAGTTTGCTAAGCTTCATCAGAATTGATTTTTTTACTGTAGTGGTAGCATTGGTTGAATCTGTACACAGTCTCTGAAGCTTGCGTCAAAGTACAGAAAGTAACCTAGTTTCTCATCTCCCTCTCATAATGAAAACACAAAGTAAAGGCCTTTTATAAGCGTATTTTGTAATGGAAATTTTAGCAGCCTTTTGAGTGAACAATTATGTCTTTGTTTCCATGGAGCTAGTACTAAAATAACTCAAAATCAGTGTGGTAGTATTAGGAATCTTATGTTAGGCTTCTTTGGGGAACTTTCTACTTGTCCTGGTCAAGGCAATTTCAATTAAAGAAATTGTCAGAAAAGTGTTAACTGATCGAAAGTAAAATTCTGGAGTGTATTTGTTTTATTGAAGCTTTATTTTGTAAATGTTTTCTGTGTTCCTCCTTTCCTTGAAGCCTTCCCATCAGCAATAGGAAATGTTCCACTTTTGTATAAACATTGCAGTGGTAACTTCACTTCCAGTCTCTTACCTACAAGAGGTATGTGATGAAACCCAGGAGTTTGGGGGAAGTATATTTCTCTGATTAAGAATTTTACTTCAACTCTTTGAAAAATTTTGCTTTCACCTTGTGAAATTGGAGAGGGAGTGGGATGGTGGTGTGGTGGGTTAATATTTTTAATGTTCAGAGTTATTAAACTGAGGGTTTTTAGCTTTCTATATGACTGTTTAGGATGTCTCTAAGTATAGAATCATTTAGATTGGGAAAGATCTCTAAGATTATTGAGTCCAATCATTAACCTAGCACTGCCAAGTTCACCACTAAACCATGTCCTTCAGTTCCACACCTACAAGTCTTTTAAATACCTCCAAGGGTGGGAACTCAACCACATCCCTGAGCAGCCTGTTCCAATGCTCAGTAACCTTTCTGTGAAGAATTTTTTCTAAAGAGTTTAGTGTTTCAAGTCTCCTAGTTTTTCAGGTGGTACAGCCTGAAACTGAAATCCTGAACCTGATGATTGTTTTAGGGTAGGTTTGTAGTCATTGTTTTTCAGCACAAGGGGAGTAATTGCAAGTGACTAGTTGATACAGAAAGTGTTACATGTTTTCATGTGTGGGGGTCAGTTCAAGGGTTTGAAATATCACCTGTTATTTTGTGGTCACTAATACTTGTGAAGGAATCTATTTCTCTCATGGGACCTCTTGTTTGCTAAGAAAGAAGTTTCTTGTTCTGTCTCTTCCTACCCGGTTAAAACTTTTTCCCAGCACCAGCCCAGGTGTTGCTGCATCTTTTCTGTAATGGAAAGAGAGCCCTTAACACAGATGTCACGCCTTATTACCAGATTCTGATCTGTTTTTAGGAAATTGTGAAGTTTGTTTCACAGCAGGGGATTTCAGAAGAAAACAAAAAGGAATTTTCTTTTTTTGTTCTCTTCCATTTTAACCATAGACTGGTAGCCCTAATGCATTGTGTTAGAATATGTAATCAGATTATTAAACACAGTAACAGTTAAAAAAAACCCATCAAAACAAAACTTCAGGAAATCTGAAAAAATTACAGATGGATCCCAGACATATCCTTTATATCTTGCAGAATAAAGGCAATGCATGTTTAGTGTCAGATGTTTGACTGATTATTTCAAAGGACTTTAAAAAATGTTACAGAGTAGGTATCCTAAACACTATGTAATGGCTGATTTTTTTCTAGCTGAGTCATTATAGACTATTTAATCTGGGCAATCTGTGGTTCCTTTGTTTTCAGATAGTCTGGTACCTATGGATTTGGGAGATACCTGGGGCTTCAGCAGCTGTGGCTCTTGAAAAGCCTTTCTAAGATTCTTGTTCTGTAGATAAGGCAGACTTGTGCACTCTGAATACTTGCTAAAGCATCTAGTTCTCTGACCTTCATCCAGGCTTTTTTTTTTTCCACTTGTTTGGTGCAGCCAAACTTCTCACTGCCCAACATTCAGCTCAAACCTTGGCTGTGTTCCTACCTTGCTCTTTGAATCGGATTTATCCAACTAGTGACTTTAACTGTTCATTTGGACTGTGTTACATTAAACTTCTGTAGCTGAAGACACTTCGTCTTTGTTTAGCAAATAGCGAGAAAAGGACAGTTACAACTGTCACATATTTATCAAATATTTATTTATACCAGTAGTCAAAGTCCTTAAGAATCAGATGGGTAAGCCTGTATGAGTCAAACAATTTTATCTACCCATTAAACGTCTTGAGAAGGCTGTGCGTACTTGCATAACTTTCCTAGCATCTTTCTGTGCCTGAACTTGGCAATGTGCTTCCCTTATGTATACCATCTTCAGTTACCAAGTGGTGGCTATATTTCCATTTGCAATGTGGTGAATTCTAGACATCTTCAGGAAATAAATCTTTGTGGAAAGAAAATAAATAAGTGTGCTTAGTATCTGCAGTTAAGGTCATTCCTATGTATTATAAATCTCTATTTAATGAAGAGCTGAGAGGTTAATGTAGCTTACACTTCTGGTAGAACAGCACAAAGATTTGTTAGCATGTTCAACTTTGAACATGTACTTTCAGAACTTTCTCAGATTAGATATTGTCTTTCACAACCATTTTGAAGACTGCTAATATCTGGACAGTACTTTTGTAGACATCTTATTAGCTTTGCTTAGTAACTATGTGGGATATTCTGCTTTCTGTAATTTAAGCTGCCTGACTTGTTGATTTTTGCACTTTGTGAGGATGGGAATTACTTTACTTTTTAGTTTTTTTCCAGATTTGACAATTTCAAATTAAAAACAAGGAAAAATATCCTGTGATACTCCAGTGACCTAAAGCCTGTGTGTGAAACTGTAAGCATCTGGCTGTAGTGTCTTTTGTTATAAAGTGTGATAGATAAGGCATTTGATCATTCATGTCTTTTGTCACATGATTTCTTCATGTTTTCACATATTCTGAGTGCTAAGTCTGGTTTGGTTGTGACCACATACATCTTGAAATGCTTTTTCTAAAGACTATCGTATTTTCATTGTTTTCACAGCAATCTTTAACCTTGGACATTTTAATATTTATTTTATTAAACATGATTACAAATGGATATTTGTTGTCCTGTGATTCTGGTTGCTATTGATGTAGCAGTAAATGCTTTTGTGCTGCATGAAAGAATAAATAATATTTAAAATATGAAGTACGTTTAAGTGCTCAGGCTGTGAAAAGACTTAAACAGCTTTTGCTAATGTCCAGCCTGAGCTTCCCCTGATGCAGCTTCATTCTATTTCCTCATGTGCTATCGCTGGTACCACAGAGAAAGATCAGCTCTCCCCACTCTGCTGCCTGCCTTGAGGAAAGGTGTACAATGCCATGAGGTCACCCCTCAGCCTTCTGTCCTCCAAGCTGAACAAACCAAGTGACTAAGACCTTGTCCTCAAGACCTTTCACTGTCTTTGTTGTTCTCCACTGGACACACTCTAACAGTTTGATGTCCTCATGTTGCGGTGCCCAAAGCTGCATTCTCAAGGTGAGACAGCCCCAGCTCAGAGCAGAGCGGGACCATCACCTCCCTTGCCCGGCTGGTGATGCTGTGCCTGATGGATGGTGATGCTGGCCCTTTTGGTTGCCAGGGCACTCTGTTGAATTCAACTTGCCATCAACCAGGACCCCTGGATTCCTTTCTGCAGGGCAGTTCTCCAGCCTCTTGTCCCCCAGTTTGTACATATAACTAGGATTACATCCATCTCAGGTGAAGGATATCCAGTACTTGCTCTTGTGAAGTTTCATGCCGTTGTTCATTGCCAGCTCTCTAGTCTATCCATATCTCTCTGTAAGACCTCTCTACCTGCGAGGGAGTCTATAACTCCTCCTAATTTAATATCATCACCAAAGTTACTTACTGTATGTTCAATTCCTGCATTGAGATCATTTATAAAAACATTGGAGAGCACTGACCCTAAAATTGAGCCCCAGAGAGCCCTGCTAATGACTGGCCACTAGCCTGATGTAACCTGATTAACTACAAACCTTTGAGCCCAACCTGTCAGCCAGTTGCTCATCCAGCATATTTTGGGCTTGTCTAGCCATGTCTTGGACATATAGTCCAGAAGGGGACTGTAAAAGATGGTACCAAAAGCTTTGCTAAAATTAAAAAAAAAAGCCACATCGACAGACTTCTCTTGGTCAACTAGTTGGGTGGCCTTGTCATAAAACAAAATTCAGTTTGTAAAACGAGAACACATAATTAATGAACTGCTATGTAATGAAGTATTAGAAAGTGTACTATGCATGAAACACCTATACTGCAGCTGGTGGCACACCTTTTGAAGTAAAAAATACTCATTCAGCTAATTCACACTAGCAGCCAGTCTTCATGTGTCTATGTTCCTAGCTTTTATGGTTTGAGATAAAATTTGGGTTATTTTTTTCAGGGAATATATGTTTTATATCATTGATTAAATAACTTTATTAGTAGGTTAAATAAATAGCTATTAATTTTAAAAGACAGATTATTAAATATATATGTTTCAGGAGAACTGTGATATCTCATAAGTATTTTGACAGTTGTTTTAAACTGATGGGAATCATAAAATAATAAAAAAATTGGGGAAAAAAATCAATTTTCCTGTAACATTTTGCAGGATTTTACAAATTCTACCAGTAATCTGAGATAAGCTTCAAATAGTACTTAGGATATTTAATTATTTAATTATACATTAAATGCATGGAGTCAAAAATGTAAATATTTGTATTATTATTTTTATACTGCTAGTAAGACTATCACTATTAAGGCTGAGCATAATAAATCCTCTTTATAAAATACATTTTGATGCATTTTTAAGAATCCTGTAAGTTTATTTTTCTGAAGAAATTGATGCAATTTGAAAATAATTAACAATGAAGTAACATCTAAAAGGATCTATATAATGTCTTTTGAAAATTATGTTAATGTGGTTTGGTCAGTAATCTGGAATATCAAGAAATTAATTAGATGAGAGAGCTTTGTGGAAATTGCTGTTTAGTCTTCTAAGATATTTTAAATGTCTTGAGCTGAGAGAGCAAGGGTTGTTGGAGTTTTAATATTAGGGTACCTTACACCAACTTGGTTTGCTTTTGCATAGTTTCTGTGTTGTCATATATTGTTAAAGATAGTTTGGATAACTGTTGTTTTTGGGGTTTTTTTCACCTATGGGCATAAATGAATAGAGTGGTTGGCATGGCCCTTCAATTAGAGAGAAACTGGACAGGGAAGTATTTATCCCTCTCTCCCACCTGATGAGTTACACGTGGCTGTCTGTGTTGGACTGAGGGCTGGCACAGCCTCCTTCAGCACGGCCACTGCTACCAAAACCTTGGGGGGGAAATTGTGCACATGTCAAGGTGCTCTTGTGTTCCAGCAACTATTTAACTTGGATCAACAATCAGATTAGGAGGGTGGCTGATAAAAAAGCATCTTTGTTAAGGAGGGAAAAATCAAATTTAAGTTTCTCAGTATCAATCAAACCTGCAGTATGTTAGCAAAACGTGGATCTGAGTCATCACCAAAGGGAGGGGGAAGTGTCTAGGCTAAAAATTGCATCAGTATTGTCACTGGTATTGAAAATGGTATTATTTACAGTACTAGAGATTTACTTTTCAACAGAAAAGTAAACTTACAGAAAGTAACAGAAAAGTAACTTACAGAAGAGGCATTTGGAAGTTGTGTGACAGTACCTCAATGGATGATTATTTCCACATGGAACTCCATAGGAGAAGCATTCAGAAGTGAACCTTTGTCCCTGTAGGACTGAGGAGGGAGTGACATATGCTGCTTAAGGTCAAGTTAAAATAAAATTTAACACCAGAATTTTCACTTACACTTCTTGGAGGAAAAATTGATACAGATTCAGGTGCCTTAGAGTGAGAAATGTTTTTGACTCTGCCATAGTTCATTTGCAAACATTTTGATTCTGAATAGATGTAATAATCTTGTTTCACAAAAGTTAGAGCATGCCCTGTTTTTCTTTGGGAGTGATGCCCACTTTATGATTGAGCTTTCAATTGTCTTCTGGTTGTTAAGAGCAGTCACAATTTGGTTTTGCAACATTTATGTGCTTTAATTCTATTTAGCTAGTTATGTCTAGATACATTTTTTGTGGGATTTCCTGCTGCCTGGAAAAACAAAAAATGTACAGGAAATATATAAATGAAGATTAATTGGTAAAGGACCTTCAGAATCATATCAAAGCTATCTTTTGTTTAAAAGATACAAAAAGTAGAAGAACTTAATTTAGCATTCAAAGTCCTGGTAGTCCTATGGTTGGAAAAAGGTAGGTTTTTTTCCTCCCTCATCTATTTCTGTAGCTTCTTCTTTAGAGAGGATTTAAATGTGATATTTTTGAGGAGATAAACCCCAACTATATCTTAAATGAAAGTGGCCCAAGAAGAACTAATGGAATATTTAGTTGTTTTGTTTTAAAACAACTGAAAGTGAAGTAGTTTATATGGAGAACACAATTATATTTATTCCCTGAATTCAGTAAGTTAAGAATATCATTAGATTTGCCATGTAATAAAAGTTGGGAGAAATACTAGAATGAGATATGCTTAAACTTTTGATCAAGATTTTTCAGTCATTGTACTGGATATGTTCTTGCAAAGTTGTTCTCGTCTGTTTATACACAGGATGAATTGGCATACTACTTCTGATTATCATATATTTGATTAAAGAGCACTGGAATAAATTTTCTATGTTGCCAGTTGATAATTGTTTCTGAAGACTTCACTTATGAAAGAGCTTTTATGGATGATGATTATTTAAATAGCTGTGCTTTTCCCATTTATATAACTGTTCCATTTCCTCTGAAGGAACACATTCACCTAAACTAAGCACTGATTCTGTTTTACACCAGACAAAAGGGGAAAAACACATTCCCCATGTTAATCATTATGAAGTAAGACATGGATATTAGTTATAAATAATATAATTTGGTATTAAATAATCATTGAAATAAAAGAATGCATTTCATAAGGTAAAAATACAGAATAGCAAAATAATACTTTTATACTGCCTTTCTCGAAGTAGCTTTGTTGCTCTTTAACATTCACATATGCATATTTAAATTTGAGTGTTTTAAATGAGATCTGAAAAGTTCTTTTGATAGATTCTTCTGGATTTATGGCATTGGATACTTTTAAAGGGTGAACTCTGGCTTTATGGCATTGGATACTTTTAAAGGGTGAACTGTAACTACGGTTCCTTCTTGTGTTTTATTCCCCTTTGGAAATTGTGTGAGAAGTTGAAAATAACTAAATCCAGCTATTTGAGAAGACCTTGTTTAGAAATTCTTTCCTTTTGTTTACTGCTTAATATTTTATACTTTTCCCTAAAACAAAAATGTGTTTAAGTTCTTTTGGGATGATGCAAAAACATTCAAATATCAATTTTGACTGGTGTCTCATGTGAATGGCTTCTAATCTGATTTGATTTTTCTCCTAGTTTCTCATTTAAGTGTGACTAGAATGCTGGTTTTGGCAGGTTTTTGTTGCATTTTTAATAAGTTAGGTGTATTAAGTACTTTGTGTTCTAATTTCTTTTTTTTAAATATGATTGAAGACTATGTTAGGCATCACCAAACATAATTACTTCAAATGACAAGTGGTTGTTTTAGAACCAAAGTCTTCATTAATAAAACATGGCTACATAGAAGGACTGTGATTGAAAAAGTGTTCTAATGTGATTAAAACCCTCTTTTCTTAAAGGCCCCTCCTTCTATTTTTTTTTTAAATTCTTCTTACTAGTAAGTTAATATTGGCATCTGATGAGTAGAGGTAAATCTTATTTATGTACTGAAAAATAAAATTGTTGTAAGATTTTTTTCTTTTACTTTGGTAATTTTTGAGGATTTTTAACTAAGCAGAGTATGAATTTCTCTTTTAATGCAATTAAGAACACTTGAATTTCCTCCACTACGTAAGACCTAACCCTGTAATTATTGACACTTCATCTGTAGTTGTCTTGTAATCAAACCAAATGATATGTGATTTCAGTTTTACTCAGTTACATGATGCCTTGAAAGGAATTCTTAGTACAGATGGAGCTCTGTAATTAGATTTGCAGATGGAGGTTTTGAAACCCAGTCCACAGTGATATTGTTTTCAAAATTTGGGTCTGAGTCTTAGAAGATACAAGTGGAGCCTAAAGTGTTTCCTCCAAGCTTCATTAGTTGAGTGAATGATGAATAGTACTAGTATCAAAACATAGAAGAAATGTTAAGGTGTGATGGAGTAATTTGCTGAAAAAAATATTGTTGCCTGTTAACCATATTTTTGTAAGCACTTCTCTTCATTGATTTTTTTCCTAAGTGAACCAGCTAAGAGATAATACACTGATGAGAGGATGCCTTTTCCTTTTTGAGAGAGGAGAGAGTTTATTATCCTACTGCTTTATCAGCAGAACTATCCTTTCAGTTGAAATTTTGTTTAGCAGTTATGTATAAATGTAGCTTATGATGGGAATCGTGAATGGGAAAGGTTTTGTGTTGTTTATGGAGAAGTATGGTGCTTATGTAACTGCATTTATTTTGTGTAGGTATTTATAAGAAGGTTTTTCAGAAGTCTATTTTCTTCTTATCTCGTAGGGAGTAATAAAAGTTCTAACTTCATTTCATATCTGCTACCCTATATTAACTTTGACAGACATTATTGTAAATGGCCTCACAGTGATGTTAGCTTTGTTGGAAAGTGTTTTGGTTTTTAGCAGCAATCAGAAAATAAAATTAAATATAAGGAAGCATTAATAAAGAAAAATGAGCAATACAAGAGTAATTTTTTTTTGAAACTCTGTAAATTAATGATATGTCTGTAATTTGAATGTCATATGAAGTTCTGGTGATTTCCAGTCTCAAAAGACTATATTAGGACTAGCAAAGAATATGAAGGATAAGTAGTGTGATTAAATATGGATTTCACATGAGGAATAGCTTAACAAAGTAGGATTGTTCAGCTTGGAAAAAAGCTGATCAAGTGTATTTGAAATATAAGTAAATAAAGGGAAGAATATGATAGAAAACACCTGATTTCTGCTTTTCAAAATGCAAGTATCAGAGGGCTGAAATTAAATAAACCTATGGCAGATGTATAACAAGATATTTTTACACAAATCACGGGGAAAATGTAGGGCTTCTTTCTATGGGCCATGAAGACTCCAAGTTGAGGGTTCAGAAACTAATCAGAGGAATGATTGGAAGAAAACCTATTGGCCTATTGAAACAATTATGTTATTTCTGAAGCAAGAGATTCCTGTGTCACGAATAATGGGAATTTGGGACACTATAATAGAGAAAATTCAGTATATGCCCAGCCTATACTGTTACACTTTTTGTAGATACTTAGCCTCTTGTCACTGAGTTTCAAGTGCTGAGATTCTGTGTGTAATGAAAATCCAACGAGCTTCTTACATAAGGGAAACTCTGGCCACTAATAAATTATTTCTTACACTTATTTATCTGCCTTTCAGTTTCTACGAGTTTCCTCCTCTAAAATAATCCTGTCATTGGAATTGCACCTCCTATATGACCATGTAATTCTGGCCTTTGTTCTTAACTGTGTTAACATCTGTAAGTTAAGGATTTTATTGGATGAAGAGCTGCATAATAAATTAGGAAGCTTGGGGGAAGACAATTAGGATGCACTTAAATGTTTGTAAAACAATTCATTATGGTCTGTGTGGTGCCTCCTTTAGTAGTTGAGGTTTTGGGTTTTGTCATTGCACAAAAAAGATCTTAAATCATTAATGACAGCTAAAACCCTGTAGGAGTCCAGTCACAAACTAGAAAAATTTTCTTGCACTATTTGAGTGTTATTTAGAGAAGCAAAGGAGACAAATATTGACAAATCTGGTTAAAAAATCCTAGCATTACAAATCTTGGTATCAGAAATTGCCCTTATAACCAAGGGGAGCTTTTTTTTTATAATGACTTGAGAAAAAGAAATTGAATCAGAAAAAATTTTAGAGTTTTTAAAGGTCAATTCCTGTCTTTTACCTTGTACACTTTTGAGGACAAGAAAAATGTAACAAGTGGTATAACTTGTACTGATTTTCTTAGAGAAACACAGAACCTTAAAGAATGTATGGACTTTGCTTGAAAATTTAACGAACTTCAGGCTACCAAAACTGAAAAGCAACAGGAGTTATATGCATTTTTTCACCTATTAGGCAACATTGTGCTGTCTCAAATTATTTTCTGAGAAATTGTTTTGAGTAATAATTGATTCGATTTGGAAGGGTTTTGCTAGTTATAAATTAAAATTTATA
>VWZV01003817.1:0-25055 GCA_013397155.1 Irena cyanogastra | reverse complement strand
AAGAGAGCCTGCAGACTATTTGTTTTGGGTTTACAGGCTAAGGGGGAATATGTGATGGCTGCTTAGAAGAAGATAGTGGGCTAGTATTTGGGACTAAGTGGGCTTTGTCCTGTTGGTATGTGGCTATTTTTTGATCTTAGCCAAAGTGTGTGGGTACCAAATATACCATGATCCCACAAATCAACATTCGTTGTAACATTTTTCTTCTTGAATTGTTATGTGTCCTTGAGGTACCTGGGAACAATCCCACAGACTATTCTGAAATAAACCCCATCATTTTCCAAGACTAAAATTCATTAACTGTGTTGTTGCAATTTGTTCTAGTCACAGAATACATCTGTGAATTAACATACAAAACAGAAATTGCTTTGACAACTATGTTTGAATAACAAAAAAGGAATAAAATAAACAAAAAAAATTGAAAAACAATTGTTCTGGGTTACTGGCAACTTCTGTTGGCAAAGATTTTCTATTTGTATTTATTGCAAATACATTCTCTTTTCTCCTGTATGTGAAGTTTGGGAAACAGGTGTACATGCATTGAGGGTTTTTCCAGTTGTTTCTTTTTAAAAACAGACATTGCTGTTTGCACAAACATAATGTGTGATGGTGTTTGCTGTGCAATACAAATTAGATGTAAATCAATGTGTAATTGTTGAAAGTTTAATGTTTCTTAGAATTTCAAATTTTTGGTGATGTTCTCTGATAACTATGTTAAACCTCAGCAAGGTTTGTTTTACAGAGATAATATATCATTCAGATTACCTAAAACACCCCAAAAAGCTACATATAGTTTGTGACTTGAAAAATAAATAAGGAATGCTGCTGACCTATTAGATTTGGCTGTGCAGGTTTCAGCAGTGCAAGTGGGTAGTCTTATTAGTAGAAGAGGCTACAAAATTAGTTGCAAAAACCATTTATTTTTTTCAGAGTACATTTCGTTTGTGACTTTGGTAACTCTGAGTTGTTTACATTTATTTTGCTTCTCTCCGGGCTTGGAAACAAAGAAGATACCTAAAGAAAAAGGAAAATCAACCCCTCAAAAAAAAACAACAACAAAAAAAAAAAAAAAAAAAAAAAAAAAAAAACAACAAAAAACCCCTATTCCAAACCACCACCAAGTAACTTGTTTTAAAATACACCTGATTAATGAAAATAGGCAATTAGAAGCATGAGCTTATACTGTATTAGCGTCTGTACCTTGATCTTAAAGAAGACAAGTGAAGACCGTCGAGAATGGGCTATGAAGTATTAAAAGCAAAATGAACTGGTAATATCTGTTTAGTAATACTATTTTCCATGCTATTTAAGCTGTGTTCATTTATCAACTTCTTTATAGTCCATAAAAATCAATTTTGAATTTTTGCTTTCAGGCATGTAGCAAACCTAATTTGCTTGGTTTTATTTATTAAAGTAAATTGTCAGTAACTGTTCCTGTTTTTGAGGTAAGAAATTCCCTTATCTGTCTGATCTCTTTTGTGGTTAAGTCAAGATCAGAAGTAATTTATAAGAGAAACTGAACTAGATAAACTGAAAACAAATTAGCTAGAAGTTTGAGGATGATTTTAATTTTACTTCACTGAAAATAAACCTGCAGTTTTTATTTCTTAGTCTTTAATTATTCAGCTTCAACATCTTGAAGTAAAAGTTCACATTCTGCTTTGGTAGAAAATGGTTTTGTGGAGATCAAAATAATTAATAGCAACAGAGTCTCCTTCTAGTGACACAGGAACAATAGACCACAAGGGGTACTTTTGGGTTTGTGTTTTGGATTAGGTACTTTTAAGTAAAATACTTTTATCAGTCTTCATTTCTGTAAGACATGGTTGGATTGCTTTATAAATTCTTCTAGGTGGGTAAGATTTGTCCTGTGTCTTGCTTGAAAACTTTTTTCACATTCTTTCTAAGGTAGGACTTTTTATTTCAAGGAATCTGACTGTTGTGCTAAAGAAGCTTTTATGAAGGCAGATTATTTGAACTTTATCAAACTAACGCCTGTCCTACCCCAAAATAGTGGTTTTTTGCAGTAGATAAAGAGCAGCTTAAGAAATTTGTGGTAAATAGCCTATTTTTTATTTTGTTTTTGTTTTGTGGTTTGGGATTTTTTTAATTTTTTCCTCTTTTAAGCCTCCACAATACTTAGAAAAGGTCTGACTTGTCAAGGAAGTTATATAGCCTTGTGATCTATCAGAATGTAATTGATAGTTGTCTCAGTAAATCATATGTGTATGCAGTTGATCTACTACTGATCTGCCTACAGGTGTATCCTTCTCCCTCAAAGGAAAATGTAAGAAAATAAAGGTAAATCCATGGGATATTTTTAAACTTGCATAATAACAATCACATCCTTATAAGTACTAAAAGCTGACTGTGTTACTTTATTCGTATTGTCTCAGCAAGTAAAAAAAAAACATTCAAATTCATTTCTTGGATTACTTTAAAATTGTCAATAAACGTACTAGGTAGCATTCCCTTAATGACAAACTGCCCAGTATGTGCAATACATTATTCAGAGTAAAAATGGTTTTGAAGTTAAATGAAGGAAGGCTCATTTAAAAGGGGTATGTTAATGTGCAGAATTACATCCTCTTGTAATGATTCACATGAGAATCAGTCTTTTAAGTGCTGTCATTTAGTTATAAACCATATTGTGAGCGCATTGGTAAAGATTTATCTGACATAACTTTAGATGTGCCTGAACTAGTTGTCCATTTATAGTCAGAAAAAAGTACTACATTCCCTGAAAAAGATTCATTTCATTCTGATGTTGCATCTAAAACCACTGAGATAAGCGCTTCCCTGAAGCATCTTCTACTGTCCAGTGATGGTAAAGAGAATTGTGAAAATTAGCCCAGATACACATAGCTGTAATTCGAATCTCTAAGGACTACCTTTTTATTTAAATTAAAGTAAATAAAGAATGTGTACCAGTTATGAAGTATACCTTCTTAAGTTTTTTTTAGCTGTGATTTTCTCTGTAGTTATATCAATATATTTAGGTTAACAAGTGATGTGATCAGCACACATTTCTGTCACTGAACAATTTAATTTTTTCCATTTAGCATTCTAAATGGTTTTGCCTGAAGAAATCTTCTTTCATGCAGTTGAAGAAGAATTTTCCTAAAAATCTGAATTAATTGTTTAGAAATTTAATGTTTTAGTTAATGACCACAAAATAGTAACTTGTTTTTTTCCTGCCTGGGTTCCTTACTGCTTTTCACAGACAACTGTGTTCTAATGCTTATACTGTTCCCTGTCTTTATACAAGAAACAGTAGCAGTCTGATTCCAAATATTTGGAATTCTCACTGGTGATTATGAAATCACTTCAGTGTTGTCTTGTAGAAAAGATATTCCAGTTTTGACAAAAATTATCCTTCAATGTTATATGATGGCTTTAGTTATCAAGAGTTAAGTGTTTACTAATTTTCTCTTCAAAACAATTAATTGATTTGGGATTTTAAGAGATTTTCAATCTCATTCGTGTAGGTTATTTTCAGCTCTTTTCCTGTGGAAACTTGTGCCATATGCCAAGTCAGCTGTTTTGTAATGCCTAAAATGAGAGATGAGCATTAGGGAGAGGAAGAGAATTAATACTTTTGTTTCCAAATGGTTTACCTCCTATATAGCTACAAGGAAAGGTTGTTTGTTTGTTTTTTGGTTTTTGTTTGTTTTTTTTTTCAATTCTGGTTGTACATGTATATACTTGAACCTAAAATGCTTCAGTTCAAAACAGATGCGGATTGTTATGTTGACTGTGTTATGCCTTCATTTATTTTTGCCTTTAGAAAAAGCACAGCAAATGTGATAATAGCTAATTAGAGGAGAGCATGTGGGAGTGACTTGGTGCAGATTAGGCCTGGATGTGGTTAGGGCTTTAGTAATTATAGCATTGTGATACTTGAATTTTTCAGTGGCACTGTCTGTCTAGTATTGGAATTCATATTCTTGATTTTTGTTTAAATAAATGCAGATATGACTCCAACTTGAAGGAAGCAAGAAAATGCTTCTTTGACAACAATGAACTGCAAACTTAGAGATGTAGATGCTTGAGGACTTCGGTTTATATAGTTCTAATATGCTGTCTTTAATCATTGCTGTCTACAGTTTCCTGAGGAAAGGAAGTGGAGAGGGAGGTTTTGAGCACTACTCCCTGGTATCCAGTGTCAGGATGCATGGGAATAGTTCAAAGCTGCATCAGGGGAGATTTGAATTGAATATTGGGAAGCATTTCTTTGTGAAGAAGGTGGTCAAACACTGGAATAGGCTTTCTGAAATGCCCCAAGCCTGTCAGGCGTTTAAGAGGCATTCAGATAATGCTTTTCCCAACATGCTTGAACCTTCAGACAGCCCTGGAGTGGTCAGAAACTTGTACCAAGTGATTCTTCTAGGTCCCTTCCAACTGAAATATTTTATTTGCTTTTAATTTCAATTCCTTCTTCCAGACTTGATTTGAAGAATCTGATACTAAGAATGCCAATTTTCAAAAGTCAACAATTTATTTCTAGATGTTCAGCAGCGCGTATTTTATTGCATTTCAAGAACTGGTACGAATATGCTATCTGAGATATGTAGACAACTTCTTCTGTTTGGGGGAGTATTTTTTCTCTGTTCTAGATCAAAAGGGTGTAAAACACCAGCCTAAGTTCTGCAGAGATGTGGCAATTTAGGGAGAAACCCTTTTATTGCATAGCATGATGAATGGTAGAAACTTTATGAGGAATGGCCACAATACTCAGAAAACTGGAGATTCCGAGTAAAGCAGCTGCATTTGAGAATGGTGGTATAGGTTAAGGAAGGTTCTTGGAGCAATATGCAAGGAGCGTCAGCCTGTTGTTTTAAGCAATCTCAGCATGGGGAATCCAGTCTACCTTGCTTATTACTGGCAGTTCAGTACCACTTCAGGAGGAGTTGTTTGACCACAGTCAACAAACTTGTAACCGTTATCAGATTGGTGCTTCATTTCGTACAGCTGAGCTGTAAAAGATGCAGAATATAAGAAAGTACAAGCAATACTTCAGGGTAGTTAATCACAGTGAAAGCATAGTCTTTACTAAATATTAAATATTCCCTTTGAAGAATGCGAAGATGTAGTGTTTGACATAAAAAAGATCGTATTTGAAATGTATGATATGGAAAGAGCACTGATTTATGGTATGGTATACTGGCTTCTGTGAGGATTTCTACTGAAGTGTTCATGTTGTACTCCAGCTGAAATTTGTCTTATTACAGAAGTCTATTGCAGGAGCTATATTGAAAATAAGCTACTTTTTGGAAGTATGATTTAACTTTTTGGTATATAGTGTTACATCCACAGTTTTACCCAACTTAGAAAGCTGAAAATTCATTAGGAATATTTAGTTGCTTATTGGCAGTTTTTAATATGTCATAGTTTTTTGAAGCAGCACCCTCAGGGGCTCCAAGATCTCTTTTTGGACTGATAATATCAGACTTTGGATCCTGTCATCTTGTACACATGAGGAAAACTATAATAATGTTGAATTACTTTGCATTTACTAATTTTGAATTTTTAAGCATCGTTTCCTGGGCAGTTGATATCAGAAGATTTTTTTGCAGTTCCAACAGTTGGTTTTTAACTGCATTTGATGATTTCTGGCTCCTCAGCAAAATTTGTCCTTTCATTGGTGTCAGCACATTACCAGCTCATTGCCACTGTGCTTCTCCGCTGGTTACCTCCCCCAGTTGGGGAGACCGGTTATTCCTCTTTACCTACTGTGCTCATTGGGAAATCCACATGCAGGAATGTTGTTAAATAAAATACTTTTCCTTGTAGTGAATATTCTACTTCTTTTATTGGCTGAATTCCATTTGATTGCGCACGTTATAAAGCAGAGGTGCCTGTTTTATTTCTTTAACACAAGTTAACCATGTTCATTTATTTTTGTATACTTGTTTCACTTTGTTTAGCTTTTCCTTGTCATCTTAGACTTCTTTTTGTCAAGACTATTAATATTTTTAATTCATTTTTAATTTAGGATGACTGCTTTAAAGAAGTCACCTCCCCCTACCTTCCTAAATTTTTGCTATCATTGTCAATTAGTTCATTAATTTGTTTCCTTTACTGAGGAAGTTGATTTTGATGATAATTATGATAATTTTTACTGTCTAAAATATGCTTAAACTGAAGTTAAAGGCAAATAGGAACATTTTCTTTGGTGAAATAAGCAGTCACCCTGATGGGCTATAAATTTCTTGTGGACACTTGTACAAGTGAAATAATTGTAGCACCTGCTGGACAGTCTGTAGCCCAGGAGAAGATTCTCCACAGAACCGATTTTATTAGTATTCAGTGTATTTTTTGATGCAGATTTTCTGAGATGTCTTATAGAATGAGACATCTTGGTTTTAACAGTACAGAAATATCCTGTCATTTCAAACTGGTACAGGGACTTTGTTTCAGCCTCTTAAATTTTACATATTAGTATATTGATTTACACTAGAAAGCAAATACAGTTTGAATTATTTTAGCCTGTAGTGAATTATTTCCATCAGTTTTACTGATTCTATATTAGTTTAGTAATTT
Source organism: Irena cyanogastra (assembly GCA_013397155.1). Lineage (NCBI taxonomy): Eukaryota > Metazoa > Chordata > Aves > Passeriformes > Irenidae > Irena > Irena cyanogastra. The sequence continues at coordinate 18,512 of VWZV01003817.1, read as the reverse complement.
AAATTAATTAGAATTTTACAATGAATAGTGTTTGAGGAAAGGAGATCAGGCTGCATTGTACCTCTTCATTCCAACTGAGGCATTACAGTATTTTTTCCTTGTTTTTAAGTCCAGCTTATCAAAACCGTGTGGTGGGTAGTATATCTGGTCTGCAAGTAGTGTGTCTAAATATTATTGCAGAATTTGTGAGGTTAGAACAGAAGTCTGGAGGTTCTATGATCCAACCCTCTTGCAAAAGCCGGGCCAACTGAGGCCGGTTGTCCAGATGTGTGAACACATGGCTTTTGAATGTATCCAGTGATGTAGACTCAGCAGATAGAGTTTTTCATCCTAGATTTCCTCCTGGAAAGAAGTGGAGGAAAGTAGACACTTCCCGGAGGTGTTTAATTTCATCTTGGGATAGTCATCTAAGAGAGTTCAATTGAAGGTCTTCTACAGGTGGCTGTTTTACTTCTGTGTGTTTTTAACATAATCTCAGAGAGGCTCATCCTGGTGAAGAAATATCTGAAAACACAACAACCCAAATTGCTGATGAAGTATGCACAAGTTGCTGCTGTTTTCAGAAATAAAAACGCTGCCTGGATTTCTCGAGAAAAGGGTAAAAACTCTATGAAACTATTTTACAATTGTAAAAACTGACCATAGAAAAAGTATGCTTCTAATTTTGAATTTTTTTTGCCTCCCTTTGCTGCACATTATGTGTTTACCAAATATGCAAATATACAATATGCAGTCACAAGTTTTAAATTAAAGAACTAATTATAATTAGTATAATAGTTTTTATTTGAATGTAATTAAATGTCTCAGGAGAACTAAGGAGGTAGTCAGTTTATATATTTAGCATATTAGAAGCTTTTATGTTAGAAAATTATAAGTTGGTTATTAGCAATTAATTGATAAAGGAAAAAGTAATTTGAAAGTGAATGAAAAGTATGAATTAGGGTGGAAGCCAAAGCTAGTCCTTGCTTACTTGTATTAATTGTCTGTAGATGGGACATGAAAGAAGTCTTTGAATATTTGGATAGGTTTAGCCACCAGAAGAAGTTTGCATAGTACTTCAACTTGCTTATTTTTTAGAGTTTAATTTGAAGTCAATACCAACTGCTTTTAAATAGGCCATAGAATTGCCTTCTATTAAAACTGACTGTTTAAATTATGCACTTTTAAGAGATAATTCTTTGAATATCTTTAATTTAAAACATATTATTAAAATTTTAATTATATAACTCCATTTAACAAATAGAACAAAAATTCTTAGAATTATTTGAATACTAATTTATTCCATTATTTTGTGTAATATATTTACAGTTACTGAAGTTAGTGTTACTGACAGGCTGAGAGAGTTGATTTGTTCAGCCTGAAGAAGAGAAAGCTCCAAGGAGGCCTTACAGCACTCAAAGGGAGCCTAAAAGAGAGCTGGACAGGGAGTTTTCACAAGGGCATGTACTGACAGGTTGAGGAGGGGGGAAGGCCTTAAACTGAAGGAGGGAAGGTCTAGATTAGATATTAGGAAGAAATTCTTTGAGAGTGGTGAAGCACTGGAAGAGATTTCCCAGAGAGACTGACCAAGGTTGGATGGGCCTCTGAGCAACCTGGTCAAGTAGAAGGTCCCTGCCCATGGCAGGGGCATTGGGATGAGATGATCTTTAAGACCCCTTCTAACCCAAGCCATTCTGTGATTCCATGATTCTATGAAATTTCACACTGGTACTTTGAAAATTCTTCAACGTTACTAGGGTAAAGTAAGATGCACGAGAGCCGTGCTGTGTTTACTTCAGAATTGAAAGATGCTTATGCCATTAAAAAGGGACTGGTTTTTTAAACTAAATTTCATGTTTGGTTTAGCATATTGTCTTGAGTCTAGCTTTTTTAAGTTATGCAAATAACTGATCAAAATTGTTGAACTCCATTCCTGAAGATGTATTTGGTCTTGACTTTATCTTCTTTTACTGATTTGCTTTTTTCTCCCTCCTAATGCATGCCTGGTAATTGGTGCTATTTGATTGGAGCTTAGGACTTTGGATAGTTTTTTGCCAGTACCTGGACAGATAGGAGTCAGGCTGTCATTTCATCAGTACTGCTGTTATCTCACTTCTTATCTGAGTGCTTGTTCCTTTCCTGGTGCAGTCTGTCCCTTGCACCAGCCAGTAGGTTTCCTTGACCACACAACGAGCGGATGTGTGGTATAATAATGTAAATTTTCTCTGTCTCTGTTACTCAGGAGCAGATGAAAGGTTCTTTTTCCAGGCATGACTGTTTGGGTGAGACACAGGGAAAGGCAGTAAGGTCTTCCAAACACCTAACTAAGGGGAAATGTTGGCTTATATCAGGAGGAAAAGCTGTTAGTTTTAGCGCCTTTTTATTTTTGAGTAGGCAAATTTTAGAGAATGGTGGAAAAGCCTCAATTGCTTCTTGAGCTTTTCAGATTCTGCACTGCATCTGTCTGCTACCAGGCTACCATTTCAATTACTTCATAGGAAGGAAAGCTGCAAATACATTTTTATTTTATGTTATTGAGATGCTGTGTTCAGCACAGTCACAAAATAGAAGGAAGTATTTTGCGATATTAGTGTGTATATTTTTTACGAGCTTTGTTTCGCACAGCATGATTGTTGATTTACTCTTACAAAGCATAGCTGTGAGTTTCTCTTATCAAAATTGCTTCTCTAACCATGTAAAACATATTCTGTGTTGGTCACAAGGTATGAGAGACACTAAACTATGTATTTCATATTGTAATGCTGTTCTTGTTTTCTTTTTTAGCTGGTTGGTGGCGAATTTGATCTCGAGATGAACTTTATAATCCAGGATGCAGAGAGCATTACATGCATGTCAGAGCTTTTGGAGCACTGTGATGTAACGTGCCAAGCAGAAATCTGGAGTATGTTCACTGCAATTCTACGTAAAAGTGTCCGTAATTTACAGACTAGCACGGAAGTTGGCTTAATTGAACAGGTGCTGCTGAAGATGAGTACTGTGGACGACATGATTGCAGGTATAAATTGCCAACTGATAAAATAATTGTTGCACTCTTGACCTGCCAATGTTTTGTAATTATGGAAGGGTGTGGGATGTTTTGGTTTTTACTTAAAGTGATGTTTTCATTAGTACTGCTATTGAGTCAGAAGTACTTTTTTATTAATTTCAGGAAAATTACAAAAATATATTCTTAGTTTGAAATCTCTGTAGATCCATTGTGTAAAATAACTGGTTAATTCATTTGAGAAGATATTGTTATCTTAGTGATAAAAGATAATTAAAAAATTTAAAACAGTGTGTTAGGCTTTTTACCTACAAGGCAATATTTTAGTTTTTATATACATTGGTCATTTTTAATCATAATGTAAGAATTGCTAGATCCATTTTAAACATAACCTCATATGACAGCATAACAGATATTATTTACAGGTTTGAATGCTGAACACATGGATTACATTAAACAATCATTCCATAATGTATTCCTGTGATCCCTGTATTATATTTTAATTTTTTACATTTGTGGGTTTTAACATCCTATAGCATTTTGCAGCATTGAAAAAATAGCATGCTTTGTTTGTTTACTGAAAGTGATGAAGTTATTGCCCAGTTAAGGTTTTCATATGTTTGAAGGGGTTTATGATATTCCACACTACATCCTCTCTGCAACAGGGTACCGATTATAATCCTGATTGCTTGGATGAAGAACAGGTTTGCTTGTCATGTTTAAATATGGCACCTGAAAAGATTTTATGATTACTATTTATTTTCCCTGAGGGAGCTTAGGCAGCTTCTTTCAATACAATGTGAAAGCAAAGCTCTTAATTCTTATATAATTTGTGACTGATGGTAGGATACTTACATTGTGAGGCATTTTTGAAAGATTTCAGAGATTTACCTTCTGTAATTCTAATATTTTAGTTGATGATCTGATTCTTGACATATAGAGGTTTTGTAGAGCAGTAAACTAGCAAGGATTTCAGACAAGAAGAAAGAAGATGACAACAGTAGCATGAAAACTGGATTACTGAGGAATGATTTCTTCCTTGTCCTTTTTTCTTTTTGTTTTAGTATAAATGCATTTGTAATATGAAGTATTTGGAAAAGCTACATTCTATTTTTCAAAGCAAGTCATAATAAACATCTTGTTTAGAAATGTATCTCTAAATGCTAAAATCTTAAGCATTATGCTAAATACTGTACAGTATTTACAGTACAGTAAATAAATACTTTAAGACTGAAATATACAGACCAATAGATTCAAAAATAATGGTTTTCACCAAATATGTTTTGTTTTACAATATTTATAAGTATGGTATGTCAGAATAGTGTAAGGGTAAAGATATTCTTTTATTCCATGTTAAATATAACACATCATATGATGACAACAAAAATTTCTCTCCTAAAAAATTTTCAGGGTTTTACTCATGGAAATAATGTTCTTACATGAGTAATCACACCAACAAAATTTGTCCACTTTAAGCTTCTGTTAGTGGTACTTGTATATTTGGCATACAAGACTGTAAATGATGCCTCCATCAGAGAGTTTTGTGTTTTTTTAACTGCCTAGTTAATTGTAGAAGTCAGAAATTAATAGCATATGATCTGGCTTTTAGAAGCATTTGGGAATTAAAAAATCACTCTGAATTTACAGATATTAATATAAGCCAGGGGTGATAAATTAAAAAGAAAACAACTTAATAGATCTTTTACCTCAATCAATCATCTTTTTTCTGAGGGTGGTCACACAGTGCTTCAGAAAGAGACCTTCTGCAGAAAAAACTTCACTAACCTTGTTCTGTGATATGCTTACATGGATGAAGGGAGTACATATTTAATTTAAAATAAAACCTGAAAATTGGAATTCTGATGACATTTTAGCTTTACAGTTTGTTTCAAATTATCTATATATCTATTCATCTATATATCATGAGCAGGGATTGAACAGAATCATGCTTTCTAGGGTTTTTCTCTGATAATTGTAAATAGATGATTTTTTGAGAGCTTTTTCTGAACAAGACATGGAAGCAGCCAAATGGATAATTTTGCTTTTATCTCTTGATTTCTGTAAGCACCTTAGTCTCCATTCATAAGTGGTAATAATATTGGTAATAAGCCAGAAATGACAAAAAATGTCCTGTAATAACTATTTCAATATTAGGCAAAATGAGTGACAACTTATGCAGTATCTGTGTTCCCTAATTTCCTATGCAGATGTTGAGGTCATAATTGTAGAATTGTTTTGCCTCAAATATTTCTATGAACTTCCCAAAGCCAAGGAATAAAGTAAGAAATTTTGTGTTAAAATAATTTTTAACATTAAAGGGAGGATTTTTTGAACAAGGGCTGTGTTAATTTTTGCTTGTAGGAAGTTAGTACCACTTCTTTCCCAAAACAGTTGCTAATAGTCTGTCAGCCCAATGTTTTCAAATTGACTTTTGTCATCTGTAAAGGGAACGGGTTTTCTGGTTTTTTAGGGGTTTTTTGTCATTTGCTTCTCTGGGAGTTGCTTGTTTCTTTTTAGGTCATCTCACTCGTTCCTTTATGAAACATTTTGATTAGACCTAGATAGGGTTTAAATAGACAAGACAGGCAATAATGTCTGCTTTATGTTCTGACAGCCCACTTTCAGGACCAGTCTAAGTTGAAGCCACTCTTTGATTTTATGATATTAAAAAACCAGCAAATAAATGTGTACCCAAACTTTTGCAGAATGAGATAAACTTTTCTATCGGTTTAGATGAAGACTCTCAGATTCATGAGGTTCTGAGTATTTTAAAATACCTAACTTCATGTGATTTTACAGATTCTGTGGTGAAGAATAAAACCTTAATCATTTTGAAAGTCTCAATGGCAACACAAATGGGCTCAATTTGCTTTCCAGAAGCATCACCTTTCAAAAAAATGTTTGTATTGTGGCAATCTGTTATACTAATATAAGGAACGCTATTTTATCAATAGTTAATGAGAAAATATTTTCATAGATGATTGGTGCTTTTTTTTTTTTAACAGTTGCACAGTATCTTCCTTGAGGGACTCACTTTTTACAGTTCTGTTTCCAGGTGATGAGTAGTGAAGCAGATCATCTGCTCTGAGGGACTCTTTGGGATAGTGGGTCTGTAGTCCCATCTGAGAAGTCTGAACGATGTATGAGAGAGTAACCTGAACTCATAGAGAGTAGATATGTCTCATTTTTTCCCCACAGTTCTGTTGTGATGATGTAGGTAATTGTTCTAAAACTGCTGGGACTGAATTCTTAAGCACTGAAACAGTTCCTAGTTTTCAAGCAACAATGGGTTTTGACTGCTCTGTCATTAATGGGCTGTTAACAAGCTTCCCTCTTTCAACTCAGTCCATAAGAAAAACTGCAAAATTATCACATTCTCTGTTACAACCTGTAGAAATTAATTTATATCACCAACAAGGGTTAAAATTCACGGTTTCATGGCCATGTAATATTAAGAGGTTAAGGAGGCATGAGGATAGAGTCCTGAGGCTTTCTTTGGAATGCTATTTAACGTGTCTTCCAAAGTTAATGCCAGACCCTTCATTTTGATATATGTGCATTGTTACTTGAAAGACAGGCGGGCATTTTTCTAGTGTATTTTCATATTAAGTGACTGAATTAAGCATTCCTTCAAGGTTGCTGGTTAATTTATAGATCCTATGAAAACTGCTTAGTATGAAAGTATTCAGAAGGTGCCATTAATAGAAATTAGAAATACATTAAAAATGGGAAACTGCTTGTTTTCTCCTTCTGGACTTAATACTATTATATACAATCTTGTTTCTGAAATGAGATCATGGATTCTAGTTTTATATGTCATCTTATTTCATATTAAAAAAAAGGAGTAGACATTAAAAAATCCAGTTGTAGTATGCTTTCTGACCTTTGTGCATTTATAGATGAGTGGATTACCAGGGTTTATAAACCAGATGGGACTGACTCTTTTATGAGATTTCTAATAAGTATGAATAAAGTTATGTAATAATTATTTTTAAGTCTTTATATTGAAACAAGAAACAAGCCTTCTTCAGAGGAGTTTGCAGAAATGTCTTTAAATAGCCTTAAGTGCTTAAACTTCCACAGATGTTGTTTGCTTTATCTTTGCTTGTTACCTGCTGGGCTTCAATCTTCCAGGTCATTGTTTTACCCAGAGTTACGTAATTAGGGAGCTTATGTTTGTTTCTCTCCATCAATGTTTAATTCATTACTTATAAATATGTATTTCTAATGCCTGTAGGTTATCCACATCTTCAGCAGAAAGAAGAATTTTTCTGTGCCATAAGGTAGTACAGGGCTATAACAGTAAAACAAAGCAGCACATGTTCAGTGCTTTTTAAAACTTGCCAGTTTTTTATGTGTTTGACTATATTTATTTTCATTTTTTTTCCTCTATGTTACAAGATTTTTTTTTTAATGGTGTTCTGGTTTTCACCAGACAACTTTGCTTCTACACAACATTTTTTCTCTGTAAAGAAAGCAAAATTCACAGTCCCTTGATCTGAAAAGAAAGCAGAAACTACAAAATAGGAATTGGGAAATTCTCAGCCAAAGATTAATATTCACTTGTGCTTGTTTCCTTTTCTGAGTGTTCAGTGTGACTATTCCCAGTTTCTGATCATGTACAAGACATGCCAGCTTTACATTGCAGCCTGGAGACTACAGTGAAAGGGGCAGGTACTAGGGGAGCTGAGTCATAGAATTCACCACCATGAAAGACAAGGCATTTAGGTTTTTTAGGTGTATTTTGTTTTCCCTAATTCTGCCACTAATGTATGTGGCACTCTTTTTAAAAGGAAGATTAAATAAATGAGGGGGTGGGGGGAATCTATACTTGGAGATTAGGAATATATTCAGAATTTATGGTGAAAATAAATTGCTACTTTGCAATGCTTTTCTTTTGCCTTTCCTGATATGCAATTTCACTCACCAAACAGTTTACTATGTCTTCTGTAAATTAAATGATATTTCATTCTTCGCACGTACCTTTTGCTTGCTAAGGATCAGAGGCTAGTTTCATTGTGAAAAAGTTAAATAAATATTAATGCTTTTGCTCAAAACCACATATATATGGATTCGCAAAGAAAAAATTTGTTTTAAAACAAAATATGAACATGAAATGTCTTTGTAAAGAATTGTTTCTCCTGAAAACTACTCTTTGACAGCACCTGTAAGTCATCCTTTCCCTAATCAACAGGGACGACATGCAGTCCAACAAAAAAGAAAGTAAACTTATGTGTAGAAAGTTATGTCTTCTACAGGTTTTAGCAGGGAGGCAGAAGGGCAGTGGGGGAATTCTGTGATTATTGAACAGATGGGGAAAGTGTGTTAATGCTGATTCTGTTGTGTCGTAGCTCTTTTGTTTTGAAAACTCTGGAGTTCACTTCTTGATCTTTGAATTAAATTCATATGCCTCATCTGTGAATATGAGCAAATTGGTTCACCTCCTGCTAGAGGAAATTCTAATTCTTATTAGTCCATTTTATTCCAGAAAATAGTGTGGAGTATAAGGAAAGGTTCAGCATTGCACAAACTAACAAATTCTTAAAATGGAATTCTGAGGTTTTAAATAAGTAATTTTAAACCTGATAGTCTCTGAAAGGAAGACTCTGTTTAATGTTCTTACTGTAAAAGCCTATGGGTTTTGAGACATTATAATGACAGCTGTATTCCATAAACCTATTAGCAATTTTGAGCTCTTCTTTTTATTGTGATCTTCAATTATTTTCTTGCTATGATTTCTGTTTGTTTGTTTTCCTTATTGTTTTTATTGTTTTGCTATTGTTTGGTTTGATTGCTGGGTTTTTGTTTGTTTGGGTTTTTTTCTGCAGGGGCAGAGGGAGGTGTTTTTCTTTTATTTTCCTCTGGCCTTTTATTACAGTAAAGATCAGAAGCATTATCACTGAGCAAAAATGGGGGAATTATACTAATTATAGTATAAAAGTCTTGGTTTAGGTTAATGTAAAGCATCTTTTAGGTCAAAGTTTTTGGAAAAGTGCTGATTTCAGAGGAAAGAAGGAATTCTTATCCCAAAAATATACAGCAGGAAGGACAAGTTTATAATGTGTGATGCATGTTGTGAAATGGAAAGAATTAATGCTCCATAAATGTAATACTTTTTTCAAAGTTTAACATGAAATCCCTTGTAAAAATATTCAATACAAGTAAGTTGGATATTTAGAATATGTGAATACACATACTTTTAAAGGTATTAATTTTTTCAGCTTTTTTGTGTGTGTGTGTTTTACAAAGCAATAAAATTCAGAGTTCAGAATAACTTTATTTTCCTTTGAAGATCTCCTAGTTGATATGTTGGGGGTTCTTGCCAGCTACAGCATCACTGTCAAGGAGTTGAAGCTTTTGTTCAGCATGCTTCGAGGGGAAAATGGAATCTGGGTAAGCTGTGATCAGATAAAGCATTAAGTATCATTCCATTAGAGCCTGAAGTTAACATAAACTGTCTCCTGGGACATATAAACTTGAATTTGTTTTCTCATGTTGACCGAACATATGTTCAAGAAGTATTTTTGCTAACTATTTTAAAGTTAATTTGCTCTGTTCTTTGAAAACTGTCCACTTTCCATTGTAGCCTAGAGAGTACTAAAATGGTTGTATTGACTTTTGTGCAATTTTCTTTTTTTCACAGCCAAGACATGCAGTTAAATTATTATCAGTCCTTAATCAGATGCCACAGAGACATGGGCCTGATACCTTTTTCAACTTCCCAGGCTGCAGTGCTGCAGTAAGTTTTCAGCCAAAATACTACAATTTCAGGAACAAATGAACAGCTAACTCTGCATTTGTGTTTCCCTTCATTTGGTTTCAGAAATTCCTGAAAAGGAAATGAGAGTGGAAATAAATGTTTGAGTAGTGTAGAAATTGCCTTCCACAGACTTACAAGGTAGCTGTGTTGTTGAGAAGTAGCACTTGTGAGGATCGGATGTGAAGCAGCAGATTTTGGTCTGGGATGTTACTGTGAAAGGGAAACCTGAAAATTCCAAAGAGCAGTGTTATTTTATTAGAATAATCCAATCTATATTATATAAAGGAGAGGGTTGAGAAAAAGCAAGCAATGAACTTGTCCATATCATCATAGTTTACAGTGACTGCTTAGTCATAAATTTTATCATAAAGTTGTCTGAATTCCATCAGGTGTTTCCTTCCCATCAAGGCAGTGGAGATAACTTACAATGGTGAAATTGTGTTCCTTTCCAAACATTCCCAAGTAGATATTCTCTCTTCCATTTACTGCATGAACTTTCAAAAAACACCCCTACAAATAAAATAAAGTATTTTATACAGATTTATAGATTATTGAGAGAGTAAATACAAGTGGTTAATACTGGGGAATAGAAATCTGAGGTAACAATTCCATTCTGGTATAGAATGGTAGGTATATTCTCAGGTAGAACATGGAATCTTCTAACAGAAAATAATACTGAGATTCCTGTTTTCTCATGCCAGCACATGAAGGCTGCTCTACCTGCATTTCATCCATCAATGGCACTGATAATTTTCTTTAAGCACAAACTGCTACATCCATTCCTTGTGAGCAAACTTGTCAGAGTGGCAGATTACATCAGGGGAGTAAACTGGCTGATAATCACTGTTTTGCACCTGGGTTATTTTTTGCTAGATTACGTCTTTGATCTCATTTGATGTCTAGCCTTATAAACAGATGTGTCAGCAAAATGCATAGGGTGGATTGTGTAAAGAATTAATTACTAAGTTTTGAAAGGGAAAGTTTCATTATCTCCTGCTAAATTAAAACCTCAGTTAACATCTCTTACAAGTACATACACCAGCAAGACAGGTGTTGCAGAATATTAATGTCTACAGTGACACATACTGCTTTGACATTTCTGGGCTTCAGAGGCAAACCCTGATGAAATCTCTCTCTTAAATTTAATTTTTTATAAGAGTTTCAGAAAAGGTTTTGCAGGAGGAGAATTGCAAATATTCCTTCCTGTCCGAAGACGTGCATCAATAACAGGAATTCTTGATTGAAATGTAGAGTCTCTGTCCTTTGATTCTTTGAGGATCTTGTTTCACATACTACTCATGATGAACTGCACACCTGTAAATCAAGAAATATAAATTTCAAATTTACAATTCTTTATTAGTGCATGTTGGATTACACTATGAAGTTCTGGAGAGGATGCATCCTCTGAAATGGACCATGGGCAAAAATTTATAAAATGACCCAAAAAGCAAAGCACTCCATTAGAAGAAAGAGACTGGACAGGACCTAGTTCACTAGCACTGAGCTTGTTTTCAGGTGTGATGCACAACATTGTCATCAGACAGAGAAACAGCATAACTTTTAATCAGCATTATAAATATCGGGTTCACTCTCTCTTGAGCGTGTGCTCCTTGTATATCCAGGAGCCAAGTCTACAGATATGCTGCTGAGAGCTGCTTCCTTTTCCCACCTGCAGGGCTCTTCCCAGTACTGTATTACCTCTCTACTAGTCTGTGCAGGTGGCATGCTGGTCACTCCAGTTGGAGGACACCTTGTGCTGGTGGTAGTATTACTCCCAGGTGTTGTTCCCGTTTGTCATCAAGCAGCTCTTCTGCTTCAGGCAGGAAACTGCCTCTCAGGAGGCAGGAGCCATATCCCAAAGGTGTTCCTTGAAATGTTTAGGTTTAGTTTTAAAAATTAATCACTATTTTATAATCTGTTGACTAATTTGATTTTATATTTAAGTTTATTGATGAGATTAATGACTATTAAAAGCTGAATTTATAGTTTAATTTCTGCAGAAGTAATTTTTCTTTTTGTTCTCTTAATATTGCCCATTCACAAATTTAATTTTGTGTCCTCTATTGATAGAATTTATGTAGTTAAAAGTTAAAGTATTTAGAAATAGATAGAAAAGTAATGCATTAATTCAAAAGCACTATTTATAGGGTTTTTTCTATATTTCATATTTGAAAGTTAAAGCAGATCTACAAATCTAGAATGAAATATTTTGGAAAGCATTAAATACTTTTAACAGTATTTCTCAAAAAACTAATTATTTGTTCCTTTTTTTCTTCCCTCCCTCCAGGCAATTGCATTGCCTCCTATTGCTAAGTGGCCTTATCAAAATGGGTTTACTCTTAATACCTGGTTTCGTATGGATCCACTAAACAATATCAATGTTGATAAGGATAAACCCTATCTCTATTGGTAAGTAGCTTATAATGCTGCAGTTATGATTTGTTCTGGCTTCCTAACAACAGTTAATCTTTCTCATTCTTTTTAGTTCCTGACATGCCTTCCCCCGGCCTCTGCCAAATATCTGAAGGTTTTAATGGCTGCTCACTGTATACAAACTCCTAGAAAACAGTCCGTCCTTTTTGCTTTGCAATTCAGAAATCCATGGATTCAAGTTGTATACCTTGTAGATAAACCATAAAGTCTACTGTTGTGGTTGCTTTAGGAATTCTGGAATATATTATTACATAGAGCTTTAAATGGAGAATGTTGTCATATTTTCTGTTTGGTGGTAAAGATTCTCAGCTGATATCAGTACTGCAGAATAAATCTGTTAAACCGATCGTGCACAGTTTGCATGTTAGCTGAAGGTCATAGAAAGTAGATCTATGAATATGAAAATGGCTTACTGATGATCTGTTCCCCAAAAATGTGATAATTTATTGTGAATGTAATATGTATAAAAGAAACTGAATATATACCAATCTCAGAAGGAAATCACAGAATATGTTGAGTAGGAAGGGACCCATCAGGATCATTGACTCCAACTCAGCTCTGCACAGGACCATCCACATCCCCATCTCACCATGTGCCTGAGAGCATTGTCCAAACACTTCTTGCATTTGGTCAGGCTTGATACTGTGACCACTTCCCTGGGGAGCCCGTTCTAGTGCCCAACAACCCCCTGGGTGATGAATCTTTTCCTAATATCCAGCATAAACCTTCCCCAGCACAACTTGAGACCATTCCCTTGGGTCCTGTCACTGGTCACTAGAGAGTTTAGATCAGTACCTTCCCCTCCTCTTCCCCTCACAAGGAAGTTGTAACTGCAATGAGTTCTCCCCTTCTCCTCTTCTCCAGGCTGAACAGAACAAGGGACCTCAGCTGCTCCCCATACAGCTTCCCCTCCAGATCCTTCACCATTCTCATGGTCCTCCTTTAGGCACTCTCCAATAGTTTAATATCTTTCTAATATTGTGGCACCCAAAACTGCCCCAAACACTTGAGGTGAGGCAGCCCCAGCTCAGAGCAGAGCAGGACAATCCCCTCCCTTGCCTGACTTGTGATGCTGTGCCTGGTGCACCCCAGGACCTCCTGGCTGCCAGAGCACTGCTGACTCATATTGGACTTGCCACCAACCAGGACCCCTAGGTCCCTTTCCATGGCACTGCTTTCCAGCATCTCATTCCCCTGTCTGTCTGTCCATCCGGGGTTTCCTCATCCCAGGTGCGGAATCCAGCACTTGCCTTTCTTGAACTTCACATGGTTGATGATAGCCTAGTCCTTTTATATGTCAGAGTCTCTCTGCAGGGCCTCCTTGCCTTCAAATGGGTCAACAGCTCCTCCCAGTTTTCTACTGTCTGCAAACTTGCTTTTATCCCTTCCAGTCCTGCGTCCAAGTCATTTATAAAAATACTGAAAATCACCGAGCCTAAGATGTAGCCCTGCAGACTTTGCCATGACAGGAGCAATGCAAATCATTATTATTTTTATACAGTAGATTAAGCCAAGCTCTAATTAATAATTCAAAATAGGAAAAATATCCATCCAAACTGTACACAGCTTTCAGACTTTGCCACATGAAAACTTGTGTCACTCATAACCACCACCAAGAGAAAGATACCAAAGTAAACATCTATTTTCTTTCAATGTGCTTTTTGTTGTTGTAAAACAAAAAAGGTATAATATCTTTTTCAGTTTAACTAGGTAAAACATGTATCATATAAATAACTCAAGTCTTTAAGTAGATGCAGTGCCTTTGTGGTGTGAGACAGCAGTTACATCAGCTCAGCCATGATGTGAAAACTGATTCTTAAAAATGGAGACTAGAGGCAAAGGAATGCTTTCACATTTGCCAGATGTAAGGGAAATTTGCTGCTGTTCTGTTATTAGGGACATGCTAAACCCTGCTTCAAGAACTGTAAGCCAGTTTGGTTTTTTTCCTAAAAGTAATTTTGAATTTCTCTGAGGATGATGTTGGGCAGCTGCTGACAGTCTATTAACACTTGTGTATTGGAAACAGTATTGTAGCTACCTTAGCAATTATAAACTGAGTGTGGCAATCCTGGAAGAAAATCAGAAGTTTGACATTTGCGTGAACGATAAATAACAGCAAGGCAGAGCAGTCAAATTCAAAGGGTAAGGTTCAGAATTCTGTGGCAGAAATTTTAGTATAAGCCAACCAATGTCATATACCTAGCAGTGGATAATGAGTGCCATGCTTACAGAATGAATAGCCATATGTTAGAAAGCAGGAATTTTACAGCAGGGTGTTAAGGGTTGTTGTAGGTTACCAACTTACCATAAAATCCATTTTCATTGCTCTAGCTGAAGGAGCTAATGTGGTCTTTTTAAGGATAGTCTGAACAAACAGAGATAATAATAAAGGTGATCCCTTCCTGAAATCTTGGCAAAAGCATTACTGGAATGTCATTTACGGTTAAGACTTGCTACTTCTTTTAAGAGACAATGGGAAAAACTGGCACTCTTCAGAAAACACTTGGAAGTAAACTGTCTCTTGGAAAACTCGTTTTATAGTGGATTAATTTTGTTTAATCTGAGATCCAGTGGGTAGACTGCAAAATGAGAAAATTCAGACTTTTAGATACACAGACTATGGTCACTATCACAATTATAAGACATAGTAAAGTAATAATAATAAAAAAGTAATAATAATAATCCTTATACTTAAATAGATTGTTGGAAACATTTCTTTAAAAATAAGGTGTAGATTTTTTTGTCATAAAGACCCTGCAAATTTAGATATTTAGGGCTAACCTTAAGCATGCTCAACTGGGAAGTCTCCATCCCCTAAATCAGTCCTAGCCTACATCACCTTTGGCAAGAAAGAAAATGTCAAGATTAGTACTATATAGTATAACGTTGAGGTAAACAGAACACATTTGAGTACTCAGTTTCTTAACTACTCTTGTATTAGAAATCTAATTAATTTGAGGGAAAAGACCCTAAAATATTGGCTAAGTTTCATATTTATAAAATCATTCATTCTATTCCAAGGCAAAGAGCCCTGCTAAGAAATGAGCAGTTTTTTCATTATTTCATTGCTTTCTCATGTTCTTGTGCTGAACTCCAGGAAGTTACACACATAAGGACAACTCAGTGTTTAAAATTTCAGGACCAGTCTGATTTGACCATAATAGAGATAAAATCAGCCCAGTAACCAATAAGGATAGGAAAGGGAGAAAATTTGAAAGATGTAGACATTTCTTCAAGAGATATTCTTTATTTCAAAATGCTTTCTAGCTCTTGTTCAAAGTATTAGGATGCATTTTATACAGTGCTATAAATGTTTTACCATGTAAAAACATGTTGATATTTATAATGGTTGGCTGTTGATAATTTAAGAGACGATTATATTTGACATCTTTAATCAAATAATACATTGTTTGTCAGAACATAGCGAATTTCTGTATTATTTTATTATCCTTCAGAATTGGATTCTGTTAAATGAAACTATTTTAGAGATGACTTACATCTCTAAGAAACAGATTTGGCATTGTGAGAGTTGTGGTTACCTGCTGAAAAGTTCTTTGACTGGCATAAGGCCCTAAGGAGATAAATCGAAGTCTCAGACTATTTTATGACACATTCAGTTGTTCTCATTGTAAGAGCTGTATTTTAAGTTTTTTAACCTTCAATTTATTGTACTAAATTCAGTACTGTGTTTGTGCAGGTTGTGTATGTGGGTAATGCAGATTTATGTGTGTATGAGTGATATTCTTCCATGAGGCTGTTCACTGCTCCTTTTGTTGAGGGCTAGAGCTGCCTATGGGGTCTTTGTGGAAGCCGGATCATTGGCATGGTTAAAAATAGTCTTCAAAAGATGCAAAGGAATGGCAGTGCTATAAAGTGTTTTTTCACTTTTGAGGTCAGTGGTAATGGACAGCATACAATATTTATCTTCATTCTTAGGTTATATCTTAGGTTTATTTAGAGAGGATGTTTTACGTTTATTGAAGAAGCACTTTTTTTCCCTTTTCTGCAAAGAGGGTTCTGTGGAAGCCCTTATTAAAGACTTTGGCAGGGAATAATGCTTCTTTTCAGCACAGCAGCTTGGGGGTAGAGAAAACAGTGTACAATATGGAGAACCAGATGAATGAATGAGGAAGACACAGCCTGAATTTGGGGAAAAAATTGCATACTATATATACTTCAAGACTGGAAGTAGGAACATTTGTGCAAGGATTCATTAGGGTGCAGAAAAATCATCTATAGGTGTTATCAAACCTGTTCTGTTTACTCTGCTTTTAAAATTAAAGTATCCTAATTCATTACAACAAAAGTGGCTGTCTAGAATTTGAGAATTTGAATGTCTCTTTTTTACCTCTTTTACAAATGCCCTCATAGGAGATGAGTGTCCAAGCCCTGATCACCTCAGGGTGCAATCACAACACCTATCTTGTAAAGAGTTTATTTTCATAATATCATAGTTTATCAACTATTTTTTTGACAATGAGCAAAGAGAAAAATCTGATTCTCTCCTTAAATAATGCACACATATTGATTTAACCGTAAGTTTCTGAAGATGGAATAAGTTCCACAACTATGAAAATTTTTCCATGTTAAAATCAGGATTGTATTTATGTACTAGGGTAGACTAAAAATATACTATTTCAGCAGCTACTGAGGAAGATGAAATTTGAACTTAGTGTTCGCATGTACCTTTCATTTCTTAATATTCCTAGGAAAAAGCTAGTAAAAGTGATTGAAGAAAATCTTGCAACATAGAAACCATTTAAAGCATTATTATTGCAATAACATAAAATTATAAGTTAGCTACATTAAGAGAATGAGAAAGTATTAATTAGTGGGCTACAGGACTTCATACAGATACTCAAAATTAGTAGGTTTTTTCCTTATATTTGCAAAGCTTCATTTCAGAATTCATTGATGAAATTCACCATCTAGACCTTGTTTTTCAGCCACTGGTTATTTATTAAAGAAAAGTCTAGAAGTTGTATACAGTGTGCTCCATATTATTGATAACAATCTGCTCTTCATTGTACTTAGCTTTTCAGAAGTGATTAAGCATCATAGCTGTAAATATGGACTTGCCTTTTTAAAATTGTTCAGTGAATGTCATTCATGAACTTTCACCAGTTACCTTTGCAAAGTGTTTTTTTTAAGAAGTCCAAAATTGCTCTTTAAAATGCTTTTGATTCCAAATATGAACTATATGAGCTTTTCTGCATTATCTGTCTTTATATTTGTCACAAAGCCTGGAAATTCCTTGTTAAGCTTACTTTCTTAAAATTGTAGTCCTTTATCCATTTGACAAATGAAAAATAAATCCACAACTCAGATGATTAAAACTTCATATATCATTAGCATAGTTTATTCATGTCTTGAAAATTAATTCTTGTGCATGATAATTATCTTGAATCCAAATTTCTATGTCATACCAGCTACATTGTTCTCTGAACCGCCCAAAATTGCAAGGCATCTCACGATTGTTCTGTAATGGATATTTTGTCACAACTTTAATCAGATGTGTTATTTTAAATTTTGAGTAATTAAGAAACTGAGGGTGAAATGTGATAGACATAATATTTACTATCTTGTATTCTAGGAAAAAATAAATACTGATTTTTAAAATGTAGCCTGGAATCAATTAAGTGCTGAAGTTGAGTAGCTCCCCAAAAAGAATGGTGGAAGAAAATTCCGGGTGCAAATGTGCAAATTTATTTTCATGACACTTTAAAATAGTATTTGGACCTTTTTATTATAAAATAATTCCCTTTTTCCCAACGTAATTAATTATTCTTTCTTTTCAGTTTCCGCACTAGCAAAGGTGTTGGGTACTCTGCTCATTTTGTTGGCAACTGCTTAATAGTGACGTCATTGAAGTCAAAAGGCAAAGGTTTCCAGCACTGTGTGAAATACGACTTTCAGCCACGCAAGGTGAGCAAAGTGGTGTTTACAGTAAAAAATAACACTGAAGATGTGGCAATGTGCTTCTGGGATGAGGGCTAAAATCCCTCGAGTGCTACAGTGTTAATCACAGCTCCTTGTTTATAATAACCGCTCTAGTGTTCATGCAAAGTTACAGTTCAGAATCAATTTGAGAAAAATGTAATAATTTATAGTGTAACACTTCTATAAAGTCAGCTTGTTTTTCAAAACTACTGCTTAATTGGCTTCAGATAGAGAAGAATTGTGAGTATTTGTAAAATGGCTACATTTACTTACTTAAATATCATAATTCTGTTTCTGAAAATTCTGTACTTGGTAACTGTTGCCAAGGTCTTGAAAAATTTTGCTGGCAATGCTAGAATTTCATTATCTGATACAGTATGATATAATGCTCTGAAC